>JAAGVU020000019.1:25002411-25079120 GCA_011763525.2 Mormyrus iriodes
GCACAGATACCAATAGCCTAGGTGTACCAGGAACCAATGACATATCGCACAGATACCAATAGCCTAGGTGTACCAGGAACCAATGACATATCGCACAGATACCAATAGCCTAGGTGTACCAGGTACTGGTGTGTAGGCATTGTTAGGGCAGCATTAGCCAACTGCACTTCTCCAGCTTTACTAAAACCCTTCATTGTACTTTACTCTTATGTTTTCTACTTATTTTTTCATGAAACTATGACATATTACCTCATTTCTGCAGCAGGTCCATATTTCTCAATCAGACTGACAGATGGCTTTTCAATTTTACCACAAAAATGTCTAATATATTGAACAATGAGTGAATTTCCTTAAATGGAGACACCTGGAATCTGGTACAGTAACTCTACATTTATTTTTAGATTTTCACCTAAACCATATTTTGGAAAAAGGGAGGCGACCATCACAAATGGGGGGGGGGGGAACAGACACATCGTCAGCCCCTCGAATATGTTTACTCTTGACATAGTTGTGAGCTATGCGAAGAATTTCTATAAAACAGTATTATACAGTATTATTTGGAAACCTTTCTCTGAGTCTGAGCAATGACTGCAGGCAACAGCCTGAATATTGAGCCAATGAGACATGAAAGGGGCCCTAGAAAGGTGCCAAAGGCCAGTTATCAGCCATCTGAATTAGTCCCACCCTTTGTCACATTTGACCACGATGTACAAGGTCTGCCTGTTGTGCTCCCCCATAAATCAGTAGCATAGGGATAGCAGCTTAGCATGGAGCTCGCTCACATAAGCATCCACAATGTTTTGGTCATGAGCACAAAAAGTCAAAACAAAACTGAAGACGGTGCAATTTTGATGTCCCCACATAAATATAAGTGTATTATTGCCTCCATTTATTAGTGAGCTTCACCGTTTTTAGATAGCATAATGAAATTGTGGGCAAATTCAATGTGCCTGGCAGGGCCTGCATTTGGCAGAATCATCACTTTTACCTTGACCGTGAAAACAATAACTCAGTTACTGTAGCAGTTAGTTCAGTTTAACAAAGTGGCCCTGAGCCTGCAGAACATGGAAGGTGTACAAAAGGTATCCATTAATCCACAGACGCAGGACCATGGCGGTCTTAGCAACCAAACAGGGATGCTACTGAAGCCTGTGCTAGCAGCTCTGCTAATTACATGGAAACAGGAGAAACTGCTGCATTCCCTGTCCAAAACCCGGCTGTATATTTAGTTGCTTAGCAGACATTGCCATGCAAAGGACTTAAAATGTACACCCCCCACCCCCCGCTTCAAATCTGAACCAGCAGGCACTGACTACCTTCGTCCCTCCACGGCATGGATAAGTTTAGTGCTGCCACCGGGAGTTGGCTAAATGTCCCAGCTGCAGAGGTACTTTGCACAGCAGGCTGATCAAGCGTAGCAACATTACCTGCCGATGAAATGCGAATGGGTGAAGGTAACACTGTACAGCGCAGTACACGATGTTCACGGCGTCTGCAGCCCCTGGGAGTCAGGCACCAGGAAACCAAACAGACCAAACTGCTGGAACTGAAAATGTGCTCAGAGGCTCAGCCAAGCTGTCTTGGGGTAGGTTTCAAGTATGAATTACGGATCTTCAGGCCAGCAATTGATTCCTAACTATATGCTTGTAAACTTCATGGATTAAATGAGTGAATTTGCAGGTGACAGAACATGATTGGTGTCAAAAGAAAACAAAATTACAGTGAATTTCAAATGCGATATTTTTACAACATATAGTTAAAGTTGTCAAATGTTTCTGTTAAAATAAACACTACTAAACACGTCTAAATGTGTCTCTGATAGTAGGTATGAACTTGGATGTTTGTCAGAGCCAGAAGTAGCAGCTACTTTACATGTAATTCTTTCAGCTTCTGAGTAAACTTTTATTCACTGCCTCACGTGATGAACCTACAGAAGCCTATGGTGAAGTCTCTTGATAACCATTGATTCGTCAGTATCAGTCATGTAGCCACAAAGAATCACACACCCTGAAATTTGTTACTGATCTGCCAGTAATTAAAATAACGAGACTGGACCCCCTTGAAATTTGCTTCAGGCCCTGGCTGGTAAAATATAGGGAAACCCCCCCCCCACCCACCAGTTGGAAAAATCTTAGAAGGGGACCAGACCCGGTCTACCCATTAAATTTGTTTCTTACTATGGGCCTGCTCGGCATCCTGTTCCATGTCTGATATCCTTTTCCTTAAAGGACCATGGAAAACCCGCTTGTTGCTATCAGCCTAGGAAGGCCTCCAAGTACGTCAAGGGGAACATGGAGAACCTCCGCCCTTCCTCAGGAAGAAACACTAATGCAGAGGTATGGAAATGGCCACGGCATGCATTTCGCCAGGATGAACTGTGGTGCAACCTCATCGCCGAGGGTGGCTGACAACCCAGGTCAGGCTGCCCTCACGTTCCAGCTCCCAGAGTAAGGAGGGAGCAGCCGAAGGAGATGAAGGCAGAGAGGAAAAGAAAGAGAATACGTCGTTGGAATGGGCCTACGGGCAGATTCGCTTCAGCTCTCTCAAAGATCCATTGTGTTTTGAATTACAGATTCACCACTCTTTCCTTATCACAATCACAACATACAATGCCTATGGTATCCTGCCTTCAGTAGTAAAAATTTCAATAAAATCCTGAATCAACGTTCAGCAGCTTATAAGTACAGAACCTGAAAGTTATATCCATTTTCTCTTTCGTTTCCTGTTCTGAATTTCTCTTCTTTAGGTCCTTGAAAGGGTAAATTATTCATGTCATCGCTTACAGCATACATGAGATATAGTCTACATTTTCTAAGAATGAATCTATAAAATGGGATGAAGTAAGAAGCCCCAGACGACCAAAGAAAACAGCAGCTATGCAGAATAGAGCATTAAGCCCTACGATCCCCACCATTTAATGTGGGGAATTATCTCTTACCAGAACGCCACATTTGCCATAAAACCGGAGAGGGTTGAATGGATACGGATGGAAAATATGGATAAGACCAACTGTCCAAAGACGGAAAATAAGTCTGTCAGTATAGAGCCTGAGCACTGTGGTTGGAAAAGATCCATCCATACGTCCTTGAGCAAAATACATCATTTAAATGCCTTATCATATGGCACAAAAACCTTCACTTTCCGGGGCCCCAAAATGACTATGCAAACCTGTACAAATCGAGTTCTTTACTGGCCTTGTGAAAGGTGCATCCAGAAAATGAAAGGGACTCGCTCCATCATTGGAGTATGACATCACACCATAAATACTGGCCAAGGTTAGAAGTTTCATTACATTATTTACAGATATGTCATTACCATCGCAGCCATATGTTACCAAAATGTCACCCGTAAATGAAAAGGGAACTGTTATTATCCTCTTTAGCTCCTCATGAGTGCTGGATGGAAATATTTGAGAACGTCCCCTTCTCGTCTCCTAAAAATGATGAATACTGCCCTTTGAACTTACACATTACTCTTCATCTGACTAACACGATGGGAGAAACGGTGAACACTCCTGATTTTATATGTTAATCCTCATCTTGACTCTACTCCCAGATATCCAGCAGCGCTTTGATTCGCCGCTCGACCCCTGAGCCTCCACGACCCTCCTGTTGCCGAATCCGTTAAGAACAATTGGGGTTTTACTCCAGAGCAGAAAAGAAGAGAGCAGCCTTCTGACAGACCTCTTTGAGGTGTGCTTTGGAAACACCTGTGAGTTAGGGCCTTGCGACCACCAAGGACCTCACAGTATTACGGGAAGTGCACCAAATTGCATTACGGGATGTATACTCTGTGGAGGGCATTATGGGAAGTGTACCCAATGGCATTATCGGAAGTGGACTCACAGAGGGCAGAGAGCAGGGCCAGGGCCAGGCCCAGCCATAGCTGATTGGAGCGCACCGCCCAGGCACTGCTGCAGTCCATCTTGTTCTTCTTGCAGGTGCACACCTGCACTTTGATCTCGGTGCTGTTGGACAGCTGTGGCACGCCTGAGTCGGTCACCAGAAGGGGCAGATGGTAGTTTGCTCTCTTCAGGCTGTGTAGCAGTGTGACCTGGGAGTGTGTACCTTTAACAAAAAGCAGAAAACAAAAACGAGACAACAGTCAGCCAGCAGGTTTGCACTATACAGACAAACCTTATATGACACCCAGGCTCCACAGATTCAAGTAACTTTTTTTATTTTATACTATGCTTCCAATTTAAGGGAACCTTTCCAAAAAACAAGCGACTGCTTCGAAAATGGAAACTTACAACCTTTTAGACTGGAGCCCTAATCATCAATTCCTCTTTCCACAAAACACTGCATTTTTAAAATCAAGTGCAAGTGCCATTTCTTGGCTGCACATTCCTTAGATTAAAGATCAATGTCCTATCAATACCATACCTAACAGATAATAATAATAATATCTACATATAGAATATGTTCAGAATGATGTAGGACATATTTCTTGGTAGTGTGTGAATATAAGATGGGGGGGGGGCATTCTCAGTAACACTACCACTTCAGCTTTTATTTCAATTACTTCCACTTAATCAGATATTACGCGTCGTACATTAAAAAGACAAACACCCAATTAGCCCTCGCTGAATGAATGAGCAAACATGACATGTCAATATGCTGTACTGGGCTAACGCCACACCACTGCTCGATAAATGTCATAAGATAAAAGAGATCTACCCAGGGATCTACTCAGAGATCTACCAGAGCTCTGACACCCGGCTAACAGAAGTTAACTGAGCGCCTTCATTTGACTCTGGATGTAAGCAGAATTGACACGCTTGCTGCAGCTGTCGAGGTTCCCCATCTTTAGACATTCGGGATTTTCCATAACGATGTCTGAGTGAACGCCAAACCATCTCTTGATGTTTCCCCAGCTTGCTGTAGCCTCACATCTCCATGGTTGGCAGCTTAAAAGCCACCCCCACTCTGCATGTGAGGGCTTTGCATGTTCTCCCTGTTTCCCACAGCTTTCCTCTGAGTTCGCCGCTTGCCTCCTGCATTCCACAGACATGCAGTCAGACTAACAGTGTGTGCACGCACGTGCCCAGCAATGGACTGGCTTTGCATTCAGGGTGAACCCCAGCCTTGCCCTTATACCACCTGGGATAGACTCCAGTCTCCCCCCAACCCTGACCAGGATAAGCAAATAGATGATGGATGGGTGAATGGATATATCTACAGAACTGCATTCTGTAGAGGGAATCTAATTCCGAAGCTACACTTATGTGCTAATTTGTCCCCTTAGCCAGAGCAAGCTCTTATCATCTGTAACAAGCTAGGGAGGAAGAAAAAGCTAATTGCTATGGTCCTTAGCATGGATATTATAAGATACCACAAAATGTGGCAGGATATAGATGGCAAGATGCTTCTAGTCGTCTATAAATCAGAGACAATTGTAGAATATTTTTTAAGGTGAGGGGCATAAAAGGGGCCAACCTTAACATGTTCAGAATCTGTGAGTGACAGGGAAGAAGGGGCTCCACGGGCTCCACGTGCCCCTGCGACCCTGCCCTGAGATACCTCCATGCTGTATATCTGTCTGCATTTACCTGAATGTCCCCTACTCCTAATTCTGAACAAACCTTCAGATTGACAGTTGCCTCAAGGGACTCCAGAAATGAAAAGCAAGCAGTGTCTCAGGGGCAGTATGCGGCTCAGCAGGTCAGGACACCGTGCCTGTGATCAGAAGGTGACTGGTCTGAATCCCAAGCTTGGTTGAATGATCGCACTATTGGGTCCCTAAGCAAGGCCCTTAACCCCCACGTGCTGCATGAACTGTTTGAAACCTGCTTACTAAAGAAAATAAGCAAAATAAAAAAGCTGAGCCATGTTGTTGTCTGCTAAAAAACTGTAGAAGTAAAAAGAATCTAGAAAATAAAGTAAAATGGGAGGGGGGTTAACAAAACCCTGGTTATAATAACTAGCATAAGGATATAAACACTGGCATGGGAAGATGAGCATTCCATTGTGGGCTGGGGGCCACTTTCACCTTTCACTCGGCTTCTCTCTCCACTTGAGATGAGGTAAAGGAAGAGTTTTCCTCACCCAAAATCTGCAGCTAATGCTTCCGCACAAAGACGGCCTCCTCATTAGTGAAAGGGAGTGAGCGGCCAGGAGCGCCACCCTCGGTCTAATTCACTGCACCCTCCATTTGCCTCCTGCACCGCCTTCTCCTCCACCCGCGGCGATCTGCGCTGCAGTGAGGCTCCGCCTCTCACTCTATTTCTTGAAAGTTTTATTATTGGAGGAAAAGAAAAGAGAAAAAAAAAGCAGCACCTCCATTACCAGAGTGTGCAAATGCGTCAACCTTTCGCCGCCAGTAGCTGGTCACACACATGAAGTCCAAGTAGCATCTCATGGGGGACCTCGATGGATGGAGATTCGAACTGTCATTTTATGTGACATTTCTCTCTGGCCCGAGGCCAGGCTGGTATGCTCAGGGATTGTTCTGTTCCAGTCAGTGGCCACGCTGCCTGGTACAGCCATTGCTACCGCCATAACAGTCTCTCTCGGGTTCTGGGGAGATGCCGTGTGGCTCAGCAGGTTAGGAAACTGTGGCTGTGATAAGAAGGTCGTCAGTTCAAACCCCCCCTGCCAAGTCAGCAGAGTGATTTCACCACTGGGCCCTCTCAAGGGGGGGGGGGCGAAGTATGTCACCTTAAGTAAAAGATTCTCCTAAATAAATGTAATGTAAACGGTTCTCCTCTCCATGCAAACAGCTGGTCAGAACATTGATTCAAACTACCCAGACGGCTTGCAATAAAGCCTCCAGCTAGCAGAGTTGGCATGAAGGAAAGAACACAAACTTAGATTTCGTTATTTTTTTTTTATATTGAAGAAGTTGGGGTGCTCACCCAGCTGCCACAGTGAATCACTCGGAGAAGCCTTTTGCTCCAGCCTCCCCCGCTATCAAACCCTTGCCATGCTCAGATTTGTAAATTATTTACCCAGCAGACACCTGTAATGCGCCGCTTACCAGCAGGTGGCTCCAAGGATCGATGACGACATCGCATCTCAAATGGCATTAAAATGGTAAGGAGAGACGAAACAAAATATTGGGCTATTTTTGTCTGCCTCTAATTATGCTAATTTATACAATAATATCCTCTGAGGAGTCAGTGTAGCTATTAAACGGTTTAAATCAGAGTGAATTAGCAGAAGTTTGAAAGGTGCATAAAAACCACTAATCTGTAAGTAAATTTCAAACAAATGCTCAGTAGATTTTTCATATGAGTAAATTAGCCCTGCTGATAATGTGTACAGTTCCCAGAATAGTGCAGGATATCAGCAGCAGACTGTAATCACACGGCCGAGGCAGAGTCTGGAGAGGCAGCGGTATGCAGCTTTAAGGTGTGCTGAGCGGGTCAAGTGCAGAGCACCGGCGAGGCGGCGAAAGATGGCGGCCATCAGAGCAGAAGGAGGCCTGCCTGAGCTGTCTGTGATCCCAGCTGTCAGCACTCATCCTTACTAGCTCTTCCACATCTGCATGTTCACCGTCTCACATCTCCCTGCTGGTCGTGTGACTCTCTTGCCTCATATCTATGAATTATATTTCCTTGCCATTTAAATTGAAGCTCAAACAAAAATTTTTTAATCAAATAAAAAAAGGTGACTGCACGTAACTTGCATTTCTTTAATGTAAATGTACCTTCCTTTGAAACGTACTTTACTAAAGACATCTAAGTCGTCGGGTACAATAATCGCTCTGTGACTATAAATCCAGTAGGACAGCCCTGTGAACGACATCACTTCCTGTGCGTGCCTGACAGAATGGCCAATTAAAATGAAGCACTGCTATGAAAGGCCATACATGCTGAACAGATGCTGAACAGAAACTCGGAGCGAGGGATCGTTCTGGAAGGGCGGGGGGCAGGTAGCGCTTACTTTTAATTGCCTCTGTATCTGAGTTAAGCACTGTGTTTATCACTTTCGAGGGTGAGTGAGGAACAGCTAACATTCGTGGTGCATTTAAATACGGCCGCTGGAAATCTCTTGGGGCCGTCTTTCCAAGCAGTAATAGCCATAGTTGTAGAAATACGACCCACAGACACCTTGCGCAATTAACACTTGTTAAACAGCTACACCTCCGCCCAAGACCTCATAGCCCCGCTGGTATCTTCATCGTTGTGACAAGCTGGAGGAGGATAGATTGTACCCCGACTGCTAAGATCTACAACCATGCACGTGGGAATCTGAGTTCAGGTCCGGCTGTGCTGGAACATAGATCAGGAGGAATGCTCCTGTTCCCAGCATGCCTTTTGAAAGGCACTTTAATTATAGGAAAGGGTGAAAATACCCTAGCAGACTAAGAATGATACATGGTATTCTGGTGTTAATGGGTGGACATTTCGGTTTGACAGCGGAAGTGATTGGTTTTCATGCTTTCGTGACCGCATTGGGATCATGTTAGGTCCACATTGGGACCATTCTGGTATTAATAGGTGGACATTTGGGTTAGAGAGCAGCAGGGTGATGCTCATGCTTTTGTGACTGCGTTTGGGGTCATGTTATGACCACGTTGGGACCACACACGTGGGCGACACTCACTGTTGACCGTAGTGACCTTCCATGTCTTCTCCAGCCCCGGCTGCTTGCCCAGTTCGATCCTGAAGGGGTCGGCGTTGGGGAAGACATCCTTGTCCCTGCCACCCACGACCATCACGTTCAAGTCCTTGGCCTCCTCGCAGATGCGCGCCACGCTCGGGTACAGGTATGGGGGGTTGTCATTTTCATCCTCCAGTGTTATAAGCAGTGTCCCTGTGCCTGTGGCAGGTGGGCTACCTGTAACGGGACCCAAAGCGTCTGCACGTCAAATCACACACACCTCAGGCTGGCCACAACTCGCAGACACTCCCAGGCATATTATTTTTAATACTATTTTCATTTTTGGTTTGAAGATTAATTCCTTCCAGCACCAGTGATTCATTTTGCCCTTAATGCAAGATTAAACACTTTACTGGTGTAAAGCTTAAAATGACACGCGGACCAGAGAGTGGCAGCTTGGATTTAATGAAGGGACTATATTTGGATGTTGCTCCTATTGATGTTGGTCTGATTTGTGGGCTCTGCTTTAAGACTCTGTCAGGAACGCACTGGAAGTTGCCGGAAGTAACAGACAGTGTAGGCGTAAGATATTAACCATTCCCATGGCCCCCATGACACTCACACACATACACACCCATGCAGACATACAGGGCCATATATAAGGGGGGAGAAAGGAGAAGACATTCAGGGGCCTAGACAGTAAGGGGCGCCCATGAGAAATATTGCTTAGGTGGGGGGGCACAGCATATAATTTTTCATTGAACCACCTATGTCATTTTTTGGTCCTACAAACATACAAAGACATCTGCTGATTAGTCAAAACAGCACAGTCATTCTTCAGTAAACGTTAAACACACACACACATGCACACATACGCACACACACTTGTCTATAAACCTAGGCCCAGGGAGGACATGTCAGTCCCACAGCGATACAGATGGCGCTCCCACGCTTCTCTGGCTCCCGCACTCGCCACTCTTACAAAGCCAGTGACATGCGGGTGATGCGTCTCGCCAGGAAGCTGTCCAGGCCCCCTGCTGGAGGCTTCATGCAGCGCCCTGGGCAGCCATCAGCATCACGACCAGATCACCGGCAGAGACACACACAGGACCGAAATCGCAGAGAAAACAAATACGTTGAGAAAACAGCTGGAGGAAAAGAATCCAACCTTAAGACACGGCATGTCACTTACAGTAAAGATTGTGTTGATAATACACCTTCAGTCACTCCTTCATTAGGTATACCTAGAGCCTGAATTATTTATGGCATCAATACAAAAAGGCGATGGAAACTTTCAGTACGGAGTTTGGTTCTCGATATGACACTGGTGGATTTCCTTTTGATTTTTAAGAAGTCTCTCCTCTCTCTAACTAGGTGCTTTTGCCCTCAGAATTGCCATGGACTGGATCTTCCAATTAATCACTACATTATCTGTAAGCTCTAGACACAAAAATCATACATTCAGTATCGCTTGGATCAAACGCTTTGTTGAACAATAACTGAGCCTCTTGCCCCTGTCTGCATGCTGTATGTATTCAGCTGCAGCCACATGATTGGCTGCTTCTAGGCGCAGGCTGTTTGCATTAATAAGCAGGTGTACCTCATAAAGTGACCAGTGAATGTAGTACAGATTTACTCTATCATCCTGAACCAGTAAAACATTTCTTTCAATATATAATAATATGTAAATGGTACACTCTCCTCTCATTTATAAAGCAATATCTTACAGAAACACTGACATGCTCAGCACTGGCCCAAGGTTATACTCTAATCACTCCCGTCTGCACATTGCAAAAAATGAATCATTTCCATTTTTTTCCTCAAACAGCTGTCTCTGACCTAATAAACTGCACAAAACAAAGAATTCAGTCTCTCTTAAAACAAAACACAAATAAGGAGGAGAGGTGAAATTAACTGCTTCGGAGAGATTAGAGGTTATTGAAAGCCTTTATCATTAAATACAACCTGGGGGACTGGGGGCAAGTAACACTAAACACAAAAAACCCAAATTAAAAACCTGAGCTCCTCCGGGGTTATAAACTATAAAAGCTTAAACAGGCTCCTGGCCACCATGACAATGATGGTGCTGTTTTTCTCTCCCCAAGCAGGTAAACACACACACACACACACACACACACACACATATACACACACACACACACATATGCACAAACATAAGCGCGCGTGTGCACATATGCACGCATGCACATACACACACGCACAGACACATGCACGCACAAACACAAGCGCGCACGCGAGCACACACACACGCAGGTGCACGCACAAACACAAGCGCAAACACACATAGACACACACACACACGCACGCACAAACACAAGCGCAAACACACAAAGACACACACACATGCACGCACAAACACAAGCGCAAAGACATATAGACACACACACATGCACGCACAAACACACAGACGCACATGCATGCACAAACACACACACACACACACACACGCATGCACGCACAAACACAAACACACACATAAACACACAAGCACATGCACAAACACACTGCAAACACACACACACACACACACATACCACAATCCTCCCACTATGACTGTCTACACTCACGGTTCCACAGGTTATGTTAAACACTGTCTGATGGGGAGGGCGACTTTAAATTGCCTGTTAATTGAATTTTCTATCTGGTTTATCTGTTAACCTCTCTGTGGTTTATTATTTAGTAAGATTGCAGGTTCAGAGTTAAAATGCCCCAACCAAGGACTAGAACTGTTTTCTAACTGCCCCACCTTTTCAAGTGTTTAATTAAAGTGATATCATTCTTCGTGAAATTCTTCAATCCTTATTTCTTTTAAATAAAAAACTACTCTTGCTACTCATGATGAAGTATTTCTATATGCATTTTCTGGATGCTGCTAGTCAGGTAAACTGTGGTTTACTGTGGCCCTGGAGAATCACAGATAGGTTCTGGTTATAACTAGATAAGCTCGTAACTGTATTAGCCACCTCGCATTAAACTGAGCACAGTATTTGGACTGGAATGATAAGAAATGACAGATACAGTAAAGTGATATAGAGCTATTTCAAAATACTACAGCATTTGATTCTACTTAATATATATATATTTTTTTTTTCATTAGTCCATGAACCAAACTGAAGGATTATTTAGTTAAAACATTGATCAAATGCAGAGAACAAATTATGTGTATATTTTGTTTATTTTAAAAACTGAATGGGGCAGTAGACACATAGGCAAAGGCTTTAACAGATTTAAAATAAAGTAATACAGCTATAATCCAAGGTAATTCTGAGGGAACCGTGTTCCTCTTTGCCACTGGCGCTCCACAGTAGGCTGTGTGTGTGCAGTGCTCTTAGGGGTGGCCATACATTCACAATAGATTCTGTATTTGCTTTGTCGTTGGACATCAGAGGCTGCGTATGGGTCCTTATCGCCATCCTGCTCTTATTGTGATCTCATTTGCTCTCTCGTGTTTTGATCATTTTCCTACTTCGCTCATGCTCCACGTTCAATGTACCACCGGAGACTAGTCAAATTGATTCACAAAATGAAGCACTGTATATGTTAGGATGATCACAGTCAGCCGAGCGCTGATCGCGGAGTGAGCCCGGCAGCAGACCGCGGCTCGCGATCCTCCTTGACGTATCATCCCCCCGTAATGTGTGAAAGACGGATGCTGGAGAACAAATGCAAATCCCCCCCATTTACAAGAAGAGAAATGGAGGTGCCAGCCGGGCGGAATTGCATGCGCTTGGTACTCAGCCTTCCAAATGGATGGCCCTTCTTTAATCCCTACGCCCACTCACCGATCCATCACTCCCCCAGAGCACTCCACGCCAGAGCTGCTCTTTAACTTGGACGCCTTTAATTGTCAGTAATGCAGTGATGTATATGTGTAATCATCTCTGGCATCATAAGCAACTTTTTGCTCCTGTTATTCAGATACGTACAGCCTGCCACTCAGGATCCAGCACTATATAACTGAACTAAACAGACCAAGGTTACTGTCATTAATATAAACAACTATTTTAAATAATACTTCAAAGGTATGTAAAAGTATGCTCATATTGTGAGGCTTGTCAGCTTGGCCTGGAGGTACTGCCATCCTCCATCAGGCTCATGCACGATTCCGGCATTTTCTGACTTTCGCACAATCCACAACTCCTCTGACGAAATCGTGTCAGTTCGTTCCACTTTGCCACTGAAAGCGTGTCAATCAAAGGTGCAAAGTCTCACTGCATTCCAGGGAGGAATATGGGGGGGGGGAGGCAGGCACAGCAGGGAGTGAATGAGCAGATAGAGGGTTATGTCAGGTTTAGCTCCACCACAGGGCTGGACACTAATGGAGGACAAAGGAACAATCAATCAGCTGAGATAACACTGCTCCCACTTCTCACGCATAACGAGGCCGGGCTTAGGGCTCAGCACAGAGATCCACATCCATGTCTTTACCTCCACAAGATGTACTGCATCTATGTCATATCACACATCAGTCACATGATACAGGGTTCCCTTCCCAACCTCATTTCACTAATCATGTGACCATGTAAAATGGTACAAGGAACCTGGCTGTACCTCATTTAATACCAATCCCACATGCATTACAGGGAATTTGGCTGTATCTCATTTAATACCAATCCCACATGCATTACAGGGAACCTGGCTGTACCTCATTTAATACCAATCCCACATGTATTACAGGGAACCTGGCTGTATCTCATTTAATATCAATCCCACATACATTGCAGGAGACCTGGCTATACCTCATTTAATACCAATCCCACATGCATTACAGGGAATTTGGCTGTATCTCATTTCATACCAATCCCACATGCATTACAGGGAATTTGGCTGTATCTCATTTAATACCAATCCCACATGCATTACAGGGAACTTGGCTGTATCTCATTTAATACCAATCCCACATGCATTACAGGGAACTTGGCTGTATCTCATTTAATACCAATCCCACATGCATTACAGGGAACTTGGCTGTATCTCATTTAATATCAATCCCACATACATTGCAGGAGACCTGGCTGTACCTCATTTAATACCAATCCCACATGCATTACAGGGAACCTGGCTATACCTCATTTAATACCAATCCCACATGTATTACAGGGAACCTGGCTGTACCTCATTTAATACTAATCCCATATGCATTACAGGGAACTTGGCTGTACCTCATTTCATACCAATCCCAAATGCATTACAGGGAACCTGGCTGTATCTCATTTAATATCAATCCCACATGCATTACAGGGGACCTGGCTCTACCTCATTTAATACCAATCCCACATGCATTACAGGGAACCTGGCGGTACCTGATTTAATACCAATCCCATATGCATTACAGGGAACTTGGCTGTACCTCATTTCATACCAATCCCACATGCATTACAGGGAACTTGACTGTATCTCATTTAATATCACTCCCACATGCATTACAGGGAACCTGGCTGTACTTCATTTAATACCATTCCCATAAACATTACAGGAAACCTGGCTGTACCTCATTTAATACCCATAAACATTACTCGGCTCAGCTTCATTAAAAACCTCCACGGTAAACGGCTGCCTCTCTTTAAAGCCTGGATCCGACTGCTATACCACCCTCAGGCCACAGCAGTCTCTGGCCTGACAGACAGCGAGCTTCAGTCCTCAGAGGTGCTGAGTGCTAACCCATTAGCCTCTGTTTGCTAACCCTCATTGATATGCAGGAAGACTGATAGACTTGCTAGATTTGTTGATAGAGAAAAAGGTAGAGGGAGACATTCAAAATGGAAAAATATGCAAGAATAAAAAGTGGGAAGAGAGACGGAGCGGTAAAAAAAGGAAAGGGTGATGTGTACAGGGACCCTGTGTTTTTCTTCTTAAGTTCGCGTTTGTATCTTATGTTACATACACAGTCATTCCTTCTTTTGTGATGTATATTTTCAATTGGACCAGATTCCATTTAAGCCAAATAATCAAGAATTTATAAAGTCTGAATATTCACACCAGTAAAATACTCAGCAAGTGCTGAAGAAAGGAGTCGTGAGCATTAACTGATGGCAAGGAAAAGAGGAATGACTCGAGGCCTCCGAGAGGCCTGCTGTGAGGTGTGTGCGCTCTTTGAGTCGGGTCGTCTTTTTAGATGCCCTACTCCGCCTTCAGAGAGCATAGCAGTGGTACTACCACTGACGCCCCCCGCGGGGCATCGTGCCTCCTGATCCACACAGCCAGGGGAAGCGGATGCCGGCTGCCAGCAGCGGAACGTGTGGCACTCCTGCGGCCGCCTCCCACCTCCCCTGTTTTACTCGCTGTGTGTAAAGAAAACGGCCGGCTTCGAAGGGCCACTCAGCCTGGCTGAGGCACCCAAACAGCAGGGAAAAACACAGGGGCCTGGATAAAGATTACTTTTGACCCATTGCTTCTTAACTAAAATGCAGGGTGGCCAAGCTCGGAATATTAATGACAGAATGATGCACAAATCTCTCTCCATCTCTCTTATTTTGTTTAAGGAAAAAACAAGTAGGAAGCGGAAGGCAGAGGCATTTCTCGGGGGAGAACGCTGTCGCGAAACATAACACTTCGGGATTTATTCTGAGCTGTGGCTGGCAAACAAGGCAAGTGCTTGGAGCACTCCTACCTGTCTGCGGAGGCTTTTTCATTAAAACATTCATTACTGCAGAAATTGCTTATTGCCCTCCATGGGGAAGAGAGGATGCCCAGGGCTGGGAATTATCTCCATTATTATTATTGTTTCACAAAACCTCGAGGAAAAAAAAAAATAGGTTTTGAGAATGGAGGAAATGGCCCAGTGGACTCTGAAGTGAAGCCAGTGAAAGGTCATAATGCATCAGCCTGTTACAAGTGGTCTGAAAGTCAGACGGAAGGAAGGCGGGGGGTAGGGGGGGCTGACAGAGACACAGAGAGGAGGCGTTGAGCATTAGCGCACCCACAAAACTAATGGGAATGGAGAGATGATCAATGAAGAGGCTGTTAATCAGAAGGGAAGGAGACTATGGGGGTGCAGCAATTAACATTAAGTCAGAGCAGTGCCTCAGTAACTCTCAGCCTGAGCCATAGCTGTGCAGCGTAAACACAGCACCAAACTCCAAACCGAGTCTGCCTTTATCTCCAAACCGAGCCTACCTTTATCTCCAAACCGAATCTGCCTTTAACTCCAAACCAAGGGAGCCTTTAACTCCAAACCGAGTCTGCCTTTATCTCCAAACCGAGCCTGCCTTTATCTCCAAACCGAGCCTGCCTTTAAGTCCAAACCGAGTGAGCCTTTAACTCCAAACCGAGTGAGCCTTTATCTCCAAACCGAGTCTGCCTTTATCTCCAAACCGAGTGAGCCTTTAACGCCAAACCGAGTCTGCCTTTATCTCCAAACCGAGCCTGCCTTTATCTCCAAACCGAGCCTGCCTTTAAGTCCAAACTGAGTGAGCCTTTAACTCCAAACCGAGTGAGCCTTTAACTCCAAACCGAGTGAGCCTTTAACTCCAAACCGAGTGAGCCTTTATCTCCAAACCAAGTGTGCCTTTAACTCCAAACTGAGTGAGCCTTTAACTACAAACCGAGTGCGCCTTTAACTCCAAACAGAGTGAGCCTTTATCTCCAAACCAAGTGAGCCTTTAACTACAAACCGAGCCTGCCTTTATCTCCAAACCGAGCCTGCCTTTAAGTCCAAACCGAGTGAGCCTTTAACTCCAAACAGAGTGAGCCTTTAACTCCAAACCGAGTGAGCCTTTAACTCCAAATCGAGTGTGCCTTTAACTCCAAACAGAGTGAGCCTTTATCTCCAAACCGAGTGTGCCTTTAACACCAAACCGAGTGAGCCTTTAACTACAAACCGAGTGAGCCTTTAACTCCAAACCGAGTGAGCCTTTATCTCCAAACCGAGTGAGCCTTTAACTCCAAACCGAGTCTGCTTTTAACTCCAAACCAAGTCTGCCTTTATCTCCAAACCAAGCCTGCCTTTATCTCCAAACCGAGCCTGCCTTTAAGTCCAAACCGAGTCTGCCTTTAACTCCAAACAGAGTGTGCCTTTAACTCCAAACCGAGTCTGCCTTTAACTCCAAACCGAGTGAGCCTTTAACTCCAAACCGAGCCTGCCTTTATCTCCAAACCGAGTCTCCTTTTAACTCCAAACCGAGTGAGCCTTTATCTCCAAACCGAGTCTCCTTTTAACTCCAAACCGAGTGAGCCTTTAACTCCAAACCGAGTGAGCCTTTATCTCCAAACAGAGTGTGCCTTTAACTCCAAACCGAGTGAGCCTTTAACTCCAAACCGAGCCTGCCTTTATCTCCAAACCGAGTCTCCTTTTAACTCCAAACCGAGTGAGCCTTTATCTCCAAACCGAGTCTCCTTTTAACTCCAAACCGAGTGAGCCTTTAACTCCAAACCGAGTGAGCCTTTATCTCCAAACATAGTGAGCCTTTAACTCCAAACCGAGTCTGCTTTTAACCCCAAACCAAGTCTGCCTTTATCTCCAAACCGAGCCTGCATTTATCTCCAAACCGAGCCTGCCTTTAAGTCCAAACCGAGTGAGCCTTTAACTCCAAACCGAGTCTGCCTTTATCTCCAATCCGAGTCTGCCTTTAACTCCAAACCGAGTCTGCCTTTATCTCCAAACCGAGCCTGCCTTTAAGTCCAAACCGAGTGAGCCTTTAACTCCAAACCGAGTGTGCCTTTATCTCCAAACCGAGTGTACCTTTAACTCCAAACCGAGTGAGCCTTTAACTCAAAACCGAGTCTGCCTTTATCTCCAAACCGAGTGAGCCTTTAACGCCAAACCGAGTCTGCCTTTAACTCCAAACCGAGTCTGCCTTTATCTCCAAACCGAGCCTGCCTTTAAGTCCAAACCGAGTGAGCCTTTAACTCCAAACCGAGTGTGCCTTTATCTCCAAACCGAGTGAGCCTTTAACTACAAACCGAGTGAGCCTTTAACTCCAAACCGAGTCTGCCTTTATCTCCAAACCGAGTGAGCCTTTAACTCCAAACCGAGTGAGCCTTTAACTCAAAACCGAGTCTGCCTTTATCTCCAAACCTTCCTGACTTTCTGAGTCGGAATTCTGACTTGCTCCAGTTATAATTTCTGACTAGAAACTCAGAAATTTCAACTTTCCAGTTCAAATGGAATGCAGCATACTCTTCATAGAACGGGCTACAGGCTGCCCCATGACCTTGCAGAGGGTTAGCAGTAGGAGAACAGACTGATAATTATTCATGATGGATAGGTGAAGGTAGAATCCACCCCCCCGTGCTGAAAAACACTCTACGTTTCCCAGAATTCACTGAAACTACAAGCATGCTGCATTTGCTAAGGTTCAATAAAACAATGTGCCATGTATGACAGGAGTCAATGACATCATAACATCGTGAGCTTCCAGTTCTGTGGAATTTGTCACGCCAATACTTTTTTATGTATGTATTTGTATTCCTGTCCTTGTGATGCATGTGATTCAAACCCATTTTGTTCCTGTTACCACAAATTCATACATTTTCCGTTCTACCTTCTTAAATCTGTCTTAAGCGACACGCCGCCTTGTACCTTAGACAAAGGACAGGTGTTAACACCAGCCTCATATACATATACACAGAATTTTATAAAAATCTGTGACTGCAATCAAAAAAGTATAAAAGGCCAAAAGTCTCAATTTCTGCTTGGTCGCTTATGGTTAAGGTTAGGGCTGGGCAGGGGTTAAGGTTGTCATAGTTGGGATTAGAGTTTGCCTCATAAAAATGAATGGAGAGTCCCCACAAAGATATAATTACAAACGTGTTTGTGTGTGTGTGTGTGTGTGTGTGTGTGTGTGTGTGTATCAGCATCACACCACTCCCTGTGGCCAAAGTGAGTCAGGATGAGCTTTAAGACAAGAGCCTATTCTGCCCATCTGCTTGACCTTAATCTTTTAATCTACTGATCCCAGTAAGTGGATTTCCAAGTGCATGTTCCATTTCTGCAGGAATGAAATTTTCACTTAACGCCCACCACGTGCCTTTCATACATGCAGCGTAACAACACGTGTGTGTGTGTGTGTGTGTGTGTGTGTGTGAGAGGACATATGTGGTCCTCCTGAAGAGCCCCCCCGTGTGGCACTGATGAGTATCACCGTCTTCCATTCAAGCCTTTGAAGACTACAGTTTACTTTCTGAAGTGAAGTGAACAATGGAATAAAATTTCATATGCAATTACACCCGGAACCACCGATGAAAAGGTAAGCAATTAAGCTCCCCCGGAACAAACAGGCTGATTAGCCAACCTGCCAGTGACAGGCAGAATGTGGGAGTCAGTCCAACAGGCAGCCCGCTCTTAAAGGAGATCTTCCTGCAGGATTCTCACCTTGTAGCTAGTGAAATTTCCTCTTAAAAAAAAAAGTGATTAATGAGTGAACTTCTGATGTTCCCAGGAAGGCTGCTTGGGTTTAATTAAAAGAGACAGTAATGCCTTTCAAAGCGACATCCAGATCACATTACCTTCTTTTTTTTTTTTATCTTCGGGGTCTAATGTTGCGGGCTTTGTCTGGTTGTACTGCCTACACGAGAGATCTATCCGCTCCACGCATGTTGAACTTCTAACAGCCTTGTCCTTTGTCCCCATGAAGGGTGTCATTTATTAGTTTAAAGTATGTAGTATTAAACACACTTAATATGAAAGCCGACTGCTCATCTGAAAGGGGGACAGAAGCACCTGAGGTCCCCCCCCCCCCCGTCCCGACTCGTTAAGGGGCCGCTCGCTGCTCATTAAGTATCACACTGTGCTGCACAAAGCCCACAGAATCATCTGGTGGCCTGGCGGCTTGTTATCAAACTCCACAAAGGAGTCGCACCTCCTATAATTACAACCATGAGTCAATCCTATTGTTTTTCATCCCAGTGGAATCTGCTGAAGATGGCATTTACCCAAAATCGCTAATGAAACGCTCCGCTCCTGGTCCCGCTGCACGCACGCTTCAGGCTTTCGCTACCCAGGCCCGCTGCAGCGACATGGTGCTCCACACTCTGCAGCAGACTTGGGCACGCTGGCTCGCTGGCATCCACATGAACGACGGGGTTCTTGTCATGGAAGAAAGCCACCGTGAACATGAGGGGAAGTCCTTATGCAAAGATCTATGGCACAAACTGAAGGCTCCATACCTGGCAGCCGCTACAGGACAGCATACCAACTAGGTCACAAAAGAGATTCCACCAGCTGTTCACTTCAAGGGTCTTACAACTCATCTAAACTCATGCTTTCACATTCTCTCTCACATTTTTGTAAATATCAGCAGGAACCAAGTCTTACTCTCAAAGCCAAGCAGACTGGTTTTGAATGAAATATTCAAATAAAGTTCAAGAATTCTGTGGGACACCTTATTGATGATTATTACACTTCTGTAAAGCACAATATTTAGCAAATCAGCATCAGCCATGTTCAACAGGCTGTTCTGATGGAAGCCCAAGTAGTGCCCTAGGCAAGCATCCCCGTGAGCGCCCCTCATCCGGCGTCCCCTATGAGCACTGGCACCTTTGACAAGTTACTTACCTATGAGACAGACCGCACTGCATTCGAGGAAGCACAGGGTGTGAGACAAGGGATACATGGGACAGGATGACAGTCCACAGTGGGACACAGTCAGACACAATACCACACTGGCACACTAGGGGCAGTATGGAGACTCCAGTTCATCTAAACTGCACGTCTGTGTACTGTACGAGCACAGGAATACAGGAAGAACAGGCAAACACATCGTTTCTATATATACAGGAGAGATATACAGTGAAAGAGACAGATGAAGTGAGAATGCAGTGCCATGCTGGTCTTGTGGGTCGTATCCCATCAAAGAGCCATTATCTTGGAGCACAGCAGCCATGTCCTCCGCCTTCTGCTTCTGAGCTCGGGGCTTTCATCGATTTCCCATGCAGAGGTACGCTTCCTCCGGACAATTAAGCCCCTTGCTGTGAAACCTTGTCCTCACATTCTAGAATTTTTTAAGGTGGGAAGCATAAGAGGGGCCATAATTCATATATAGGGGCCAACCTTATAATAAGCCAATTATATGCTTGAATTGTTGAGTGACAGGGGAAGGGGCACTAAGGGCCAATCATCTTTCAGCTGGGGCGAATGCCCCTGTGGCTCAACTCCTGTATATGCCCCTGATAGCAGAACATGAGAGCATGAGACAGGGAATGAAAGCATGGTCAGAGTGAGAGGTGGCTGGTCCCTGGAGGCCCTGCCTATGGCGCCCCGTTCTCTCCTAACATTTTTTCACTTGGTCAGGCGCCATGTCGGGCTTCGGTTTAGCCCCCTTAGCGAAAGACTCTGATTCGTTCTTGGCAGAGGCTCCCGCCCATTCAGGGGCTCACGGCTCCACTTGCACCCACCCACTCTGATATTTAGCTCATCCTCGGGAGGCGTGATGGCGAGTGACATGAACAGCAATGACCAGCCGGCGTGGCAGATGCCACGAGAATGCGGAGGGAAAGCCTGCTGCCCGAGCGTGCGGCTTATCGCTTACATGGGCGTTAACTGCAGTGTTAATTCATTACCGTAGTGAAAAACTTACAGCGCTGTAAAATAATGAATGTTATCAGTCTGACGATATAATTCCATTTTAAGTTCAATGGGAGCTCAAGTTCAAATTAGTGTTCGTAATACTGGGTGCGAGAAAACTCCTCCAATCAACAGTTTTATGAGTTGAGAGAAGGACCTGAATGAATTATATTTTCCCAGAGCCCAGTTGGTAAGATTGACGTGTATATCTATCGTCTTGGAGCACTTTCTTGGTGAGGGAAGGAGGCTTTCGCAAGAATTCGGCTGCGTTCGAGTGGCAGCTTCTGCAGTTCAAAGATAAAAACACCAACGGGTGCGCTGTCAGACGGACTTAACCTCCTTCAGCCTGTCGGAATTAATAAGCTGCTCTCTCTGCGTCCTGTAAGATGGACGATAGAGGAAACAAGCGGGAATGGCGCTGCAGGTGCAAAGCAGGACCTGAGGCTTTCTCAGCGACTGGGTTCTCTCAGACCCCATGAGCCAGCAGAGAGCCAACATTCCTCAGCCAGAAGCGATTCGGACAGCGTCCTGCTCGCAATTCCTCACTGGCTCTGCCTCGTGGTAAATGATATTCGTTACTCGCTGTTGCGATTTGTAGTCTTCTAATGGGCTGTATTTTTAGAATGTACATGTAATGTTACATCATTGGCAGCATTAGCCAAATATCCACACGCATCGCGAGGCCAAAAAGTGTATAGTGAGGTGAGCAGACTTTGACAATTTAGAGAAACATGAAGAGGAAGAAGGTTATATCTGAGTTTTTCAAAAGCAAACAGACGAGTGGATATGATTCTCTGCACCCCCCCGCCTTGTTCAGAAGTGTTCCACAGTCTATGACTGTCAGTGTCATGTTCTCAACATGAATCCCTACCATAACTGATTGAGACGAAAGAGGAGTCCAACCACAGGAGAATCAGAATGTTGCGGGCGAGACTGTAGGAAAATGTTTGGCCGTGGCACATGGCCGCACCCGGGATCCGACTGAGTCATTTATCTTGATTTATCTCACCTTTAATCTAGACCGATCGATCACTCTGCCACGCGGAAGTAAGTATATCTGTCAGCAACCTCTCTCTCCGTCATGCTCCCCGAAATCGAGTCGAGCCTCGCTAAACTCCAAACGGCTAACCCACCAGCTTCCGTTCTGATATAAAATCTGTTGCCTTCTGAACAATCTTCTCTGATCCGGGCGGCGAACAGAAGCCTGTCACAGGGGGAAGGGAAGCGAGAATTGGGCCTTTGGGTTTGACATGGCAGTTGCGGCACACAGGAAAGTTAACGTGAACTGGGCCTTGGAAGGGCGATGAGGTCGGGAGTGGGCTCTAGAGGCTGGCAGACTAAACAAAAAGCCATTTTATAGTAAAGGTACAGGTGACTACATGGACCCGCCTCTTGATTTCACCACTCCCTGGGACATTGGGGGGGGGGGGTGGCTCAGTGGGTTAGATCTTGGCGCCTGTGATCAAAAGGTGGCTGGTTAGAATCCAAGGCACAGTAGAATAGCCACTGAGCCCTTAAGCTAAGTCTGCATTGCTCCAGAGGCACTGGATGGACAGCTAACCCTGTGCTCTTGCCCCAAGCTGTTCTGACCTCTGTATGTGTGTAAGGAGAGCATGATGGGATATGTATAGGCCAAAGCGTTCCAAAGGACTCATACAAATGACAAATAAAATCTCATTCACTGCCCCCCCCCAATTCCTTCTCATTGTTTATTGAAGTGACAAATGAAAAAACTTGGATCTTTTTTATAATCATTAATTGGGCGTGTTGTTTTCTGGTGGCAGTAAGACCTGCGCTGCCAGCATGACCAAACCAGTATGCAGCCAAGCGTTTTGAAGATTTTGCCAAGCCGCTCACCATGCGGCCTTATGCGGTCCAGGGGATCCTGGTCACGCAACGAGCGAACCGCTCCCTACCGCTTTGGCCTTCACCGCAGTAAAAGGCCATCTTTCAGGCCTGGCGGTTTTGAAGCCACGTGCCGTCGCATTCACTGCTGCATGAGCCCAACTGGCATTTTATCAAAGCCGCAAAAAACCTTTTTCCACTCAGCTGAAGTCAGCTGTAAGGGTGTGGTGAAGTTAAGGACCAGGAAACTGGCCTCCATACGAGGTGGCGTGGCAAGAAGCACTTGGTGCACCGACCCATCAATAAGCACGGGTATGCCCAGGGCCACAGACAGGCCCCTGGACTGGCATAGGTGGGCGGAGCCGTAACTGGATGGCGTCAACTGTTGCCCCCTGTTGCTCCCCTGTCTTATTTCCCCATTTTTTGTTGCTCGTGAAAGATGTAAACCTGTGAGCCGCCTTCTGCCAACGATCTGATCTGAGATGGCCCCACAACGCTTAGCGCCAATGCGGTGTGAGCAGATGTTTTTTTTTTTTTTCTTTTGGGGGGGGAATGTCAACTGTCATTAGCTTCAGAGAACAGGTTGTGATGGACAGCCATACAGTTGACGGCTGTGAGCCATGGACAGCACCGCCTTGCAGGATGAAAGCGTGGTCTGTAACTTGACGTGAAATCCACTGCACATCCTTCTGTTCCACTGAAACAATTGCGCACCCGCGGAGGCCAAAACACTGTTAAGAGCATACCTTTAAACTGCAGATCTCCCAGTCGGCTTCCTACGACGTCACACTACAGAGTCATGGTCATTATAGCTTCCAGCCTTTCTGGAATCCAATATTTCTCCTGGGTGTCCCTGTTCCCGTTGTCTCACATTCTCATTCCACCCTTACTCATCTCCATATCCGTCCATAAATCCTGACAGTCTCATCCTTACTTATATTTATACTATAAAAAAGATTCTGACAAACGGCACACTGGAATTAAAGATCAACCTTGCTGTCTAAATGGAATGAAGCTGTATTTGCCTTTTGTATTTGACTTCTCAAAGAATGAGAATAGGTAGTGGGAACATTGGAATGTGTTTTTCCTCTCATTTTTAAGGCATATACACACATATAAAGGTGAGAGCAGAGCTTGGGGTCATTTTTACTTGAGCTATTCATGAACGTGAACACCTCCTCAATTTATGCTTGCAAACATCCCATAGATCGCAGATGATCCGTAGACACGTGCCTGCATTAGGATGTTTTTAATCCTTAGTGGACAGATTTCTAAGACATTGTGCATTATTCACGGGTGTCAGGGGGTTGCTCTCCATTTATGGGAGACTCCTGGAGAGGTAGGATGTCTGCATTTGTAGTCACAGGTTTACATTTACCTATATATATATATATATATATATATATATGCCTTTGTCATTAGAAAAATACAGGCAAATCTGCATTTTTCATTTACAGACCCCTGCATGATACTACTTCCTTCATACACACGATGTCATCCACCTCACTTTTGCCTTATTCCCAGTCATATAACACTCTTTTCTCTCAGTCCAGATCACATGCCCAGACTCTTGTACTCAACATTAAGGCCCCGTTCCTTCGCCCCCTCTCCCAGTCACGTGATCCTGCACCCTGCTAATGGCATATCATTGGTCAGTGCCTTTTCATTTTTACGATGTTGGCGCGCTGATGGAGTATGAGATCCAAACTCACCGTGCTAACAACAAACTGAAGGGCACTTATTCTCATCCGCGAGGTCCCCTTGCCTTTGCTGGCGGTAACAGCCGTGAGATTAATGCCCTGCTCTTTCCCCCACTCCGCATCTGAAGCTCTTCCCGTGTCACATGCCCTGATTGAGCCCTTAATAGGGCTGAGAAATGAGCAGCGCCGATTCCAAGATTATGCTAAGCGGGGAGGCCGGAGTGTCAGCGTTGGGTCTGCCCTTTGCCGGAGTGGCGGAGCAGGCTTGGTGACACGCCGATTAATTGGAAAAAAGCAGCGTGCTCCCAGAGCTGATCGATACCCATTTCCCTACCACTTCGCCTGTATCATGCAATCGTCATCCCACGAGCTGCTGGCGGCGTGGGTACCTGTGACATGGAGCGCGACACAGAGAAAAACATTTGCGTCTAATGGAGAGGGGACAGCCCGGGTCTGGAACCTTCCACTGCAGCTTGAGAGAACCTTCCACTGCGGCTTCCCGGACAGCTGGGATGAAGATCCCTCGTATTCCTATCAGAAAATGATCAGTCTCGCAGTGAGTACACTGTGGACACCCATCTTCCTGACACATGAGCAATGCCAAGCCAGCGGGCGGGTAATATAAAATTCCTGCATGCTGAATGCATTAGACAACAGCAGACTAAAAAGATCAACCCCACGACCTGATGTAAATGGGGGTTTTCATTTACAGGGACAGCCAGTGGAGAACCTCAGAATCAGATCACCTACATAAAGGGCAGCTGCCCCTAACAGCATCTCCAACAGGCTACTGTGCTATAATACAAAATACTTCAGTCCTTTGTGTCCTGGGAAGGAGAAAATGCATAATTAATAACACCAAGGTTAATATTCTTCATTAGCATGTAGCACAGCTTTTTCAGAACACCCTGATGGAGCAGAAAAAGCCACTGTATTTCAGACAGAAGGTACTTTGCCATGCAAAAGAACCATAAGGCAAAGACAAGGCACTAAATGAAATGTCATGGCCTGTTTTTCCCTATGGAGTCTCATAAAACAGAGAATAATTCTAATCATGTCTGTTTTCTGTATATCTCTCTATGAATTTGTTTTGTATCCAAATGTGAAAAGGTACGTTACTATTACAGTTTACCCGTGATTTAAACAAACTATTCATGATTTTTCAGAAGTTTTAAACATTATTTAGTCTGTGACCCTACCAAGGTAAGTGAAAGAGAGATGGATGGATAGACAAAGAAATTTTATGCAAACGCGTAAACAGAATGAATTGATAATGATATTTAAGACAATTTATCAAAAGCTAAAAATCGTGATATACTGGCTATGAGGGGACTCTCGCTGCCACAGATGGTGCAGTGAATGTAAACAACGTCCATTTAACTCCACATATTGTGATATCGGTCGTCACATGGCGGTGTGGCATAATCAAGGCCTGCAGCCCATTAATTTAACTTTATTTAATTAGTTTAATTCTATGATTAATCACTTTTGTTGCCTGCACTTGTTCCTCTTGTACTACACATATATTTATGTTGGAGGCTTGACCGCACGTTAGTGATGGATTATTGGACAATGGCTTGTTTACTTCACAGGTGTTTCTAATATTCACTAATTACGCTCTATATTTGATTATCAGGACGGCTGAGAGGAAAAATACCAACTGACCAAGATTCGGCACTTAATTCTAAACTAGAACTGCTTGCTTCAGCCTTGTTCCTGCATTAATTTGATCCAAGACTATCGAGGTTTTGCCATCGTGGCCAGGAGTGGTGTGTGGCTCTACCATCGTGGCAGAGTGAACCGTCCATCAGAGACCAAACTACTCCTTGCCAATTCGCATCCACACGCAACAAAAAGTTCCCGGTCTGCAGACAAGAGCCTGGCCATCACGTCCCTCCTCCCCAGAGTTTGGGCCGCATGTGGTGACAGGATCAAGCGGACGCAGATCAGCATGTTGGGCAGCGGCAGGTTCAGCTGGTTGCCTTGGTGACGTGCCAGAAAAAGAGAAACAGTGGAGCCGGCTGGACCGCCCGTAGCCCCCAGACAGGGACATGACGCCATGGTCACCAGGGAGCCCTGATCCCGGGCTTGAAAGACTGATCGACGCGCTGCTGCATTGATTACGCCGCTCACGTCTGTGCGAGAAACGTCCTGGGCTGAGAACCCTGGTTAAGGTCGTGCCCGGCCGGCTGTAATGTACCGGCGGGTGACAAAAGTGCCGTCTGAGAGGGATGACAAGACCGGCAGGCTGTGAGGAATTCCAATGGTGCCGTCAAGACATTCATGACACGGTTGCTGGAGGGCTTTGGTCTTACATGAAAAAATGTCTGTAGCCCCTCGCCCTCTACGTTCTTGCCTCGATGCAAAAATAGGAGAACGTTCATCATACCAATTATGTGCCAAGCAGTGATGACGGGGAGCATGCAGTGATGACGGGGAGCATGCAGTGATGACGGGGAGCATGCAGTAATGACGGGGAGCATGCAGTGATGACGGGGAGCATGCAGTGATGACGGGGAGCATGCAGTGATGACGGGGAGCATGCAGTTGTATAGGTACAGGCGAATGCACTGGATCTGTAAACGGCATTCATGTGGGAGACCAGCGGCTACATTTATTTAGCAAATGCTTTTATGCAAAGTAACGTACAACTGAGAAAGCAGGGCCAGCCAGTCCCTGGAGCAATTGGGAGTTAAAGGCCTTGCTCAGTGGCCCAACGGTAAAATCACACTGCTGACCCTGGGATATGAACTGGAAACCATCAAATCACACAATCAGTATCCTAACCCACTGGGCCACACACCGCCCCCTGTATGACATAACGCACATTGGCACTGTGGCTTAAATCGCTCACTAAATCACCATTTTCCTGAGAACAATCCTGGCCAACACAGCCAACACCAGAGCCTGAGTTAATGCATGAATATATACAATCAACATATCATTCACACCAATTTTATAATTCACAGTTACATAAAAAAAACAGTTTAATACGCTTATATATAATGTAATTAAAGCCTTCAGGTTCAGACATGAGTACCACTGTCCAAGACTGAAAACAGCTGCTCCACTGCTATTACTAACACCCTTTTCTCAAAAGCTTGCAAACCTATTTTTCAGGGCAATACTTCATGCAATTATGATAGCAATAAATATGTTAAAGTCATAAAATGGACACCGAACAGGGCCGGGGAAATGTACTGCCGCAAACGGAGTTGATGAATAAATGTAGAGTGCAGATTCAGCCCAAAGTTTCACTCCTCTTTAGACACCAGTCGGTGTTGCTATTAACCAGGAGTACAGAGGATCCCAAATACTGCTCGAAAGCATATCAAAGTTTTTTTTTCCCCCATGATTTGGCTGGAAGGTAACAAGCCTCCGGGGGATACAGATTACTGGCAGTGACCTGAGCGTGGCGTGATTCTGTGTTGAAGAGGGTTTCTTGACAGCCCCGTCATCCCAGGCCTGACCTACAGGGATACCGCACTCTTTCGACAGAAGGTGACATCATCCTTGTAGATGCGCTGTCACAGACCGTGCTGCCTAACCGTGAGGAGCACACTTAACCTGAACTGTGTTAAAAAAGCAACTTGAAACACTGTCTGTGATTCCCATAAACAGATAGGCAACTGTACTAATACTTAGTTAATATGTTTAATTTTGCAGTACTATCATTTTGCATTCTGTTGCCTTTTAATCAATTGTTAAATCATTTAGACATGCTAGGGCTTTGTTACTAATGATACTAATTAAAGTTTGTTGTGTATTTTTCCCTCATGGCCAAAGCGTGAGCTCCTTCAGCACCTCATTGCTTCGTCTGTGCTCTGTAGGTTGCATGATGCAGAGCTAGGATACTAAAACCAATCAGATGGTCCCAGCAGGTGTGTGGGTGGTCCTAATACCACCAGACATAACCTGGATGGGGACTGTGACCTTTGCCTGGATACACCTGCCCTGAGGAAAATCACAGCATTCTTCTATCCTGTCATCGTGTCACCATCTAAATGTCACAACAGGTGCCAGTCAGAATATGACAGAGCTGTCCACATCTGTCACCATACCCCGGAGAGTAGTGCAGGAAAGTGCAGACTTCATTATTCGTAGAGTAGGTGAAGAAATAAATAAAGAAAGCAGTGCATTAGCGCGCTGTAATTCAGGGGACAGAGTGTTACAGCCCAAAGGCGTCTGACTAAGGTAAAACTTATTCTGTCATACCAGGAAACACAGGTCAGCAGAACCTTGCACCGAGCATGAATAAAAAAGACCTCTCTCTCCATTAACGGCTCCTTTTTCAGATGCTCTTGTGATCCAGGGTTTCTTACAAAGCCACAGGGATGTAGAAGGGAAAGTTTTCCGAGTTACCGGAGTCGGGACCGTGGCGACGGCTTGATGCCGATCAGATTGTGCCAGATAAATGTGCCGGGTGAAAAACTGACAACCGCTGCAGAGCAGAAGCTACCGGAACAGGGAGGGGGATCCCATTCGTATTTATTTCCTGCTGTTTTCTGTAGCAGTTTGAATCGCACCTTCAAAATCTTTAAATGTTAATATCGAGTATAAAAATTCAATTATTAGAGACATTTTGCAACTGTAATATGCGAAGAGCCTCATTTCCAGTAACAAATTATTCTGCATTGGAAACGACGGCATAATAACATCATAATGGTTATATGACCATATATAAAGCTGTCCCTGTTCAAAGCGGTGAAGAAATTAACCATCTTTACCGTTGTCTGTAGCGATGAAGACAGCACTGTACATGTTGTTGTGAACGAAGGAAGATTCTCGGTCCAAGATGGCTGTGGTGTTCACGGTGCCCTTGACTGGGTTAACGGTGAGCCAGCCCGCCGGGTCGTCCAGCATTGCGAACCTGAGGAATTAAATACGCCATAAACTGAGAGACCAATCAAGAACCTCAACCCAACCGATCATTCATTAAAACAGAATAAAATGTAGCCAGTGGGATTATTTACGCACATACTGTCTAAGAGGGTCAATAAACCAATGATTATGCTGTTAGTGGCTAAAGTATTATTATCATGTATGTCACGTAAATATAGTGAAGTAGTAAATTGTATATAATTTTTATGTGAGTAGCTAATCTAATGCTCTTCAACCCTCTCTGTTAGTGATGATGCCAGAGTCACACGTCATAGAAACAAATGACAATGGGGATGTACAAAGACCACAAGGTCCATGTCATCATGCCCTGAACACTGGGCAACATAATGATGTAAAACAGACTAGCAGGGGCATGTATTACAAAGCAGGGTTTCCTGCTGAGCCAGATAACTTGCCGGATTTAAGGAAGTCTGGGCTAAATGTAAGCGAACAAAAATAAGGTCCATTTAATCTGGGACGTTAAATCCGACAAGTTATATGGCTAAGCAAGAAATCTAGCTTTGTGATGCAGGCCCCAGGCCAATTTCGTAGCTCTAGAATAAGCAGGTTAAACACTAAAACCACCAGTGATTTTTCAAACTCCTTCGACCACCATCAGCGACGTGCTCCGGCGTATCACACCTTCTGTTTTTGTTAATAGGCCGTCGTATTAGCATACCACTCACCCATCAAGAACACAATGCGACAGTCAGTGATCCTCAAAGCTGCAGAGTCACTGTCAGCCCAGGAAAGTCGTAAAACCCATAATAGTTGCGTTTATGTCATATGTTTTTGTGCTCGTTGCTTTAAGTATTGGATTCAATAGACTAATCTTGAGAAATTAATCTTCATCCCACACTGGTAATAAAACAAAAGCCTCGCTTTACATAAATACCAAAATAATTGATCACTTTAAATGCTTTTGCAATTGAGTGTGGGCAGTCTTATTATTCTGAAAATATATACAAAAAAGACACGGGAGATTTCTCATATTCATTTTATATCTGTTGGAATGGCACGCAAAACAGTTTTTACAATTTATCGTTTAGCATTTCACAATTCATTTCAAATAAAACGTACATTCTTTAAATTACGTCATTCTCCAGGGTTATTTTATATTAAAAAAAACATTACTTTACACAGTTGGTATAAAGTGAAAACTTAGATGAAAATGAAATCACCAAGAAACTACGTATATTATCCATCATTTTATAAAATACAAACTAATTTTGAGAAGTTTTTAGTTTTCAATGTTTTCATGACAGAGTAGCCAGTTTGTTAGGAACATTACGGCTTTTTGGTTGAGGGCGTTAGATTCGCTGCTGTGACAGGGCGGCTGCTCTCTTAGGAACATTACGGCTTTTTGGATGACGGCATTAGATTTGCTGCTGTGACAGGGCGGCTGCTCTCTTAGGAACATTACGGCTTTTTGGATGACGGCATTAGATTTGCTGCTGTGACAGGGCGGCTGCTCTCTTAGGAACATTACGGCTTTTTGGTTAACGGCGTTAGATTCGCTGCTGTTATTAACACTAACGGCACATTAGCGCAAACAAAAGGGCCGCAAACGCAGAAGTGCGTCTTGGTTGGCGGTTAAAGGAATTTGACGTTCATTGATGTGGGAAATTGGTGGTTCTTGTGTTAATCAGGATAGAACAGTCTTGAGACCTTTCTAGACCTCCAATGAGTTCTTATATTAGGACCAGAAATGAACAGAAGTGGATCTAGATAGAGGCCTGGGCCAAAATTATGCCAGTGCATTGTGGGAGATAGAGGAAGGGGGTCGGTTTCCTTGCTACTAAAGAACGTTTAAACAGATACTGACAATGAGGGAATGATTATTTTTTTCCAACCAGAGAAATTGGGTATCATATGCCTTCATTAAGAAAATAAGTTTCAGAATGTTACGTTCACTTAGATTCCCTTTTATGCTACTGTCAGTTTTGATCAAGGTTCTGATAAGATCAGGTTTTGGTTTGACAGGACTAATTAAGTAAGATTTATGGGAGGAACGCAGCTTGGCGTGAGGTAAAGTAAGGAATCATGCAGTCAGGGGACTGATGTAGAAGAACGAGAGAGACGTTTCTGTATGGGATAAAGTCTAACATGCGATTAAGGCTAAACTCCAACATGCCAGACATGCTCAGGAGGGCGTGCGTGGCGTGAGATAATGGCCTCTTTCATGGGGAATTCAGTGGAGCCCATGTTAACGAGCTGCTGACGAGGGGCCTGTGTGGACAGATAGACCTTGGAAGCCCGGAAATGGGGCATCCACTGAAAGCAGACAGACCGCACCATGATGGAGTCTTTAGAAGCCTGTCAATGTGCATGGAGAAAACTTGTCGGCACGCCGGCCGTGAGTGTGATGCGGGTACATGGACATAGGGAATAACCCTAGTAACTGTAATCCCCACCATGACGACCGTAACCCCTACCCAGCCATGACCTTAACCACGAGTAACCAAACAGAATACAAGATTTTTGGTGTTTTTAGTTCTTTGATTGCAGTCAGAAATTTTTATAAAATTTATCTTTGTGGGGACCGACAAAAGTTTAGCCATCATCCACACATGTCTATATGAATTTATTTGTACATTTCCATTTCTACCTCTATTTTTATTTTATTCAATTTGCACTTCTCTCTTGCTTGTTCGTTTAATTGTATACCTCATTACAGCCCCATTCACCGAAACAAATTCCTTGTACTTTCTGCATTTGTCAAATAAAAGGATACAGATTCTAATTCTGATTCTGACTCACTGTTACTAAAATATAATGTAAGAGTCCTCAAAACACATGGAAAGGGAATAATAGTTATAATACAAATAAAAGCAATGGCACTTAAAAAAAGCAGCATTAGGCCAGACACACATGCACGCACCGGAAGTGGGAGCAGAAGAAGAGGCATGGAGAGGGAGAGCGGAGAGAAGAGGGAGAAGGATAAGAGGCAGTGATGCTGCGGTCGGTGTGGGGGCGGGGGGGGTAATACGTTTGTCAACATTCTGCTGAAGCCGCGTAGTAACGGCAAGGTTGTGTTTGAAACAAGGGATGCCTGGTTAACAGAGCGCAACAAAGTCTTGGGAAATGGCATTGTAATCGACCCCCGGTCTCTTCCCGTGCGAGGAGATCTCTGCTATCTCTGCCGACTGCTCCCTCCCTGCCGCACGCCCGCATGCTCACGTGTGTGGGCTCATACAGACGTCATCACGCACATGTAAAAAAACACGCGAGGCACAGAGAATGGAAAAAATATATATTACAGGAACATAACCTGAGCAAGTGCTGCAGCCCAGGCAAGGCAACAGAAGTCACAGATAACTAATTAGAAGTGGCAATGTGATTATTGTTTGAGCATACATGACCTTAAAATACTGAGGCAGAAAAATGTGTATAATTACTGTAACTGCAAAATAAAATATTGCAGCATTTGATCAATGTGTTGAAATGTGAATATATTTCTGTGAGGTGAAAAGGCCTTCTTTTAGTGAGCATTTGTAGAATCTGTGAAGGATAATGGTTTGCTAGAGGCTAAAATATTTTACCCCGGCATTTACGTAACTGACCTTGTCCATGGACACATCCTATTACAGATCTTCACTAAGATGACTGTTACTCAGACTAGCCTTCAGTGAAGAAACTTCTTACATCCTCCGCATTTCGTCACCCACGGATACGGGTGTTTCAGCTTTGTGCCCAGGACTTTATCAAGGGCACACAACACAGCTTCTCAATCCACAAACCTGGAGGATAAGTCCTACTCCAATGCCAGAAAACCATGGATTATGAGATGAAAATCCATAGACGTGTCACGGCACACATGAAGTCTGTGGCCTTGGAAAGGGAGGTCCAGTTTGACCCAGACCCTGACGTGAAGATGGTGCCCATGTCATCGTGGCAGTGAATGAATAATGGGTATGGAGACTGGCTGGAGAAATGGCTGCATGTAACCAACAAGAACTTGTTGTCTTTGGAGCTAAAGCACAGTTGGGTTTGGGGCAACACCAGGACTACGTATTCAGATTTCCATGGCAGGGCTCACTCAAGGCCTTCAGTAGAGCTCCTATGAAATGTTGTCACCTTGATGCCTGTGGTGTGGCATGATGCTGTCACGCTGCCTGCTGTCCGTCTGGGAGGGGAGCGGGCCCTCAGGTTTCCCCCTGGTCTCTGGGGCAAGCAGGTTAGGCCGCACCAACGCAGCAAACAAGGCTAATCTCCACAGCTCAGGGAGGCCAGCAGAGGAGGCTCTTTCCCGGGCTGGAGTCATCGGTGCCAGATTACAGTTACCACCGCCATCCAGGGCACGATGAAGGCCGACTGGCAGGCGCTAACCTGTCTGTCAGCTGGCGGCCCCTGCGGACTGGATCTGGACAGGGAAGACAAGTGGCCCACAGCTGCCAAAACTGGCCTACGAGCATCGTGACCCTGCTAATCCAGCTCTCATCGTGACAGCCAGACCCCTAAAGGAACAATGCCCAACTCTGCTCCTAAGCTGAGCTACTCCAAATATATAACTATACCTCAACAGCAAGGGGTGGCACAGTGGCGCAGTAACTCTGGGACCAGGGTTCAAATCGCTACCATGGCTTCTTGTGCGTGGAGTTTGCATGTTCTCCCTGTATCATTGTGGGAGTCTCTCCTGGTGTCCACCTCCACAGTCTAAAAATATGCTGAGGTTAGTTAGAATTGCCAAATTGCCCACAGGTGTGTACATGTGCCATGTGATGTGTTGGTGCCCCATCCTGGGTTGCTCCCTGCCTTGCACCCATAGCCTATGGGATAGGCTTTGGACCTCCTGCAAAAAGGTTAAGCGGTTACAGAAAATGTATGTATGTATATGGCATAACACAAGCCAGTAATGCTATCATATCAGCACTCCACATTTCAGTTTGGTACTTCCCAACATGGTCAGGGAGCATGTCAAGAGAGTGCAGAGGAAGTTAGCGTGTACTGGGTCATAAGGTATGAACCTGTGACAGGTTCTGGAACAAGTGGAGCTGAATTAATCACCTGACCAGCATCCATGCCAAGAGACTTAAGGCGGGGCTAGGGGATTGGTTCAAATTAGCTCCATGGCAACAATGCAGGAGCCAACGGGAAGACTCCGCCTCTATCTGCACAAACACAGAGGCTGCACTCCATTAGCTGTCTCCCAAGGTTATTAGAAGGCAGTTAAAAACACATTATGCAAATTAGGATCTTATCTACACTGTAGATATGTTAATTACCATGGCAAAGTTGTCATTTCCCCACTTATACACTCCTTCTTGCTCTCTCTCTCTGTCACACACAGATTAGGTATCTATATCTTTGTGGGGACTCTCTATTGCTTTCTATGGGCATATCCCTAATCCCAGCCATGACAAGCTTAACCCCTACCCAGCCCTAACCTTAACCATAAGTAACCAAACAAAATACAAGACTTTTGGTATTTTTAGTTTAGTGATTGCATTCACAGATTTTTCTAAAATTCAATTTCCCCTCGCGGGGACTGAAAAAATGTCATATACATAGGTTGACCACTTTCCCCTTAATTGGGGACACATTGCTGAGCTTGTGCCTGAGCCAGTCCATGATTCACGCTGGATGACTGTGCGGGTACGAGCCCTGTGAAGTGGGGTGCATGGACCTGTGTGCCAAAACTTCTGGCACATGGACCCAGCATGCTTCCTGGTGAGCGATGTATATGAGTAACTCCCACTTTCACACCTCTGGATAGAGGAGTGAACCAGCTGAACGGCTGGGCAGGTGCTAATGAGAATCAAAGTGATAAGGCTCGTACTTCCCCCTCGCTCTGAGCCGGCTTGGAGGGCTGTGATTAATACAGTTCGGCGGCAGGCAAAGTCCAACGCCGATGAGAGATGGAGGAGAGATTACAGGCCTGCCGTTCTGTGGCTTTCTCTCTCAGGAAACCATGATGGAACACACATGCTTTTTGTTTGTCTTCTACAGACACAAAGGTGAATATTACATTTGATATCGTAGTAGTACTTACTGATGTTAACATACAAAGAAGAACTAGCCAGGTTACAAAAGTCATCCATGATGTTGTACCCTAGAAGAGAGCACTTATAAAATCTGCCATCATCACCAAGGGACAGGAAGAAAACACTAATAGCGATTTGTGTTCTTGACTTTCTTTAATGTAAAAAACAAAAATAGGAACATATCAAGGGCTTTTCTTGGCTCATAACTTTTAGCAACCTTTTGTACATCATCTTTGTACGTATCCAGTGGCTGAGTGCAGAACTGTCTATCAGGAGTGGTATCAGGCGACTGATTTTGAGTTCTCGTTCCGGCAGGGATGTCTGGATGCTGTCGTCCACCTGCTTTCAGATGGTTTGAGCAGCCTGGGCCAAATGGGACACAAACAGAGCGTGTGATTGAAGAGCATGACCTCCTTAGTTTGTGGACGGCCTATCCCAGCCCTGTACTGTATCTCGCTGCTCTCCGCAGACCACCTGCGCTTTCTCATCCTGGTTTTTTACCATCTCTCGCCAGCTACCTCCGCCTCTGCCGACTCACACCAAGGTTTGGTGAGCAAATGGCAAAATGAAATGCCAACAGAAGGCATATACAGTGTACTTGCTCAGAAGGTGGGTATAAAGAAATATTTTTAAGCTGTTCTAACATTGTGGAGGAGAACATTGAACATCGTCTGGGTAGCTGCATCGGGGTGGGCATGAGAGTCCGCGGGATTCCTTTTGGCACCTCCGGTGAGACGTGAGCTTCACGACGCTCGCAAAAAGCAGACAAATTGCCACTGTCAATCCCCATAATACTGCTGTTTAAAAGCCCCAGGAGGGGCTGTATTTAGAACATGGAGTCAGACAGGTAGAAATGAAAATATAAACACCAGCAAGTCGAGGTCCATCAATCAGCCGTCACAGCGGCCCCAGAACCTGACCAAACACCACCTCCCTCCATCTATAACAAGCCTCCATCGACTCCTGCTTAAAAGTCTCACCAAGACAGACTTATATCCAGTGCCAAGCCCTCTAATAGCCGTGCGCATTCTGTTTCTTTCCAATTTCTAGCCTTGTTGACAGAGGTCTGCCTCTCAAAGAAAAACTGCAGGAACTACAGGAGCTCAAAACCAAGAAAAACAAAGTTACGTCAAACTTTGCCAGAGGCAGAGGCATGCACCTTACATTCTCAGCACACCCGGGCAAAGTCAGGCCCAATGCTAACATCTGCAGGACTTCAGGGGTGCCCTCCGTAGTGGACCACCACATATAATGCAGAAGTGGTGCCTAAACAAAGAACCACTTCATAATATATTTTCTAGGACGGTGTCACGGACAGCCAGGAACCTGTCCCCAAAGGCACAGGGGACAAAGCAGGGGACACCCTGGACGAAATGACAGTCCATCGCATGGCACACATACAGTCAGGCAACGAAGGCAACAGAGCAAACCATTCGCCTAAATATATGTTTTTGGAGTGTGGGGAGGTGGAATGCGCCACCCCATGACGTGAGAAACCCCAGTGCTCCATGCTGAGCCACCACACTGCTCAAGAAAAGGACAAGTGTGCAAAATCAGAGTGTAAAGGTCTGAGCAGGAACAGGAGCTTTAGAGTGATGCTCCTGGAAGGAGACACATATGGTACCACCTCCCACTGCCTCATTGCGGAGTCTCTCAGGAAAACAACACAATCTGACTCTCAGACATATTTATACTGACAAGTGGAACTTAAAATATTATCTCGAGAAGTATGTAAAAGCTGAAATGTTCTATTTAAGTGGAAAAAAAAGACTTTAACTGTGGGTTTTATTACCGAGAACAGCAGGCCCGTAAAAGCAAAACTCCATCACATCTATTTCACCATGTCATGCAAGAAGACTTTCACAAGTAATTAGGTTTCATCTTTTGACAGCGTAAAAGTCACATATATCGGGCTCTGCGCAGAGATTCAAATGGCTTCAAATGGAGAAAAGGGTACCTACACTTAAACAGGGGGAAGATATAATGGAATGGGTCCTATGTCTCACTTTACTAACAACGTAGAACATCATTATATTAATCTGGGAATGGCATGTTCAGCTCTGTCCAGAATATAATTACAGTAGAAAATGTTAATAGTGATCAACCGCATATATGGATCAAAAAGCATGGGACAGAATCATACATACAAATAGTGCTAAAATAATTCGCCTTGGTAATCAAATAATCTGCTTACAGTGTTCATTTTGGGTCTTTTTATACATGACAAAATGTGGGAATAAAAAACTATGCTAATTCTTTTTTTTTAACTTCACTTTGATCGCCCTACTTTGCCTTGCGGTAACCCGTCTGCTTCTGGCTACCTGAGGCTAATGCTGCATGCACAGAAAACGAGTCATTTTCTGTCAATGACAAATACAGACTCATCAAAACTTATGATAAACTGCCAAAAATGAGCCACCGAGATGCAGCAATGAAACTGCAATAAGCTATATTTTATGTACAGTACTGTACTGTATTATAGCGTCTTTGAATTATACACAGTTCAGTAATTTAATTTGTACAGTAATTTGAAAAGTGTTTTAAACAGCTGTAGTGCATTTCAAAAGAGTCAATAAAATTCAGTAAATAGCGACTCTGTCCGTTTTATTACCTTATAGTCATGTAATAAATATGCAAATATTAATTAGATGGTAATCTGCCCGAGACATAAAGAAAAAGGAAAAAATTGGTTATAATGATTACCCGCTTATAGTGATCAATCTCACCCAGACAGACGATATCACTATAAGCGGTTTCCCCTGCATAGTGATAGTGAAGAAGGGTGGGTACCTCTTCTTTCCTCAAAATCCCATCCATCTACATTCCCACACAAGTATGCACACATATGCAACCAGACAGACAGACAGACAGAAACGCACGCACACACGCACGCACGAACACAGACCTGTAGTCATATCTTTGTGGGGACCATCCATTCATTTCTATGGCAAAAACCCTAATCCCAGCAATGATAACCTTAAGCCCCACCCAGCCCTAACCTTAACTATAAATAACCAAACAAATCAAGATTTTTGGCACCTTTAGTTTTTTAACTGCAGTTACAGATTTTTATAAAACTGAACTTCCCCTTGTGGGGACTGAAAAAATGTTCCCCACAACAGCAAAATCAAATGTCCCCACAATGTAATATATCACTGCCCCCCCCCACACAGACACACACAGACACACACAGACACACACACACAAACAGACAAATGTACTGACATAGCCACATACAAACACAGAGTTCCAATTCAGCTTAAGTTGCAGGACATAGGAGGTAAATACCAGCCTAGTTTCCAGAGCGAGTCTATTGTCCATATGCTCATTGGAAGGACTCTGGACATGAATATTATAGGTGAGAGCTGTAAATAGTACATAAAAATACTTCAAGGTCTTGGTACATTTCAGGGCCATGGCGAAAAGACAACTTTATGATAGATGGGTGAGATGGTGCCTAGATGGGAGACACTCACATACACGTTTGATTCCTGCCCCACACACCTCAAAGGGTGTGGGATCAGTTCCCGCCTCTTCATCTGTCTTTGGAGTCTGCATATTCTCATCGGTTTTGCATTTTAGGCAAAACATATTTAGCTAGATGAACTGATTTAAGGAATTAAGGAAGGAAGTATTTTATTTATATAGCACCTTTCTAAAACAAATGTCTCAAAGTGCTTCGGAAAAAATAAAACAAAGACGTTAGTATTGACGACTCTCAGTGTGTGTTCACACCCTTATATTTATTACATTCGTTTAGCAGACGCCTTTAGCCAAAGTGACTAACTGAGAATGCAGGGTCAGAGAGTCCCTGGGGGTTCAGCAGCCTAACAGTGAAATCTCTGCCAACCTTGGGACCTTAACCAGTGACCTCCCATTCACAGGCACAGAATCCCAACATGCTGAGCCACACGTCAGGGGTGCAGAAAACACACTTCAGAACCAGTACACACTGTACCTTTAAGGGGTCCTGGACAGCCCTGTCAAGGTGGAAGGAGCCGGGAGCCCTGAGAAAGCCGCTGAGACGACCCCTTATCTGATCAGATCCTTGGGATATGTTATTGTTTCCCTGCCTTCACACTTCACTGCCAATCACGCCCCCTCAAAGTCCGTCTCACACCACGCAGAGCTACTGTCTCCCCATTTCTATCTCCTCCTGGGCTTTTAACTTATACATGTGAAGGGGAAGGTCGTAAATGATAGATCACTCTGCCTGTTTGAGATTTCCATTTCATAGTGGAGAAAAAAAGGAAACTATGATGTGTTTTTAAACGTGGTTCACTGAGGCCGGTTTGTAGTGATGATTGCTAGATCCCGCCGAGAGGCGCCCGCTTTATATGGACCTGGAAACTGCAAGGGCTGGGTGGGCTGTCCGGCTAGGACCGCAGCTACCGGACCTGGGAGTGAGCGATGGCCTGGGGCACGGACTTCATAGGCCCCCACATCCCCATCCACAGTCCACCTGCTCTGACATTACTGCTGTGCCACAATCCGTAAGCAGGCTTCCGTAAAATGTACCCGGACGTATACGCTCAGTGCCTGGTGCAATGGGCATTGTTTATGCTCATTACTTTGGTGCTGCAGGGAATTGGGGGGGGGGTGACATTTCTGCATCTTGAGCAGGGACAGCCGAAAAAACACTCTGTAATTAGAGGTACTGCAGTCACATTGCTCACCTGGTCTAATCACGCCTAACTATCTTCCAAGCTGGGGCAGTATTCCATTTCTTAAACCCCAGCACAGGCAAGAGATAGGCGAGGCGAGACAGCTGCTGGGGAGGGGGGCAGGTGGGGGTGGTATTTATATATATGTTGTATTCCTGCTTCGCATCAGTCGGCCCCTCGAAACTAAGCACCAAATCTGCCTATTCTGCTGTTCCCAACAATAAGACACCTCGCTGCCCACCCCCCCACTCTCTCAAAACATTCTATCCAGAAATTTCCTGGCTATCTAACCAGAGCGAGCGCGCGGGTGTATATCTTGCCCCCCTCACACGCCGCTCCAGAGAGCGCACCCACGTTACATTATATATGTCAAAGGCGAATGAGATGACGGAGATTAGAGCCGCTGCTCACTTCAAAGGCCGCTATTTTTAGCTGAGGCTGGCGGAGGACCGCGAGAGCGGCGCAGCGCTTCTAACAGCCTGCGTTACATTGATCGTAATTTAAAATGCTCGCCGGTAATTAGGGGACTAGCCAAAGACAGAGAGAGGGGAATAGACTTAACTACTGGGTTTTGCTTTTGTTCAATTTGTCCAGACTCATTATATATATATTGCAGATATATGCAAGCAGCAAGCAACAGTTTGGACATCAAAAAGCCTCCTCGTTTAACAATTTAGGGAAGGTACTTTAAGGTCCATTTGAAATATGAGGGGTGAGTTATTTTGGGAGATTATCAGATCAGATACTCTTTCTTTAAAAACAAAAGTATTTACTTTCTGTTGTTGACCTTAAGCGTGTACAGCCAGGATGGAGGACGGCCGATCTCGAAATTAGCTCCTCTCACCATTAGATGGCCTCACGGTCCTTCTGGACCACTGTTGATGGCGAGCGGTGAGTCCATCTCCTGCTGTCGCTACGTACAGAGGGAGTTTTCATGGTTTGACTCATTTTTTTATTAAAAAGCACTGAATTCTGCTGGATCTGACCTGCGATTTGACATCATCCTCATATATCATTGATGTCTCTTGGGGCAAACACTCCCACTCTCTCCCTCAGCTGTATCTCTGTCCCTCCCCCTCCCAGTATCCCCTATCAACCTCCCGTTCCATCTCTCTCTCGCCCATTCCCTTACCCGCAGGTGAAAGATATGGAACTTCAAAGCCCCCTTTTCTGCAGATATCAAAAGAGGCATGGGAGGGTGTGCGAGTGAGTTTCTTTTTTTTGCCTCTCAAGCGCACGAGAGGTGAAGCGGTTGCCTTTGTGAAGACCTCACTGTGTGGAGCAGTTAGCAGCCCTGTTCCAACTTCACTCGAACTTAGTGGAATAAAAATATCTTTTTATGGGCATCAAACGCATCATCACAGGATGACATGCGGCAACATCAGCATGTGACCGACAGAAACACCCAGTCGACTGGCGCTCCTGGCCAGCTGAACCGACACCCTTCCAGCACTCCCTCCATCCTGAGAACCCCAGACACAAGGCTCTACTCACGGCTGAGTGCAGTCACCACACTCTAGCAAGCGAAGACCAAAAATAGAGGAGAAGAAGAGAGAAAAAAGAAGGACGGTAGCTTGGTAGGAGGGGGGTGGTCATGTAGCAAATGAGCTGCAGAAATGAGGGGATGAGGAGGTGATGGCGCGCCCAGGTAACACGAAAAATGAGAATGACTAGGGAAGGGGGGGGTGATGAAAGAAGCAGGGATGGAGGGAAAGGTTACGGGCGAATGCAGATGTGGGAGGAGCAAAGGATGAGGCCGGAAGGCAGACTTAATGAGATGGAAATGGAGGGAGAAGAAAGGAATAATGTGCAACAGAAGGCAAAAACAGAATAAAGACTCCATCCGTCACAGAAGGCAGCGGAAACGAGGCAAGCGGCTCCAGGCCACTGCGGCGATATGGCGGTATGGCGGCATCGTTTCCTTCTATTTATTAGCAGCTAATCCGGGCAAGAGAATCGCATACAAAGCCCTCATATTTAACCCATCAGTCATTACATATTTACATGGAATGCTTTTAATCATTATGCAACTCAGATGCGACAGATCGGCACTAAAAGCTCGAAGAGTTAACTTCCATTCATTTTTTTCACCTCAGTGAAACCGGGGGGAAAAAAGGGAAAACTTTCTAAACACACCGTTAAAGTTATGGCCCTCCTGGGTCATTAGAGAACAATTCCGGCGTTACACAGCAGATAATGGATAGTTTTACTGTTACAAACACTGGGGGTAATTGGCTTCCCTGCCTGCAAGGGAATTAATTTACTGTTACATGATAGATAAGGACTAATTTTACTGTTACACATAGCGGTAATGGACCTCCTGCTCGGAAGAGAACGATCCGACTGTTAGGCACAGAGGATAGAGCTGTTCCACCGAGACTCGCCAAAGTGAGATCAAAGCATAGACTTTCTGCAAATGGATTCCCCCATCTGGACATGCTGCTTTAGCTGCTATCCTATGCTGAGCATGAGCGAGTGCTGCGATAGCAGTATGTGAGAGGACTGTGGGCCCTTTTCATTCCGGACCTTCGTATGACCATCTTACAGAGCTCTTTGGCAAACAGGCATTGACAACATGGCCACCTCTTTTTCCCCGCCCATGGCCCATGCTGTCGTCCAATAACGGCCCAAGCACACACCCGCCCCTCCCTGGGGGGAGAACACTACATACGGTGTGCGTCTGGAAACACTGCTATCAAGTCAGCGTTTCAAATCCAATCTCAAAGGCACGCCGCAGCGAATGATACAGAAAAGAATGGTTTTAGAGCTGACAAAGAGAACATTATTGCTAAAACGATGTATGTGCCATGAGTGTTCGTGTCAGAAAGGGGTCTGCCATTCTCTACGCATTTCACGGCAATCTTCTTCTACCAATTCTTACTTTCTATGATGAGATTTGAAAAAATCTGAACTCTGTGTATTGTTTTGGTGGATTCTATAGGTTACTTTACATCTAACTTCTTACCTAGGACAGGATTACAGAGGGCTGGAGCCCATAAGAGGCAGCACATGGCTGAATGGGATGCCAGTAGGTGACATTACAATATTTGCAATATTGCTAAAATTTACATGAAAGCTGCCTTGTGCCCAATGACAGCCTCCAGGTTCACTGTGACCCTGTAATGGACGAGCAGTTGTGGAAAAAATTCCTGGGTTATGCTGAAATAATACACACCACGGTACCCAGCAAAGGTTAATCTTGTAAATACTGCATTCACATTCCAAGAAAAGCCCGTACACCACAGTTGTCCAACAAATTCAGAGTGAGAACATTTGGGTGGTGCATGTCGCACTGCTCCAGACCGCATGAAGATCCACCGGAGGATAGAAACATCTGTGCTTAATTTGAGTTTGCTCCTAATTCGGTCCAACAACAAAATGTAGTTGCTGTAAATGATGCAGTAACCCTAACCCTAACCCTAACCCTAACCCTCCCATTCTGCAATCAGGCTGCTTATATCACTACTCACCTGACCTCGCACACAGGTCATTTAACGGACCAAGGACCAGAATAGATGCGCTCTTGCCGTGTAACATTTGAGCCTCAGTGGAGCAACACCACAGCAACAATTCTTACAAAAAAAGGCTATCGATGGCCTGTGTGAGAGTTACCCTCACCGCCAGATGCCGTTATTAGCCCAGTAGTTATGGCATAAAATGCCACAACACTATGTATGATAGTTTATACAGATGCAAGAACACAGCTCGGTGAGCACTGGGCAGATATCCCGGCATGCATCACTGTTAGGATTGCATTGGTGGCCATGCACACACGGGACAGGGAGAAGGGCTTCGTTCGTGTGAGGCCAAAGGCAAACAGACAAAGACCTGACACAATACATCGCGATTCTGCTCCATTCCGCTCCCACCTGATTGACTGTGTCTGCAGGATGTCGGGATCGGTGGCGTTGAGTGTTGCCACAAAGCTGCCCACTGGCACATTCTCGCGCTTGGTCACCAGCATGGGGTCTGGGAAGAACACGGGGCCTTCATTGACGTCCATGACCGTGACATGCACCGTAGCTGTGGAGCTGGGTCCGTAGCCTACGTTGGGCACCAGCGGATCCTCGTTCTCGACCCGGATGAGCAGCGTGTGGTAGGCTGTGTTCTCGTAATCCAAAGGCTGGGGGGGCAGGAGAGGAGATCCAGGGGTCAGGTCAAAGCAGGGGCCGTGTCTTCTGCCATCTTGCCTTGTACGCTTTTCTTTCTATTATCCGCATAACTGCACTTTTTCACAAAGCGGTGAATGTGCAACACATTACTCATAAAGTCGGCAGACCATAACAGTGGGGGCCACCTCCACGCTGTAAACATAAACACTGAAACATTCATAAACGCCGCTCACACGCGCCTTGGAGGCTGCTTCTCCACATGCTCGAATTTCAGCCAAAGCGCATCCGTTGGGGGATGTGGGGGAGGGGGGTCATGTACTACCTATTTCATTAGAAAACATCCTGTCAACTTTGTATTCGCTGAAGGGCATCGACAGGCCGGCACTGGCCAATCAGGATGCGGCGCACTACCTTAACCACAGACACCATGCCCTCGTTGTTGTCCGGGTTGGTCTGGACCTCGAAGCTCTGGCCCACGTTGCCGTTGATGATGGAGTAAACGGCCCGCCATGCACCGGTCGCTGGGTCGTCCCTGTCATCCACCGTCAGGTTCACAATGACCCCCGTCGAGCCCTCATCCACGGACGCCTGGAACTGCAGGACCAAAGAGGGGCGTGGGATGACTTTATTCAGAAGAAGCCTAAACGATTCGCAGTTCCGCGGCCGAGAGCCAAAAAAAAAAAGGGCTGCGTGCGACAGACGAACCCATTCCTGTCCCCGCCACTGCTCGACGTCAGCTCCGTGACGAGGTGAGGCAGAATCCTTTCAATCTTTAAATCCCGCATCCGCTTCACTTTCTGAACTTTTCTTTTCCGGAAAGACCTCAATGAAAAAAGGCGTCTGTGTACACCACATGCCTTAAAATCAACCGCGACGGGGCTGAACGGAGATGAGCGCCGGATCTCGTTCTGACATTAATACGCCTCGGTGCCTTTTATGTGGGACGCTGCGGAGAGAAAGGGGGGAAAATAACATGACTGACACCCTGTTTTTCTACATAATCAGCTCCCGGCACGTGTGAGCCTCTCCCCACAAGCTGACAGCCCGCCTGCGGAGTCAAGCGTGAGGAAATCGCGCCTATGAACCTTAAAACCGGAATGCAAGTTTTCTTTTGTTTCCCTTCTTCAGAAACAGTCCCTTTCAAACAGTGCAGTGATCTCTCTAGACTTCCTTTTTTTAAAAAAACCACCTGAATGTCAAGTGTTCTTTGTGTAGATTAAACACAGGTCTGAGGAGGTCTATCTGTGTTCTGCCGGCTACCGCAATGGCTGAAGCGACATGTAAACACTTGCCCATACCTTTCAGCCCTGGGAGGTGTAAAAAAAAAAAAAAAAAGACAGACCTGCAGCTGCTGAAATAAAAGGATATAGAGGGAAGGATGGAGCAGGGATGTGGTGGGTGATGCACTGGTACAGCATAATTTGCAGGTGGGCCTAGAAGGCACCTGGGTCACGAGGAATTACTCAAGGATGTTCAGATGCTCCTGTTCAAGTGTAGCCCATCCCATTTCCATACTTAATCAATGGTGATGTGCTGGCAGGTTCACACCACAGAACCTGATGGACCCTTGTTACACACTCATCAACTCCTGGTCTGATCTTTCCTGGGCACGACTTCCAGTCCCCATTTGCTATCAGCCACTATCAAGCACCACACGTTCCTCACAACTATATTTCTGATTTGTGTATTTTTAGACCCTGTTTCGTACGAGAATTACTCAGATGCCTACATGTAATACACAGACATTCTTTTTTCTCTTTAGACGGCCCCTGGAAAACGTTCTGCGATGAGCTGCATGTGAACAATTTCCGTGTAAAATGAGGTTCGATCGGCCGATCGAGTTATTGATTAAATGGCCTTTTCCAAGAGATGTTTCAAAGTGTGGCTTTAAGTAAAAACATGACAATTCATATGAAATTTAATACACCACGCAAGGAAAACCGACTGCTCCCTGCACAGAACTACAGGCACCGTTCTCAGCAGAACTGCTAATTGCTGATGTTAAACACAGGAAATCTTTGCAGGAACCTACTGTGGGAATTCAGAGGGAGAGGAGGTAAGCGCCCAGCAGCCATAGCTAGCTAAAGGAAGTTGTTTCCCATTTCTGAAGGAGCTCTGAGGTGCACAAATAGGAAATTGCTGAGAACATCATGTTCCCCATCTCTGGGGTATTTTGATGTTTGCGATTGCAGCCTTCGGAGGTGAAGCAGCTTCTGAGGGAGCTATATTTACTGCCAGCAAAGGAACACGCATAACAATGGCAATTCAGGATTTTAGAGAGATAAAGGGTCTAAAATAAACATACCTCCCTCTACAAGTTCACCCGGATTTGCAGGTACCTATCAGCCACTTTTATCTAAAACAGCTTACAGTTCTGCCCATTCAGACTGCTTGATATTTGAGTAATTCACTCAGCTAACAGCAGGGCCCTGTCTGGCAACCATGTCCTCTGGATCACACGCTCATGTCTTTACCCACTTTCGGGCTTTAGACAGAAGCTTGGGATGACAGAGAATATGTCTGAGAGGATCAAACATGACGTGGGAGGGAGGGATGGGGATCGCAATGAGAGAGCGGTCTGTAAAATACAAACAACCAAAGAAATGCATGGTGATGCATGGTGGGGCCTGGCATTAACACCTCTGCAGGAAGTGACACGATCTATTTAGACTATTCATTTCCTTGACACACAGTGACTCTGGTTTTCAGTTTTCGTTGCCTATCTTTATCCAAACATAAATGCAGGTGCTTGGGCACACAAGCACACACTCGTGGTCAGATCCAGATTCCTGCCATTCTTAAGAGGTGTTCCCTCATCTTTTGTACCTCCTCAATAAGGATCGTATAACTTCTGTCAACACGTTTGTAATCTCTCAGAGATAATATAATGTAAAAGTGTTTATGTTTCTCTGTTCAGACAATAAAATAGCATAAAAACTGCTGCCTTTGATGTAAACTCTCACCAACCTGAAGATGTTGGCATTAACATTCTTTTGTACAGGGCAAATGTAGCTTATTCATAGTTCTATCTAGTCCTGGTGTCCTCCCTGAAATTGGATTTTGGGTGTAAAATCTAAAATGGGATCTCACAGCTATTAACCCTTCGACTGCACAAGAATGCAGAAGTGTGTCTCCACCACGCGTAGAGGGAGCAGGCTGGGCAACCTCCTCAGTCAGAGAGCATGGAGACGCGTGTGCTGTCTCAGGACTCCTGGAGAGATCACCCGCACTTGGGCCCTTGAATGTTTTATAAAGTGTGAAGAAGATGAATGATTGCAGTGCTTAGAACGGCAGATGAACCACTGGTGAACGATCGACGCTTTGAGTATGTTTTACACGTTTCTGATAACCCTCTTCACAGGTGTCTTATTGTCACTATCCCCGTTCCCCTTAAAATCTGGCCAATTATCCCATTTGTCAAAGGCTCACCCCTCAACACAGGACAGCAGGATGAGCTTGTGTTGTCTAACGAGTTCTGCACCTTCCCTGAGATGCTGACCGGGAATCAGTATGGGGGTGGGGGGGGCTTGAACGTCAGCCCAGGTCCTGCTTAAGCCATCACACCTGCCAACGCTCTTTATCCTTCATCTTTAGATTAGAAACCAGGAAAGAGGAATCCAGGAGTGGCTGGGGGTGAGATAAGCAGCCGAGGTTTGGCCACCTGTTCCTGCTCTTAGAATAGGTTGGTGGGTAAGAGTAGTGATTGTCAACCCAGTCCTCAGGGACTTCCAGACAGTCCACATTTTTGCTCCTTCCCAGCTCTCCTAGCACACCTGTACCAAACAGTCAAGAATACCGAATACCTGGTACAGAGACGCCCCTAATGGTGAATCATTAGAATTCTGAACGACCACAGACTGGACCATAGATGCATTGCAAGGAGAGCAGACTGATTAGAGAAGACAATTATGCTTGGAAAGGGGAGGAAAACTACATCAGGACGAATCGATTCACCCAGGTGTCAGCAGGAGCTTGCCTGAAACTCCAGGAAACTATGCTGTGGAGACAGTCCATTCTTAAGGTCTCCGTTAATTGGAAACAACTGCCTGACTCCTAATAAGTTGGATTTCCAATTATCACTTGAAAGGTGTGTGTTAATCATTATCACACACACCGCTCCGGAGCATTCCAGCTGCCCGGCAAACAAAAGTTTTACTTTACACAAAGGTTTATGGGGAACAGCAGTTAATTAAAATCTTTAATTACATAGCTAAAGGACAGCATGGCTCCACCGAAAAAGGAAAGTTCTTTTACTGAAAGAGACTGTTAGCTTGCCAATTATAGTTGACTTACACAGCCACTATGCGGCCTTCCAACACGAAGGTTTCCAATGGTTTAATGTGTTAAAAGTTTCTTTAATGTAGAATGGAAAAAAAATGCACATAAGCTGTAAAGGTTATCTGTCAGAGACTGCGGGGGTCTTAAACAGTCATTATGAACTATGAAGAATTCTGGCAGCAAGATATGAACCTAAATCTTTTCTGTATTACACTTGATTTCACTGCAAAGTAAAACACCGTGAGTCTGGAGTCAAAGCCATACCACACTGTGGGCTCAAAGCTTATGTATGTCATCTCTCTCACACATGCAGGGGTGGGTTTGTTGTTCCTGGGGCCCCTTTCAAAATGTCACTTTGGGCCCCCACCTGCTGCCCCTACTGTAGTGTCTGTTTGTGGCCAACAGAGGGCCCCTAACCTCGAGGACCCCATGCAAATGCATGGTTTGAGTGCTGGTAAACACTGCCGCTGTGTATGAGAATGTGGTGCAGCTGGGATCAGGTGGATTGCCTCAGATCGCCTACTAGTGGTCACGCTTATCCACTGTGTGAGGAGATCGATCTGCCATCGGAGTGGTGGTGGATGGGAGGGGCTGGTGGAACAGACGTACCTGGAAAGCGTTACTTTCCGACATCGAGCGTACATCCCGGGCAAAGCCAGCAACGTGAATGAGTGCACACACAGCTGGGCCATCAGAACCAGACAGCACACAGGCTCTGAGATTCACTCATCTGCACACACTGGCCCGTACCCCCGGTCAGACCACACCAAGCACTGCGTTTCATTTAATCATCCAAGGCAGTGAAGCGGTGAGATGGATATATTCAATCTTTGTGGGCTGTTGATACTGAACCCCTGCCAGGCCACTGATAAGACCCCAATTCAACTGCATGCAAGAAATAACCAGCTCGCCCCAAAATCAGATGGGACAGAGAAATAAGAGGGCATACCTACTGACCCGGCTGGGCACATGGCGGAAAATTCGCAATTTAATTACATCCGTTAATGTAGTGCCTTTCATGTGTGCATCTCAGAGGCCTCTGGAGGAAGGTGCAGGCTTGTTCTCCACAGGTCATGTGTGAAGTCCTTCTGGATGATACTCTTTGACCAACTTACATAATCGCATGGATGTGTGGGTACAGCCCAGCCGGCGCAGAGCAACCCAAACGCAGAATAGGAAGAGGTCAGAAAAGAATGGAACACGGAAATGAACTAGCCCCACCATGCCAAAATCACTCCCCACTTCCTCCCCCGCCAGAGGCCCTTCATTTTCAAACAATGCAATGAATGAATGACTTTTGAATAGAAAGACATGCCAGTAAAAAGCGCCTGGCGCCCCTCCCCCCATCAGGACCTCCTGCAAGCGGGCGCACTTCTCAAACAAAGAAATCCCACTTTGTGCGGAATTTGACGGCTCCTCCCCACAGGTTATAAGTATCCTGAAAAAGGAAGGAAAGTAAGAAAGAAAAGGAACAGAAGCGAGGAGAATTGAAGAGAACATAAGAGAAAAAAAGCCCCTGGTGTGACTCTGGTGGAGGAGTAGAAATTAACAAAGATGTAAAATTGCTTGGTGTGAGGAAGTTGTTTTTTTCCCAGAGTGTAAAAGGCATACGAGCTGCGCAGCCGTGAGAGGCAGGCGACGGCGGCAGTGACAGAGTGAGCCATGAAGGGGTGGGGGACACTCGAGTGTCATGAGGCACATTCCCAAGCCATTCGCACTCCTTCCCTCCCTCCCTCCCTCCCTCCATCCCTCTCTCCTTCCCAACCTTTTCTCTTTTTTTCTCTTTTAAATAAAGCATTATCATTATCTCATTTGGACCATCTGTTCCTTTAAATGTGACGTGGCTGTCCCTGGGATGCAGTTCGGTAATGGCTCTAAGGATTCCCTGGGGAACACCTGTCTCCACGCCGGCGTGCCTGTCTCCGCAGTGACACTGGAGACGGTGACAGCGCAGTGCGACCTCCCCGGGGGCCCCATGTGCTGCTGTTACACGCAGCTGGAATTTAAAGCGTGCTCAGGACGTCCGTGTTAAGTGGAGTGAGTGTGTGCCTGTGTGTGTGTGTGTGTGCACAGATTGCCTCTCGTGAGTAACAAATGACACGCTAGGCATATCCGTAGGGTGGCACAGGAGGGACAGTTGTCCGTCCTGATGCTAATGACATGGTGACGAGCAGGCCATCTAGTCACCCATGCATAATTACAGATAATATCAAAGACACAACTGTTTGACCTGTCTGACCCCACACTCCTGTTCCTGTGTGTCCCCCATGTGCAGAAGCTATTGCCTCTTGTTGTCTTCACCCCCCCTGTCCCCTCACCGCCTGTTCGACCAACAGTCTCATAAAATCCCAGGTCCAATCACCTTCCCCTATGGTTCTAATGGCCATTCTGACCACAGGAAGCCATCTAGGTTATAAATGAGTTGCCAGGTTGGCTGCTGGGCTGGGATACCAGCAGAATGGCATCTAAATGCCCCTGTCTTCCACCAGGGGGTGCCATGAGGCGCATCGTGGCCCAAAGCTCAACAGCGGAAAAAACATTCACATAGCTGTGGCTTATGGTTACAATAACTGCCATCAACAATCCATCACAGTCCACCCCACGGTCCTCTGCGGGGACGAACGGTGACAATTAGGCAAGAAAAATGATGTATCAGCTTCCCGATTAAAACAAAGGAAACGTGACGGACGTACGGGCTGTCCCTCTCGCTGCTGGCTATCGCGGAATGGCTGTACCGGCAAGGAAAGGTGATTAAACTGCAGTAATCGGGTGAAATTAAGCTGGACTGCCATTAATCGGCAATCAAACGGAAGCACGTGGCAAAATCACGCAAGGAATCTATGTGGGGTCCCCCGTGATACATTTTGCCGAGTGGCCCACAAACCCATCAGCCTGCTGAGAACGTGCCCGGTATACCAGATGGCCAGTCCGGGACTGCTGGGGAACACATCCTGAGCGGCAGAGCGAAGAGGGCCAGGCACGGGGTGGGATGTGGTGGGGAGGGGCATACGGAGGATTCGCTGAGAGGACGTGAGACGGGCCAAGAGGATAACACGGTACTCATCTCTTCAGAGATCAGATTTTTTTTCTCTGTAAGTATCTCTGTAAGAGGAGAAAGATAAATTCTGTTACTATCTGCATTCTCACAACACTGGTGATAAAGATTTGGAGAAAACCGATATCCGGAGGGAATCTGAATGGGATAATGTATGATAAAGCAATACAGTACAGAGCAGCAGTGACATCTGTTCTTATACTAATTCCATCATCAGATCCATGCGGCTAATTTGTGTCATAATAATATTATGGTCATATTTCTCTGTGGCACGTCGACTATTTCTTGTCTACGTCTGGCGTATCTGGGCCGCAATGATATATAAATAAATCCGCCCCCTCTACAAGATAATCCTCGATTCATCTGCAGGGCATCGATTTTTTTTTTTTAAACTAAACAGTCAAAAGTTCACACTGAAGCTTCCCACTAACTTTATCTGTAGGCGAAGCCCGGCTTGAATGGAAATAAAAAGTCACCATTAACTGATAAACGACTGTGAATGTGGTCAGCGATCCTGCATCGAAACACTTAAATATCCTACTTTCTTCTATAACTGCTTATCTAAAGGACCCTCAGACAGTCCACCTTTTTGCTCCCTCCCAGCTCCCTGCCAAACAGTCCACATTTTTGCTCCCTCCCAGCTCCTTACCTGAGGATGTCAGCCCACTTTCAGTGCTGGCAGAAAACATGCCAACTGTGGCGTAGCTGGATGTGAGGCCACAGAATTGTCCACTGAGCTATTGCAGTGCCAAAAACTAGCAGCATATAGCAAAAACAAATAGTGCTTATAACTTAGGTGGTCGTGATCAAGAACCTGATGGAAAGGCTGTGCTTGAAAGTATCTATGCTGATAGGCTTATCATCATATTTCTGTATACTTCTATGCACGTGATACATTCGCTAAAGCAGCCATGAGGGGTTAGTGGGGACAATTGTTGAATCAAAACTAGTGTCAATTTACTCCTTAATCTGTATACTTTTAGTATGACATGTTTCATAATCATCAAAGTTGCTAGGAGCCTTAAGCTAGCAGAAGTGGAGGGAGGTATATTTCCCCAAAAAGGCAAAATACAGTACCTACATATTCTAGCAAAATTGAGTTATGACCAAAGTCCAGTCTCTTAGGCTGTGTTTTATCGTACTGCAAAATATCTTAGTTCAACTATGTTTGGTTTTGAAGAAAACAGTGTGAAAATGGCAGTAACTACAAAATTCACACTAAAGTCAAGGCAAAACACCCTATTTTTTCAGTTTGTGCAGTTACTGTGATTTGCCTTTGTAGGGCAGTATAGCCAGGGATGTCGTGTGTTAAAGGTCCATTCAATAACAATTATTCCTGGTATCCCCCGCAGTTTCATAAACGCTCATTAGCATAAATTAAAGGGGCAGCACATTTATTTTACCAGGAAGGCCAAATGCAGAGCAAACAGGCGTCGCTCATTGTGTGCGAGTGCTCATTGCCTCTTCGGAGCCTGCAGCCCCAGATAAAGGCTTTGAGGAGAGGCATTATTGCTCGTTTTCATGTTTAACAAAGAACACAAGCTCTGCCTTAAGCACACCGACGTCTATGCCGCGGTGAGCGAAAGAGTGCCCTCGGTCTAATGACAGTGAGTAATACCCTCCTGCTTCTGAGGCTGACAAGGGGGATTCCAGCATCACGGTCCGTCATGGGCCGTTTGTAAACACGATGGGGATTACCCGCCGACTGCAACAAAACCGTCCCTTTTGCAGGGACTTTTTCTTTAAGGGTGCTTCTTTCCAAAACAAATAAACAAAACAATGACAACAATGACTAAAGATTATTTTTTTACTGAAAGATCCTGATGTTCAAAGACGCTGACAGTCAGTGCCGAATGAAAACACAGCCTGATATTTTTACTCAAACGGCTTGACATAGGAGGTCACATTTCAGTATATTAAAACACTCAACAAAAGATAAAAATACAACTGCGTGTCTGGAAAAGAAGTCATCCATCATCCAACCCCTTATGCGGTAGAGAGCTGGGGCCAGGAGCCTATCCCAGGCAGCACACAGCATAAGGCAGTGGGTACTCCAGATGGGGATGCCAATAAATAGCAGGGCTCACGCTCACTCACTCATAAGACTCCATCTTAAAAGGAGGCTCCCTGAAACACATATGTTAGGGTGCCGTTCCTCTCATAAGGAACCAAGAATATTCTCCCCCAATGACAGCTCTCTCATCGATGGGGTAATGAAATGCACTTGGCACCTTTAATGTGGCTCGTCCCTGGAGCCGAGAGGACTGAGGGCGGCTGGAGGAAATGGCCAGACGCTGGATAATCAGCTCGAGCACCACAGCACAGGTGCTGGGGCTCAGGTAGCAGCAGGCTTCCCATGCAAAGAAAAACCCTCATACCCAGGACTGGAAAATAACCTTAACCCCACTAAAGGGAGGCAAGTAATTTAGACGAAGGGTGAATACAAAATAACTGAAGACTAGCCCAGTTGGCTAAAAAAATTTCCACCCCAGCTAATACCTATTCAGGCCATCCAAGGTCCCTTCATAGAGAACCTTGATCAGGTTCTAGTTCACATTTAGAAGCTGTGTCTTGTGTGTGCATGTTTGGTCATGTATATATTACACAATGTTCCCACAATGCAATAAAAACCTGCTATTTTGACATTATGGGGACCACTATGTTGATTCCCAAAAAGGGAAACTGAATAATCTAAATAAAAAATGAAAAATGCCAAAATTTTTTGGCATTTTTTGGCATTTTGTCTTTTGTTTTGTTACTTATAATAATAATAATAATAATTGATACTTTAGTGAACCCCATGAAATTCTCTTTTGTACACCTCCCCCAGTTTGTTCTCTGTAGGTGAGAGCAAGCTGGCTGCAAAGGACAGCCACTCATAGCAGCACCCAGGGAGCTGGGGGTTAAGGGCTTTGCTCAAGGACCTGCAGATGTGCGGAGGCCAGGGTTCGAACCGGCACTCTTCTGATCACAGGCGCAGCAGCTTAGCCCACTGAGCCACACACTGCCCCCATGATTAAGGCTAGAGTTGGGTATGAGTTAAAAGATTGTCAATTTTTGGGATCGGGTGTGTGTGTGTGTTCCGGTCCACATTATATATCGTTCATCTCATAGCTATTTATCATTAACTTCTTGGGCTGCTAGAGAGACATCCCTCTACCTTAAGGCTGGGATATACTTGACGCTACGTGACACATATGCCTGTGGACGGCGCTGCTACGCAAGAAGTGTACCAACTATACTTCCGCATGAACTTTGTTAACCTGGAGGACTAAAGATCATGTCCACCAGGGGGCAGTGTGAGAAAACCATCTTGTTAAACCTCTTCGTTTCCAGTCTCACTTATTTGTATGAGGTTGTAACATGAAATGTGGTACACTTGCTGCCTCCACAACGAGTTGCTAATTTTGTAATATGGCTGCAGCATTCTCTATATTATAACCGCTGCTCGTACTGTTACTTCGCTCTGGCACATGTCACTTTGCTACCTCATGTTGAATGTTGCATTATTTTGTTAGATATCTTTAGTAGTTAGTATTTTGTACTTAGTATTACAGCTGCACTATATTGAAAAAAAAATCCATTGTTTTGCGATAAATACTGCAATATTTATAAAGCAAAAAGTAGATCAAAATAAATCAATTTCTCACAAATACGTCTATTTATGAGTAATTTAAACAGCAAAGAAGAAAATAATTAGGATCGGCTTGGACAGTGCATGCAGAGCTCATGCAAAAAGAGTGCCAGTAAACTTTAATGTTAAACATACAATACGTGATCTTTAAAAGGGGTGGTCATTAAAATTGCACAGCTTGCTAAATTTAGTTTCCTACAACAATATAAATCTTCTAGTGAAATCTAAACCACACGGCGGATTTTATCTCCAAGATTTATAAATCCCGGAACTGTATTGAAAAATAACGTTGTTTATGAAAGTAGGCAAGTAAGAATTTCAAGTTATAATGTCATTGTACTTTGTACATGACACTGCTTTCTTAGCTCAGATTGAATTCTAAAGCGGAAGAAACTTGAAGAAACTGCCATGAAATTATAAAGATGCTGTACACAGAGAAACACAATAAAGCTCGCAAAATTTTCATTAAACACATAGTCCCGTGACAAAAGGTGACCTTCCTTGGCGGTATTGCATCTCGCATGCATGTAGCATTAATTCCTCGTACAGGTGGGCAGATGACATATGGAATCAATGCAGAAAATGTGGCGGCCATGATGCGTACGTGGATGCGTAGGGCATAAACCGGCCCTAAGGGTTTACCCAACCCTCTCACACTGTATGCTGTCCACCCAGCCCCCCCCCCAACTCCCTCCAGCATCCCCCGGTTGTCAAATGGGATTAGGTGAGGAGTGGTCCAACTCACAGCAGGCTTTCTGCAAACGCTGACTAAGCTCAAGTGTGGCTCAGGAGTGGACCGTTATGGCTTTGCGGTTACAGTAAATAGAATTATTATTTTTGCTGGCCAGGGGATGGAGCTGTCAATCACTATTATGGGCAATTCTGATTGGGTGGACAGGGATATCATGACAGGACTTTCTGTACTGTCCCTCAGAAATATGCAGCAGGTTAGGGGATATGATGCCTGTGTTTTACAGTTGGACATAATGGAGGGGAGGCTGAAATGGGCTGACAAAAGCGGAAAATAGTGGCCAGGCATGACAGTATGGATCAAATTCTAAGTACACAAGAGTGGTCAGGGCACCAATGTGGACCAGTGGTCAGGGGAGAATACAGGGGGAGAGCCATAGGACCACTCCCCCTCACTCACCGACTCAAAAATATCATTGGCTAATGATAAGGTTGGTCTTTTTGTATGAATTATGGCCCCTTTGCCTCTCACGTTATAAATACTAGAACTGTCCTTGCCAGTGGTTTAGTCTAAAGTAGTTTTCAAGGCACTAGGGGAACAGAGAGACAGTTTTCAAGGCACTAGGGGAACAGAGAGACAGTTTTCAAGGCACTAGGGGAACAGAGAGACAGTTTTCAAGGCAAGGAACAGAGGCCATATTAAGCATCTTGGAGCTTCTGTAGGGTAACCCAGGTATTGGTAAAAGAAAAAAGGCAACATGTCAATTTAAAGCTCCTATTTTCAAGGGGAAAGGATTTATATTTCTAATTCCATCTGCATGTAAATAAAACGCCAGGGGGACCAGCTGAATATTTTTTACTCATTTCTTAATAAAACTGGCATTTAACTTGGCAAACACTAAATATTAAGGTATGAAGTAGTCTCAAAATAGCCCCACTACATTTCATAAAGGCTAAAATATAAAAGCTAAAGATATCTGCATGGAAATACACACTATTTTACAGGCCGGGGGCGAGGGGCTGTGTTATAAAGGTGATAGACATCACAGCAGTGCTGCACATATTGTGTTAATCTCTAATAGAGGACCAGCACCTCTGACCCACTGTTTCTTTTCTAGAGAATCTTGCCCTTATATGTAAGTAAAACAAATCAGATTTGCATGGAATTACACAGGGTTCAGGAATAGAGGGTATTTCCTATTCCCAAAGCGGTTTAATAATCAGCCTATAATTTCCCTTGCACGTCATGTTTGCCTCATCTTCGGTAAGTTCTTCTAAAAGGGACCCCTGTGTCATTCCCGCCCGCAGATTTTGTTAGCCTACGGGCATGTTCCGACCGCTCAGGGAGACAAGGCGCTCGGAGAGTCCCTACTGGGAAGCGGAGAGCTCTCCGCCTCTCGGGATTACGTTGGCATGGAGGATGGCCTTTTATCAGCTGCATGAACAGGAAAGAATTTGTCTCCCCCTGTCAATTTTCAAAAGGCAGCTACTTAGCTGTACACACCCATTTGTGGGGCATTATGAATTTTTGTTCATACTTTCTTGAGACCATGTGAGGAATTAGTGGCAGAATGAAAAAGAAACGACAGGGCGTTTATAAATGAACCATCTGCATGGTAAAAGGTGGCCGTCTGCAACAGTCCGTCATACAGAAAACGGCCCTGATGACACAGAAGCCCCCCCCCCCCCGGTTAGCCCATTATTTTGGACACAACAGACCTTGGCTTCAATTTAATATTCTCACAACAGAAGTTTCGCAAACCAAGGAAGTAAAGCCAGTGTCCTGATGCGACTCCTTCTCCCACCCTGTATGTGTCACCCCACTCTTCCCGCTCTGTTTCGACGCCGCCATGCTGCTTCCAACGTTCTGTGAAGCTCGGCGAACCAGAGCAGGCCCCATGCAAGTAGTGGAGTCAATAAAACGGCCATGAAATGCCTGCAGAATTGACCGGCGGACATTACGTCAGCTTTTGGCTCAAGAACAAATGTCGGTGGCATTTACAAAGTGCTCGATCACAATTTACCCAATAGGAGAGCTGCGTGTCAGTTCCTGGATCCAAATAACTGAAGTCCAGAGCTGAATGTTTTATTCCCAACAAAATGTTTTTACAGGATAAGCAAAATGTCAAAACATGTCCAAGACCACAAGGTCTTCATTCTCATTAACATGTAAATCTAAGTCATTTGACTTGCAACGCTGTGCAAATGCCCTAACTAGAGGCAGAAGACTCTCCGCTGTGTGTGAAGCCAACAGGAACAAGTCAGGGTCTTAATGCTCACCATCGTCTGCATTGAGGGAGAGCTGGATTTGAATATGGATCTATGCCTTGGGCACATCTGGTATGATGGTCAGGATGGAGCAAAGCTGACCTCCCAGTTCAGGAATCAGTTTCAAGGAAGGAGAGTGGTTAAGGAAATAAACTTATATTCCAAAAGGCTGCCAGCAAACTTGCATAAAAGGCCCTGCTGTAATTCCCTCGGATAACTCGTCAGAAAAAATATCCCAACTGCTCATACTGGTCCAACGTCTGTTCAACATCTCCCATTGTTTTTTGTTCCAAGAACATTTTCATATAATTAATACATAATTATTCATATAATGCCTTGTTATCTTACATTGGGCATGCAGGAACCACGCATTGCAAAAGTTAGCAAGTACCTGCAAATGCCTGGTTATGTAAATAAGAATCTTCAGTAATAATTGCTTTTGGATTCACATAACAAACATTAGTGGGCAGCACTGTGGCGGAGTGGGTAGCACTGCTGCATCACACCTGCAGGGCTGGGGGTATGAATATCACATGTGCTCTGTGTGTATATCAAGAGTGGATTTCCATCCTATGCTGTGCAGGTTTCTTCTTGCAGTCCAAACTCCTGCAGTTAGGCTAATTTGTATTGCTAATTTGCCTATAGTGCTCACATGTACCCTGTGATGGACAAGTATGATTTCCAGCGTGTTCCCCGGCCTTGTGATCTGTGCTGCATAGAGCAGGTTTCAGATCACCCTGTGATCCTGTCCAGCTCCAGGACAAAAAGCTAGAAGATGAATGGATATTACACATTAATCTGAAGAAACTACATTACCCATCACCTGGGGGAACCTTTTTGTAAGACTCGTGAAAACGAACAAATCTGTTAGAGAAAGATGTTTAGGCTCCAAAAGGAAGGTATGTTACTTATTAATGTAAGTATTTATTTTGGAGAAGAGCATGATAATTAGTTCAATTTAGTGACGCGATATTTTATTAAAGTGGCAATCATGATGAAATGACACACGTATGCTTTTAAATCGTAAATAACTTATATGATACATAGACAAATATACAGACAGACAGACAGAGAGAGAGAATGATCCCAACATATTCTTGGAGCCTGCATGTGGGACATGTATAAGCATAAATCCACAACTCAAAGTCAGGCCAATGTCTTACCACAGAGCAGGGACCTGCTGGAGCGTTTTTCAGCTAATGTTAAGCTAATAAGCAGCCTTGCTTTCAACAGTTTTTTTCCCATCATTAATTATTATAATTATTTCAATTTTTTTGGTTATACAAGCGCATCATTCTTCATCACTTCGAGGCCCTAGTTTTTAGGGACGCTGCTCTAAAGTAGAAAAATAAAAGTAATTAACATCAATGACAGTCAGTAGCTAATGGGCTAATTGACGACACTGTTTCCAAGGTCAGGTGCATGCTGGGATACGGCAGTGCTCTCTGGGCTGGCATTAATGCGAGGACTCTGCTGTACAGCAACAGGAAAAGGACACAGGAGACGAAAAAGACTGTGTGAAACCTGCTGCCCTAAAACAGCTGTCAGGAATTTTTAAAAAAGTTGTTTTTCTCTTAGTAAAAGGAAACAGGAAGAGAAGTTTTTACAAGATTCATGACGAGGCCTCAGCTTCACAAGCATTTTTATTACAGACCTGTGTGACACGACAGCGCATCGTGATCAGAAACACCAGGGGAGCGGGCCTGCGGACCCCCGGAAACAGCTCCAGGCATTTCCATTAGAAATCACTCAAGTAAACGTTCTTCCATTTTTAAATACTTTTTTCTCTTTCACTTTCCGTTTCCTTTCTGCTAGACTGCCAGCCAAGCAGGTGCTGACAGAAACATCATGTCTGCGGCGATGAACAATCCCCAGACATATCTGTTGGTTCTGTCTAAGTCTATTTGCATGTGTCTACCTGTCTGAGACCCCCCGGACAGACACTGGGGCCCAGTGCCTATCAGCCCATTAGGTGACAAAGGTGGCCACCTAGGGCACCATCGTCTGAGGGGGTGTTGGCTTAGCAAGCCAGTTTCACTTTGTCTTGGACGGGGGAGGGGGCGCTGGAGGTGAAACTTGCCTAGGGCACCACACGGGCTTGGACACGTACTGATGGGCCCTGACCTCCATACACTTTATTCCCATCACAGATGGCTGCCCTGACACGGTACTGATAGCTGCTTCAGGCTGAGCTCCCCCACAAACAGGCCTCATTCCTCACATGGGCCACGTCTGGATTGCAGCCTCCAGGGGCTTGTTTGGCAAGCAGAGCCGCTTGGCTCCAGTGCTCACGGTTCGTGACAAACGGTGCTGCTTGGCCCGGATTGGTCCCCAAGCTGCTATTTGCATATCGGAGGTCAAAACAAAAGATACAGGCCTCAACTCACTCAGGACGGGCTGAGCTCTTAAATGTGCAGCAGGGAAGATAAAGGCGGCATTTGTACCTTTAATGGCTGGGTGTCTGTCTCCTGGTATCACAGCCAACAAATACAGGGACAGGAAATGGGGCAAAGCAGTCAAATAACCGTCTTTCTTAGCCTTAACAGCTATCCGTACGACTTCACCCTACAGCGTGTGTTCAATGCTGTAAAAGTTCAACTCCAATTTTTCCTTTCTGTAGTGAACCCACGTCACTTTGATGGTCAAAAGTACTTATTTTTTCTGGTTGTTACTCCAGCATTTTATGGCCCAGGGGCCCCCACTCCTCCGAATTCGGACAGTTCTGTTCTTCTGTGCATTTTTTTGGGATTTGAATAGAGTATACATCAAAATAATCCTTAACATGAAATATATCTGGCTGTCCAGCTGGATCAAGCAGGTGGAGATGGAGAGAAAAGGCCACAGAGGAGTAAGATGAACAGAAAATAGGAAATAGGTGAACTTAGTGGGGGGGGGGGGGTGCTCACCAGTGAGTGTGTGAACTCGGGGGCGTGGTCGTTCTTATCGGTGATAGTGATGGTGGCCGTAGTCGTCCCGGATAATCCCACGTTGCTCCCTGCCATGTCCTTGGCAACAATCTCTAGCTCGTACTGCGTGGTGGGCAGCGTCTGGGAAGGAGAGGGAGATCGGTTACGCTCAGCCGTTACCTGCAAGCTGCAGCCAACAAATCAACACCGGGGAGTATTAAAATCCTGACACCAAACCATAGGCAGCTATATCATGCCCATTTGCCATCAGTCTTCTATGCAATAATTAGAACAAGCTACTTTCAAAGGAAACTAGGTAAACTTTGCTGTCATTGTTCCATTCAGTGACTTTTCCATCTGGAAATTCAGAAAACCTTCACTTCCTGTGAGAACTGTGAAAGGCATCTGAATTGCCTCACAATGGATAGCCCCGCTGCATCACACCCACGTGCCCACACAGACTGTACAACAACCCGGGGCTACTGTATGAAAATACAACCAATTTTTAGTTACACGATGGAATAAAAAGTGCATTAAAAGCCGTCTGTGCGCAGTTATGTTTCCCCACTTCCATTAATGTTTTGAAACCAAAAGGTCAAAGCCTTAGATGGAGCAGAGGCACTCTAGGTCCTTCCTACTCATGGTGCAGCTTTAATCAAGTTCCTCGGTCCCGTCAGAAGACTTCTTAAAGGAGTCTGGAAATGCCCCTGTCCCAAGAGGCACGTGGCACAAGGCAGGAGACACCCCAATGGGGTAACAACATGCAGGGCAGACTTTCTTATTTTTCTTACTATAATTCTATTGGTCACTACCTGGGTTTAAATTGGTCCCGGGGCCACCCTTCAGGGGGGAGAAAGGGGAGGACTTTCAGGGCTTGCTTTGGATTGGGGGAGGTTTGGTATAATTTTTCTGAGGCCCCAGCCATGTCTTTGTGCAGCCCTGACTGGCCCCCAAAGCAAAAGAAAGAATGGTACCAGGTACACAGCTCTGGACGTTCAAAGTCTACCAAGGGCTAAAGCGTGGAAGCAGGAAGGGTGGCCTCCATAAAAAATGCATGAAAACAGGAAGCACATGGAGTCATTTTAGGGTCACCTGTTATACAAATAAGATCAGAGCCTGAACCAATCGCCTCGCTCATCCACCCCCCGCCCACTGGGGCATGGAGCGGCGGGATGCGACACTTCAACATCAGCGGCGGGGTGGGGAGGCCAGGCCTGACGGCAGGCCGTCCCGGAGACGCCAGCGGCACCACACGGCCCCTGTCACGCTGCTGGGCTCATTAGCCCGGGCCTGTGCCGGGACTCTGACACGGTTTCAAAAGAGGGCGGGGCCACACTGTCACAGTGACACGGGTGCCCAGTCATCCTGCCAATCAGGCTAAGCCGTACTCCTGCTCCCGCTGCACCCCCGACGTGTCTTCCTTCCAGAAGTCAGCCAGGATTTCCACTACAGCAGGTTCTCATTTCAAGCTACGAGATGAGAAAGACACACACAGCGCTAAAAAGCACTAAGTATGGGTCATTTTTCACCCTTTATTAGCTTAGTTAATAAATGGCAGAAATTTGTACTGCTGATGCTCAGAGTTATTTCATGTTACTGATGTTGCAGCGACAGACTTTCATAATCGTCTACATTTTATTTGCATAACTCATATGCATATTTCTCCATGAATTCAACACCAGCACCTTTCAGCCTCCTGCTATATATAGTGGGTCCATCTGACACGAGTTGGCCATTAGCACGTCCAACAAGCCACTGCACCCACACCTACTCCCATCCCCATGGACTTACTAAATAGCAGCACAGAGTTTATACTTTTGAGTCCATCCAATCCTCAGACGCCTTTGCGCAACATATACACTGAAACACACACGCAATGCCTGCACACAGTGCTGACTAACACTTCAATGCGCCATACTGCGCATGCTATATTTATGTCTAGCATTGGCATGAACCTGTGGGTGTTTTGTATGTGTGCGCATTTGTTTTTAACTGCAAATGTGCACTCAAACATGTGCATCAATGCCAGTATTATGTGTGTATGCATATATTGATGGTATTTTAGCTTACGGACCATAACATATTGCATGCTGTCACCATCCCCACTCAGCTGCAAGGGCCTGCAACCATTGCAGCTCTTGAGTAACCAGATGCTTCCCCTTGTAGATCCCCTTGCCAACCAGCCCCTGTACCTCCTTCTGTTATCCATTCCGTGCATCTGCTAACCCTTCACAGACCCACCCCTGGCCTGATTAAGTAATCTGGAATTCTGCAGATTTTCTGACAGATCGGTCTAGTTGTCATAGAGATCTGGTCATGATCTTGTAGAGTACTGTGTAAAAGTCTTATACAGTCAAAGAAAATGCTTACAGCTGACTATCTGTGTAGGAAGATATGAGCATTTGCTCAGAAAATAAAAACAATTTAACAATAGAATAACATACAGATTAACAGCAGCAAAACAAAATCTAACACGAATTTGTTCTGTTCTCCAAAAAGTCACTGATATCTTGCTGGATGGCTAGATGAACACCACTTCAGTTCCCAAACCTCTCCTCGGGGGCACCCCATCCTTTACATGTATTTGTTAAATTCCGACACCAGCTCAATTAATTCATTAACCTACTTAGTCAAATAAATCGATGAGATATTAACTAGATCTGGGTAATGGTCGAATCAAAAAATACTCGAGGAGAGGTTTTGAAATGGCTAAGCTGACACACTTTGACAGACAAAATGTCATAGTTTCATACCAACATGAAGATCATTTAAACGCTATTTTCTTTGCCTGCTGAATATTTTTGCAGAGTACTGTAAGTCCTTAAATGAGTCTACTGTCTGTCCTCACAGCTGTCTCTTCTCACAGCTGTCTGTCCTCACAGCTGTCTGATCTCTAACACGCAGTAATCCATCTCCCCAAAACCAACAAACACACCAGGAGTATATGCGGTACTTTTCTCTAGGGCCTTAATCTACTTCATTCGTTTTCTCTGAATCTGTTCGGTGTCTGTTTAACATCTAAATACCAAAGGGCAGGAAGATTAAACAAAAGCTAAAGTCAACAAAACATGTCCGGTTAATCTCCCCCGGTGGAAGCATAATTTTGGGGAGAAAACAAAAGATTGATGACTTAAGGGCCCTTCGGTGGTTTGCAGTTTTTAATTTTCACTCGACGGGTTGGAGAAGCAGACAAACAGCAGCAGAAGCTGTTAGGGGGCAGACCCTACGCAGCCGGGAGCCGGTGAACAAACATATCAGCACAGCGGGTTGGAAACGCGGCACGGAGTGATATGTTCCATCAACTTGCGTCCTGCTGCAATGCTGCATCGATCCTAACTTCTGTTTCATGAAATTGCCCAAAGTAGCTGTAAGGCAGTACGTCACTAGATTCACTTGGGCACACTCTGTTATTCGCAGACAGCCAACGCAAATGCTGCCATTTAATCCGCTGTGATTGAGCTGCCAGTCCCAAGATGGAGCCTACGCACAGTGTCCTCCACACTCATGGGCGCGTCCCTTAGCCCTGATTGCAAGGAGGGCTCGGCCGCATGGAAATTTGCAATTGTTCGTCTTCCGGGCCAGGGCTGATGGCAGCACAGGAGTCGGGGAGGGTAGGGGGCTCAGATGGTGGCAAGACGCACGATTCCCACCGTGCTACGCTACACTCGCGGGGCACCTTGTGAAGATGGCAGGCGCGGCTCTGCGGTGCCACATATTAATCTACAGTAAACCTATCTTCGTGTAACCCCCATAGTCTCTGTTTCAGTGGCCCAAACATGTTTATCTCCTAAATGCTGAGCGAAGGTAGCCCTGCCCCCGCCAGCCCAGGGCCCGTGCAGCCGCACCTGTGAAAACTCGTTAATGTCCGGGAGCTGACTTAAAGACAAGGGGGACTGGCCCTAATTACCTGCCAGAACGCAAGCTTCTGGGACCCTGCAATCTGGTAAGGAAATACTTTACCAGGGGTGAGGTGAGAAAAATGCAAAAATACATTTGTTCCCATAAGTGTCACCCTTTGCCTCAACTACATCTGTGCAACTACTGTCTATATCAAAACAGTGTGGACTGGGGAGTCCTGAAGACCAGATTTCCCCTGCACATAATGTGTGGACATCTGGTGCCATGCCGGTTAAGGTCATACCACATTACATACACAGCTGGTTAACAGTAATTGTTGTGGTTGATGAATAGCATACATTGCAGTTTGCGAGTTTGAAATTCATGCTAGTTTGAAGCCAGTTTGGGGACCAATCTTGACATTAATGAAAGTACTACAACACATACATGGCGCAGTTGATTCAGATTAGCTTTAGGTGTGTCCCTCAAACATGCCACTATGATTTAACTGCATCAGTGAACGTCTCTGGTGATTACTGTTCCCAAACGAGTGACATCACATTAGTGTCTTCCAGCGCCGTTGTGGACTTGGTCGCAGAGAGCTTAACCAGGAAAGCCCCACCCCTGTCCCTTTCCCTCTCTCATCCTACCCATCCATTCCACCACCCCCCTACCCCCCCACCAACTCTCAGAGCAGAAAACATGATTTCAGCAGATCTTTCTGGTTCACTCTGAGGTTTCCAGCATCTCACTCTGGTGTGAAATCGTTTAGAGAGATATGGATGGGAGGGGCAAAAATCTGACCATGACATGATCTGCAGCGGCTGACAGATGGAACAAATTTGCTCTGACAAAACCCAGAGTCCATCATCACCCTGGACCCAACATGACGCGACCCTCAAGGTTTATTAAAAAATAATGAAATTGATCAGACTTCTTGGCATGCTAAAGAATGACAGTTGGGTGGCTGGAGCTTTTGCTCCCAATTATTCATGACCTCTCGGGATCCTCACGCTCCGAACATTGACCCAGCCCAAGGGACAGGGAGTCGACGCTCTCAGAACGAGACGGCTAATCAGCCATAACAGGACGAGCTAAATAAACACTGAAGTCCAAACACTCTACTGCGGATGCTCCAAGCAAAATAAAGCAAAACATGTTACCCTAGTGGGATAAACCGGGTCTGTGTCACTGTAACGTGAAAAAAATCCCGATGTAATTCACTTCATGAACAGATATCAGATAAATGTGTTTCATGTAAAAGCAAATCGAAGCGACCAGTAACAATCATATTCAGGGGATACCGATTTTCCTTTATGAGGCGATGAAATAATAGGCCTGATACAAATAATTATAAATATGGGCTGGTGCATTTACAATTCATTTTAATTACATAAAATTACAAATGGATCTATAACAAAGAAGAAGATTCCGATAGACCCACGGAATTCCTGCGGCCATGAGAAGCCCTTCGTAATGAATGTGTGACCTTTGACCTCTTCAATTAATACACCCGAATACACTGCCGGCTCCCTTTTACGTCACACCCTGATCGCAAATCAGCTTTCTCCTGCCAAATATTTATATAACCTGTACCATTTCAAAATGAAGCCCAGGACAACAAGTTCTCTAAGTATGCTTGTTAAATACTTTTTATATTAGAAACATAAATCTTGCGTTAATTATATGCACACTTTTCAATGGATTACTATTAAACGCGTCATTATTAATATTCATGTTTGAATATTAATGTGGACAATATAATATCCATTTAATAAATTTATTTGTACATATTTCTTAAATGCAGGAAAATACATTCATTTCATGGTCTTTATATATTTCTTAGTCAACACAGTGATTTAATCCAATGTGAAGATAACATATTTAAATAAATAACATTTTTTGAGATATCAAGAGCTGGGGAAGACAATCTTATCCAGAAAGGGCCGTTGTGTATGCATGTTTTCAATGCAACTCCCTAATTAGATTACTAATTAGAGGACTGATTGGCTGAAGAGTCCTCACACCTGGGTTTGAACAGCTGACCTAAAGTTTATGCCAAAAACCTGCATAGACACTGGCCCTTTGCAGGTAAGATTGACCACCCCTGATCTAGACCATCTAACAATATGCACTGAATATGTTTTCACTGGGCACCATCCAGCCTGTCCCCTCCCTACTGCCCTATGCTGACTGGGATATGCTCCAGGCCCCCTGTGACCCACACCAGGATAAATGCTTGGAAGATGGATGGATGGACATAAAGCAATTACTTTGATCGTCACTTTTGATGAGACCCAGTATATCCGAGGCACAGCAGCACATGCAAATAAATCAATCACCGCGTGACATCACGTTTATCCCATCACTGTATGACAGTAAAGTCTTCAAATGCCTTAGGCTCCGCGATGACGTATCAGGGCCCCTTAACTGCTGCTTGTTTTTTGTTTGTCAATTAACAACCAAATTCAGCTGTCGGACCACCCCACCCCCACAGTCAAGGTGCTAGATGGAAACATAAACTTTACCGTGCTTCACATCACAAGGTATGGCTGTCAGCACAAGCTCCATCTGAAAGGAGGGCAAGCTGACAGTCTGAATAAATTAGAACTGGGAGCCGGGAGTGTTGGGGGTGGGGGAGGGGGCAGACTGGCATTAAGGTGCAACAGGAAGAGCTTAAACCAAAACAACCCAGAAAGGAAACTCAGCAATACCCATGAGACCACCCTGACTTCAGTAAGCCTGCGAGCTATGCTAGCACTGACTGGTGATGGTGCTGCTGCCAATGGCAGGTCAAGTGATAGGAGGAGGTGTGGGTGCGGGTTCTCAACAGTGCTTGCCCAGCAGACACTGCTCTGTGCACATCTCCATAAACATGCACATATACAAATTTATCATTTTCTCTTTGTTCTTCAAACATTAATTACAAACGTGATGCAGAGCGGTATTGAGGTCGCAGGGCATGGCCCCAGTACCCAGCATGCACCACTTCAGAGAATGGTGATTAATTGCGGCGCCAGCTCTTAATTACGAGAGGAGGAAAATCTAGTGGCACTTTTTCTAGGGCACTTGAACTCCATGTTGACCCAGTTCTCCAGCCTGCGTTCTGGAGGACTTCCAACCACATTTAACACACTCGTGGGATAGTTTTTGGGAAATAAATTAGGCAAGATAATGTGATAAAGACTCCGATATTCCATTTCAGGCCTGGCCATTCACACATATGCTCTCATGGTTATTACACAGATAACTGTCATCAATCTAATGTATGAGGTGTTTGCATTTCTTTATATATATATATATATATATGTGTGTATGTATATATATACACACACACACACACACACATATACATATATTTATTCACTTTTAAGTGCCAAAACCACCATGACCACACCATCCTGAAAACAAACTCAAGGAGTTGATTAGGTATAATGTAGTCCTTGGTGATCCTTAGTGCTTTTTTAAAACAGTTAATATAACTGAAACAGTTAGCAGCTCCCTGTCTTTTCTCAGCTGCCTATAGTGACTCGTGTCTCCCTGAAATGCCCCATAAACGGAACTGCAGTTAAAAAAATTTAGAACAGAAGTGAGTATCAATAATACTAAATAATATTAATGCATTTAGTTCCCTTACAGGTTGGAAGGAACTTATGAAATATTAAGAAGTTTCATCACTTAAGGCTTGTACAGTTAATGAATAACAACTCACTGAACACACAACAAACAGTATTAATTGCGCAGTGTGCTGACTGGCAAACCGAGACTCAATAATGACCCCCCCCGACCCCCCTTGTGCTTTACCTGGCAGTGAAGCTAGCCTTTATGCTGGATATCGATGCTCTCCCTCCCGTTTCTGGGTTAAAGATGAGCTCAACCAAAAGTTACCATGTGACCAAAATCACTGCAACTTTATACCTCATTTATGTCTCATTTATTTAACAGATTCTTTTATCTAATGTGACATACTTTTTTGAGAGAAGGCAGGGTCAGATAGTCCCTGGAGCAACTGGGGATTAAGGGCCTTGCTTAAGGGGGAAAACGGTGGAACCGCTCTGCCGACCCTGGGATTTGAATCAGTGACCTTCTGATCACAGGCACAGTGTCCCAAAGCGCCAAGGACACACGACCCACTATTCATGTCTCAGGAACCGTATTTTTATTTTATTTGATCTCGCTCCCACCTACCCTTAGATATAAACAGTAAATCAGGCTTCTGCCTCCATCCTGGGTGTCACTGTGCTGTAAGTCCATTCATATCCCCTGACAGTCATCGGCCAGGCAGGAGGCGGCGTGCGGATGGCCAAGCTTATTCTGCCAGAGAACAGCACTGCCACAGCGCCGCACTCCACCACGCCCATCGGACCATAGCGGGGAGATGAGAAGGCCCGTAGCTCCTAACGAGGGCCCTGTAATTGGGGTTGCGGCTGGGTTGTGCGGTTCGCTGTAAAGAGGGCGGAATGATCCAGGGGGGGTTGCCTCAGGTGCATCACACAGGTGGATGTGAATTGCTGTCAATTACTGGTCGGTTACGGCGTACCAGGGGGCCGACACGGTGTCCTAGGCCCACATCTCCGACGTGGCCATCACACGCACATCTGTGGGGCTGCCGCCTTGTTGACGGCTTGGAGCACAGGTGTTCCTGTTTAACTGTTAATTAAATCAGCGCAGATCAAACGCGGGCCGGATTCACCTCAAGAACGGGGGTGGCATGGGGTCCCCGAGGGGACGGGGTCTCAGCACGCCCCTCCACCCACCAATCAGACATAATTAATTGGCTGGAAGGATAATTGCGACATTCCTCGAGCTGTTGATGACTTGTGGGCTTCAGCCATTTCTTTCCTTCCTTCCATCCCTCCCTCCATCTTCTCGCCCTTTACCCAGTATAGGGTTATAGATTCAGCCTTTCTTCCTTCCATCCATCCATCTATCCATCCATCCATCCACCCATCTATCCCTTCATTCATCTTCAGGCTCCTGTATAGAACTATGGATGCAAGTCCTCTCTTCCTCCCTCCCTTCCTTCCTTTCTCCCTCCCTTCCTTCCATGCATCCCGTATCATTTGGTTCAAGTTCCAATTGTGATGTCTCCCAAAGAGCACAGTGAAATTCTTATGTCACAGTTGAAGTAGAGGACAGGTGCATGGGGGGGACAACAGGACAAACATCAGTGCAATAAGAGACAAGACAGTGCAAGACAAACAAGACAGTGTAATATAATAACAAGTGGACAATAAATAAATGATAAATAGGTAACGCAATGGTGATACAGTGTGCAAATAATCAGAGGCAGGACAGTAACCCAGCAAAGCAAGGATAAATGTTACATCCAGATTGTTCAGCCAACATACATAGTCCTACATACGTTCCTAACTGGAAAAATTCATTATAAGTTCTGCTCAAGAAGGGCCTGTTGGCTTATGAGTCCATGTCCTTACGGACTACTCCACCTGTGGTAAACACCAAAAATGGTCTCTGTTATCCCTGCACAGTAAATGACTTCTAATCCCTTTGTAGACCTTATTTGGAGCTGGCCGTGAGCATTCATGTGTTTTGGTACAGGACCTAATCACCACGTTCTCATATTCCTTGCATTTTGATGACCCCTGTGAGTTAGTCCTAATGAGCTGGCAGGGGAAGCCTCCCCATCGCCGTTCTGCCTGCCGCTGTTAATGATGCCAGCTAAACCCTCACAGACCCTATAGCCGCCAGGCGCTTTCCAGAGGAGGGTCGAGCCGAGGGGGATTGGATGGGGTGGAGTGTGTGGTGAGGTCGAGTCGGGAGAATATGTATCAAAGAGAACATGACATTACCATGGTGGGGGGAGAGGAAGGTTGGGTGAAACTGCAAGGTCACCAGACCCCTCGAGGGAGGGGTGTAATCATGGAGTAGGTTATGGTTATCCCCAAAGCTCCCAGCTTCAAGCACATCTGGGGATATCCATTAAAATATCACGGCCGCAAATTTGGGTAGCGCATCTGTTGCTGAGTGGCGTGTTTACACAGTCTTACTCGTGTGTGCATGAGGGGAGAGGGGGTTGCTCACGCTTGAGATAATCACCACAGGGGCACCTCCTCACTGTCTCCAGATGGCAGAGAGGCGTGGAGCTCTACACCCCCGTGATTCAGACCAGCAGAATGCGTTTTGTGAGAATAACTCTTCCCGTCAATTCCTCCCCACCGGCTTTCCATAAGCAGAAACCCTCCCCCACCAAAAGGAAGCCAGACAGGTCAGCAGTCCTTGGTCTGGAGAGCGATCTCACCAAGTCACTGTAATGAAGACGCAGGATTTTCAAAGCCAGAAGGAGCGGAAGAGTGGCAGGGCACATCGCAGCCATGTGTGCTGCAGTTTTCTTTGTGAACGGATTTCAGTTACACAGGTTTCTCCAACAGTCTCATTAATCACAGAACAGGTTTGGCAGAACAGTCCAGAGCATAAATGACACAGAAGAGAGAAATTATATTCTAGCGTGCATTGCTGCTTTACTGTCCTGGTTCACTTAACAATTTGGAGGGTACAGATTCTTTCTGCTCGGATGTCTCCAGAATCCCCCTGGGCTTTTGACCCAATGCCTTAAAGCTCATATTTGGCCCATTACAGGGCCCAAGGTTTAAACTTTATCCACCCTAGGAGTTTGGATACTGGCTAGCAAAATAACTTGAGCCTGAATTTGATATCGCTTGAATAATCCATTTACCATTTGAGAACAGAAGACACAGAGGAACGGATGCAGAAATTCCCTTCCGTATTCCATAACCGCTTTTCCAGAACAGTGTCATGGTGAACCAGGAAGGCACTGGAGGGGGCACTGGGGGGACACTCTGATTGCAGTACAACAAAGCAAAATTTAGGAAAGCTAAGCTAACTTTGGACACATCCTTTAGCCAGGACACCGGGGAGAGTTTCAGCAGCATCAGCAGCAATCATTAATGGTCCGACTTATTTTGGGAAGCACAGGAAAACTCCGCTTTAATCGTGGCAAAATGTTACCGTAGCTGACTGCAAGCGGCCTGAACATCTGCAGCCGAACACAAAAAACAAACTGATGAAACACCTCATGTGTATGCGAGACACACACACATGAATAAACTTAATTTCCAACAGCAGCGCATGCTAATTTCACAGGGAATAATCATCTTCGCTAATAATAACAAAACAGACAAATAATCTGTGTACTCCATTGTCATTAACTAAAATACTCGGTTTGTAATTAAAATGGAAATCACATGGGCAGGGGTGCGCCGAGGGAATAAAACAAGGGCAAGAGGAATTAAAATGGCATCCCTTAAAACCATAACGTCGGCGAGGCATTATGCTGCTATGCTAATATTGGAGTTCAATTTGGCCTCCGACAGCTGGAGCCACGTGCTGCTGTAGGAGGGACATGGCTCCCTCCTGTGAGTCTAATGGAACAGTAAATGACACGAGACCGGAGGAGGGCCCACTCCCACGTACGCCTGCTCGCACGCCCAGCTCTGAGTCACCCCCTCCATGACTCTCGATGGATTTAATGATGCTTGCTCCCATGACACAAATGGATGGATGCACAAACACACACACACATACCCTACAACCTGCACCCTGCTGTCCCCTCCCTGCCTATCAGTGGGCTTAATGATGCTTGATTCCATGACACACAGACACACAACTCCACCATGTATGCATACATACACAGTAATGGGCACACATACACAAACTTTCAAATGCACATACATCATCCGGTAACATATCACCTGACAGGACACAAAAACTTAGTAATAACTCAGTTACTACTGAAGCACAGATCATGAATAGATATAAATGAAACTTGAGATAAAAGATGCGTCACGATTCATTAATGTTGAACAAACATGACATCAGTATGTCACTTGTGTTATTCATGACTTGTTTCTTCAGTAGTTCACAAAGGTTTACAGGATTAACAGATATAGTAACAAATATAGTAACTGCTTCAGATAAAATATGCATCACAATTCATTAATAATGAATTAACATGAGATCAGTATGTAACTAAGACTTAGTTAGTGGTTAATTATCACAAACGTAACAGCGTAATACTATATTACTTGTGTCCCGTCAAGTAAAGTGTTACCCATCATCATTAATCATGCTAAGCAAACATACAAACATCATAACATTCGTCAGACACGCACACTTTCAACTAGTTTCATCTTCACAAAACAATGACCAGACATAGAAAGCATGATGAACAAAGGACCTTGGAGGCATCTTGTTGGCCACCTGACCACAAAGTTCTCTCCATAAATGAGCTCCTCAGCCCAGAGTGGGAGGCTGAGCTCCAGGCATGGAAGGCTCATCCCACAGACTACACCAGCACAGTGAGTGTGTCTCGCAGACTTCATCAAAACATCACAATGAATGGCCAATTAGACATCTAAGGCTATAAGTGTACCAATTAGAGGAATATTTTCCACCCATTTCCCCCACGCCTCATCTTACTTTTCTTTTGTGGTGATGCAAAGGCGCATATGAGAGAGCCTCACACCAGAGGCCCCGCTGCCCTTACTCCCAGCCTCCCTCCTTCACTGAGGGGCTGACTAAATGGCCTCCTCCCGTCTGAAGCAGCTCGGAGGCCCTGCGCTCATCCCAGGAGTGTAGCTACATTGAGCAGTGCTCCCCCCCAGATGGATCGCCACTTATCACCCACCCTTGGTCAACAACTTTTACCACTGTCCACCAGGGGGCTCCCCAAGACCTCTGACACAATTGAAACACTGGTACCAACCCAGCATACCCATATGCCCATCTCTGGATGGCATCGCAGTAACGCTACTGAATATAAATCAGAAAAGTCATTATGGATTCCAGCACCACTACTAAAGCAGGAGGTGGTAAACTTTTATCAAACTGCGTGAGATCAGCTTGAGTTAATCACAATTCATCTGTGCTAACTGTTGGGATCAAAGAGAAAACACACACACACACATGAAATAACAACAGAACGGATGCAGTACATCATCAGAGGCTCTGGAATCACTGGGGAGCTGGAGGACTGGTGTGCAGAGGCTGGTGTGCAGAGGCTGGTCGCAGAGGCTGACAGCGAGCATGAAATATTTAAAAGTGACTTCCTCTTACAGCTGGAGGCACCAGCGAGCAAATTTCACCCAAACAGCCAATAGTGATCAAACAACTATTTCGATACGCTTTTAAAATTAAAGGAAGCACATTTTGATACTTGAAGTATTAGTTAAATTAGTGAGATCAGTTATAGTACTTGTTCGTTTTCCGAGGAAAACGGCACGTAATTTTTTTATTTATAAAGTTTACCAAAGCCAAGATGTCCTAGAAAAATTGTTTAACATGGTGAATTCTTCCACAAAATTAAAATAAGGAAAAGGGAAAGAAAATATGAACCTGAATTGAGAATAAGGAATCAAAACAATAATACATTATGGTGCAGTCAATGGACTACAGCAAAGGCTCTAGGGAAAGTTTGCACTAAACCGGTTTAAATACATGCTGGTCCTGTCATTTTTGGGGGCACCTGGCACTTGCTGTGACCAACGGTAATGACTAAGGAGACAAACATGGAAGGGTTGGAGCAACATCCCTTCAAACTTGTTTGCAGAACATGCGACGAGGAAGTGGATGATGCTCTTCGGTCATCAGTAGGACCTCTACTGAGGAGACGACTCAGGTGAGATGGCAGTGGCCTGCTGATGCGTAACAAGCAAGAGTAGGAGTCCTGCACTCGTTAGGAATGGACCCAACTAAGGGTCTCACCCTCAAGCATGTTTGTTCAGTGTGGAGAGCTCAAAACCCACCTAGATTAGCACCCACTTGAGAACGGGGCTCTTTGGGTCCAGCACCTCTTCGCTCTCCAGTCCACAAGCTGAAGTGCCTTATCAACGCAAGTGCCTCATCAGAGGGGTGGGGGAAAAAAAAAAAACCTGTGCCAGACCTTTCTGAAACTTTTTCTCACACTAAACGAGCCAATGAAAGGAAGAGCTACAGTACAGTCACATCTTTAATGAACAATGAAAAGCATATAAAAGATGACAGGAAAAAAGACTGGGAAGTTTATAGAGAGAAAGATAACACCTGGCCTCAGGATCCTGGATTCCTACATACCCCTCCCCCCATGATAAGAATGCAGCTCACTGCTGCTGTCAAACATCTCTTTCATGGCACATACATTTATTGGGGATGTTGGTGGCCAGGCTCTGCAGAACTTCTCAGGGCTCTCGACCGCCATCGATGTGTACGGTGGTCAGCCCCAGAGCTGCTGGCGGGATCCCGACCAGGTATCATTCTTGCCCTGCTTTACTCCACCCGCCTGACAGGGTGCAGATGCTGGATGTAGTGGGATACCCCACCAGGGTCACATTGAACTTAGACGGGTTTATGAACCATATCAGATTCCATGGGCACAAATGGATTATTATATACCCCTGCTGGAGTGGAAATATTATTACACGTTTTTTTTAGAAAGGATTCGTTTTTTTAAATTAAAAAATATAATTAATTTACACAAGGAATGAAGCAATTGAAACAAGCGGATTTGTCACGGAAGGCCTTCAAAGTAAGCAATGTGTAGAGAAAGCTGGTTAATGATAGATTTTGATTTTAATTTCATGGCTGGCAGGGGGTGGGAGTCCCAAAACAGGGGGCTTTAGCCTTCCAGAAGCACATTCTGGCTGGGGGCTGCTATGATATCAGCATACCTCAGTTCAGAGACGGACATTGCTCTAATGACGAAAGATTAATCTGCTTTGAGGATGTGGAACAGATGTGTAATCTGCACTGACAATGTGGAACAGATGTGGATTTCTACACCTTTATTCCTTACTTTTTTGTTATTCAGCTTAGCAGAATGGAATTGGAAAGTGGGATATCATATCCCCTTTAACCAGACACATGCTCTGATGGATGTGCAAACTGACACACATGTACGGCAGGGTTAGGCAAATTGGTGTCTCTAGATTACCACTGCTGGGTATGTGTTCGCACTGCAATGGACTGGCATCCCATCCAGGATGTCCCCTGCCTCATACCTTGTGCATTCTGGGACAGACTCCAGGCACACCGTGACGCTGTACTAGAAACACGGTTCTACATGAACGGATGGATGGATGAGTATTTCTCTGGACTGTAGCACAGCTTAGACAAATAGCCGTGGTATGGCAGCAAAGCGAAGAGCCGTCAGTCATCTGACAGGCGTCATGCGACGAGCCCGTGAGCACATCATGCCAGATCCATCTGGATCCCTTTGTGATGCCGGCAAAGCCATGTTCCTCTGTTCATAGCAGGAATGATCACATCACTGCTTCTCTTCGAGCAGGATTTTCTGCAGCTGGCCCCTCCATGCCCAGCATTTAGATACCCATGTCCATTCTATGTCTCATAGCTATGCTCTCCCTTCCTTTCCCTGCCTCTCACTCCTCGTAACCCTATCCTCCAGTTCCATCACTCCTTTCTTGTCATTTCTGCTGCGAGCTCCTTTCCCTCCTCAGTCGGAGCTCTGAGGTAATCAGCGCTTGCCCCAGGTGGCGTGTGCCAGGTCGGGGGGCCCGTCGGCCCAGGGCCACGGACGGGAGCCAAACGGCGCCACCCCCGCCGCCTTGCCGGTCAGGCGGACACACTCACCCGGCAGCCTGCGGGGGTGCTGTGCTTATCAGGCCTATTAATCAAGGCCAGCTACCTGGAGCAGTGCTGCTCTCTTGCCCACTGAACTGAGGGCTGGATTCCAGATATGGAAGGGTGGGCGAGGGGGGGGGGGGGGGGGGGCAGGGGGCTAGGGGAGGGACCTTGGGGGACTTGAAAGA
>JAAGVU020000019.1:25079220-25092794 GCA_011763525.2 Mormyrus iriodes
TGTCTTCAGCCCGCCTATTAAACACGCCCCCCGCCCGGGGGCCGGTGCCCCCCCCGCCCCCCAGGAGGGGGGGGCGGTTTCCAGGGGGGGGGGGGGGGGGGGGGGGGGGGGGGGGGGGGTGGCTGTGGGCAAGGGGAGTAGCTCTGGGGGACATTGATGACGATGCTGCCGATAACACAGACATTATTTAGCCTGTAGCCCAGACCAAAGAACAAACATATTTAGCTGTTATGACTTTCCAGTGAAGAACAAACAAACACACACCAGTAATTAGAGGACAAAACAAATGTCTTCTAATATTCTTATCCACATGCCTTGACTCTGCTGAGCCGTAACAGTCTACTAAAAATGTTTAATGAATGTTTGGTAAATCGTGTAATTGGTAAGTATCAGCACAGGGTCACGGAGAGCATGGAGCTGGTCCCAGGAAGTGCAGAGCAGCAGAGCACTGTGGACAGGCAATGTAGCAAAGCCAAAATCACTTAACCACAAGTTTTTGGAATAAGGAGGAAAACTGGAGCACCTAGAGGAAAGCTGCACCACACGGAAGGAACATGCAGACTCCACATACACAGATCCCCAACGTTTGACGTGTCAGATGACAGTGACACCCACAGAGTCACCGTACTGCCCTCGAAACATGTATAATACAGATTAATCCTTATTACTATTCATTATACACTCTATCTGAGAGTAACTACCAAGTAACCAACAACCAATCACATACTAGCAGGGCTAATCTGGTAAAAACACTGCTGAGGCACTCTAGTTAGGTAGTAACTAACCCAGTGTTCAACAACTGCTATGAAAGTTTGATTATATATTTTTTTTGGTAAAATGTGTGCTGTGTCCTTATTTTGAGAAAGAGAGGGGGACAGAGAGGGAGAGGACGCCATTGCCAATCCTTGAGGAATAGTCTTGCTGTAATCCTCTATGAATGTGTAATAGGGTAAAATCCCCTTTTTATCTGTCCAAACCACATGGTAGACCATCATATTCATAGTGAGGCAAAGATTTCTCTTTCTTACTTCAATACTCCTAGGACTGAAAAAAAAGATAAAATAAACTTCATACAAACTTGGGACATCTTAATAGCAGTGCTATGGTGTGATGATTTGACCAGGCACAGAAATCAAATTCCAGTCTCAAGTTAAAGGCATGTTAATGAAAAATGAGCTGAGTAAAGAATGCTAAGTCATACTATGGTCAAGGGTGAAGAATCACTTCAAATAATCATTAACCTCATACCAATACTCATTAAAAATATTAATGGGCGTAAAATACTATGCAAGAATTCCATGAATACTCATGTTAGTGAACATAGCCAAAAACTAATAAGATATTATTCTATGTTTAAGAATGTCTTCCAGTTTTTCCTCTTCTGTTTTAGGGACACACTGGAATAGGATGGGGACAGGACAACACACATTACCACTTCTGTGTTCCAGGTTAATGGGGGCAAAACAAATACAGCACTAGGTTAAATCAACAAAGGGAATGATTGGCAGGGGACCTGAATTAATCCTAACCACTGTGGTCACATGATCGCAAATCAAAATAATGTCCCCCGGCTGGCCGATTGGGATTATAAAAGGGGGCGGGGGGGGGGGGGTTGCGTCTGTAGCCGAGCCGTGCAGGTTCTGACTGTGGTTTATGCATTCACACCACCTTCCTCAGTGCTGTCTGCCTCTCCCTGCTAACAGCTTGCCCTTTGAACAGCTGACATTATAAAGAGCATTATAAAGAGCAATTCAGCACAGTGTGAATATTTAAAATGTAATAACGTGGTCGTGATCCCTTTCGCGCCGATAATGGATGTGATGTCTCCTATGTAAATATGAATAAGGGGCCAAAGCTCATAAAGTATTCCCCCATTCAGCTGTTTACGTCCCTTTTTGGCATGGCAGTGGGTCATATGTCAAAGGGGGGGGGGTACAGGCGGAGGTAGGGTTTTACAAAAATGTCAGCTGTCTTGGTACAGCAATCAATTTAGGTTTATGGCCTGTATTGAGGCCGGCAGTCTCTGACAGGGATTTGTAATCCAAGGCTTGCATATCCCTAGAATCTGGCCCATGAGTTGCTGGTTTATGAGACTGCGTCTGTAGAACCGTACATACAATATGTAGGCTGATGTTGGGCTCAGCGGTTTAGGACAGCGAGTCAGATCCCACAGCCTCACGTTAGGCCCTTAGGTGGGGCTCTTAATCCCCTGTTGTTGTTTTTTTTTTGGTTAAAAGCATCTGCTACAAAACTAAAATGTAAATCATGGGCTGATAATGAGACACAATTGCTTCCAGTTTTCTTTGGTTGGACAAACTACAGGTGTCTCTTACGCGCAGAGGAGCAACCGTTTAAACTTTACCACACATGCTAATGACAAATCGTCTGGGTCACGGTTCTGGTTCTCTTGCTGCCTTCCTTGTCAGGATAATCACGCTCCCTGCACGTCTGCTTTCGCTCTCCTTCAGCTAGGGATGAGAAGCAGACAGTCGGGACAGTGCAGGGCACGAGCCAGAGCTGGTGTCTCGTCTCATTTACAGGTGAGCCGAGGCAGGTGGAGGAGCTCGGCAGGTGAGCGCAGTGGTGTCACCCTCCCCACCAGCGAAGGCATAATAATAGGAGGTAAGGCAGGCAATTGGCTGGGGTGCCGAACTGGGAGGGGGCCCCAGAGGGCTGCTTATTACATTCTTCATTGCAATGACAAATCTGCTTTGTTTGTGTATTCTGTTTTTCACAAAAGTCAAAACAAAGGATTTTTGTTTATATTATTAATTTAGACTTCATAGTAAAATAATGCTAATAATTTTTTTACGATGTTGGGAGAGCGCGAGTTGGAAGGCCCCATAGAGTGTATCTGTCCAGGTCCTCCAGAGTCCCTAGAATGGCCTCTGCCCACGGGAGCCCGTCCTGAGGCTCAGTGTGGGACAGACCACGAGGACAGACCACTGCTATCACCCCACTGCTATTCCCGGCTTTGCCTCAGTTTCAGCAACGATGCATGTCGTGGTTTTGCCACTGTCAGCCCTAAGATGGTCGCATCCAGCCAACTTAGAGTCCCTGGGAAGAGGCCTGGTAACATGGAGAGACGGTGCCTGCCAAGGGAGTTGCCAAAGCTAGGACGACGAACATGCCGAGGATCTCGGGCAGGATTAGGCGTTCAGAATATTCAGAACATACTGCTTATCCAGTTTCCCATTAAAGCCAGAATGGCGTGTTTACTGAGATCACGCTTCAAAGCAAAAATATCACAGAAAGCAAAGCCCGTTGTTACTCTTTCATGCATATAGGAGGCGCTATACCATGTTAAATGGTCTCCCTTGCACTTGAGGCTGGGCAGGGCCGGGACCTGGGGCACCCCCCATGCCTCTGTCAAGCTAATGAGGGGGGTACTCCGCGTGACCCAATGTACCCTTTGGCTTCCAGCGCGCCAAGCCAGCCATGGTTAATATTCCTCCCGCCCTCCATCCCTTGCTTCCTGACGCCCCCCCCCAACCGCCCGCGCTCTCTCGTGCCCTTTCAATCAGTCCTTGGTATGGTAATAACGACTCCCCGCGAGGGAGAGGGGGGTCTCTGGGTAGGGAATTTTGAATTTTAAAAAGGTCCCGATGGCCAATTTTGCATAGTATTCCAGTGAACACACCATTATTCTCCAAAATATTTATAATTTTAGAGACTTCTTGGAACCCACAAGTTATTAGACCAACATTTATCATTCTGAGTGAACATATGTAGGCCAATTCCAAGTGAGATTAACCACTGAATGAGATATTTAAATTTAAAACAATAATACATATTATTATATAACCAGCTCAATGCACCACCTGATGCTACTTTGGATCTGAGACCCTCTTTATCATCATCATCATCATCATCATTATTATTATTATTATTATTATTATTATTTTGCCCCCTTTTGCATGAGGCATTCTCCGCTGTCTCCCCACGCCCGACTGAAAAGGTTATGTATTTCCACTGAGACCACCAGGACCGCTCTTTACAAGGGAGAGAAAAACAGCCTGTGATAATCCCTGATGATAAAGCCATCTCCTCCTGCTCTGAAATATGAATGACCTGTTTCCTCACACAAACTTCAGGCAGCCTTCCCCTTCCTTCGACCACAACACACACACATGGGAAACGATGGATCATCGACAAGTTAAAAAAATATCCATTCAATGCAAGTAATTACCTCTAACGGAATGCAATGGGAAATGCTAAAATAGTGAACATGAGATAAGTTAATGCAGGGATGTAAATGAGTTGGTGATACATGGTGGCCAGACGTGTGTGAGCACTGATAACCCGTGTTTGGTGACTCTGGACCTAGACCTTATATAGATCTGCTGTTCCTACAGAACTTCCAGCTAAGGACCCGGCCTCAGGCAGGGAGCTGTGCCCAGATTACAATCCCCTAACCCATAAGCAACCACAGCAAGTGACATCACCTTACAGTTTGGGCCGCCAGCACAGGGATTCACATTCCTTGGAATGCGCACGCGCACACACACACACACACACACACACACACACACACACACACACACACACACACACACAAACAGACAAGTGTGCTAGCATAGCCACATACAAACAAACACACACACACACACACACACAGAGCAAGCATGCACACATAGACAGCATACACACACACATAAGATATACAGCTGTCTTTGTGTATGACTTCCCTTTGACTTATTTTATTGGAATCCATCCCTCAATTTGTGACGACTTCCCTTATACCACTGGTGATCTATAACCACAAACCACACAAATTCAAAAACAGATCAAACTCACTAAGACACATGGCGTTTCTCTGTCTGGAAGCATCGCTACAGCTTCTGCACTTTTCATTACCTGACTTTTTGCTACCTGGCACTCAGTCCCAGCCAGAGACACCAGTCAGGATAAGCTGAGGTGGGGGGGGTCTCACTTAACATCATCATCAAGCAAACAGTAACCCCCCCCGCCCCATAACATACCTGTGAACCAACAGTGAACAAAAATCTGGCTTACTAGCAGAATTCAATCTGAATTCTACTCAAGTCAGGAAAATATATATAAACTGCATTTAATAACCAATACATTAAAGTTCCCAATGTGGGTAAGAGATCAGGAAGGGAGTGAGAGCAGTAGCCAGGACCACGGCCTAGCACCATTTCATAACAGATTCCTGTTTACTCTTTAGATCGTGGCTATGGGCTATGTTGGGAGCCGCAGATATCTGCCATACTCCAGCCTTGATTGCTTGGTTCCGCCCCCATCTGGAGCAGGCGGAAGACGTGATTGGTAGGTGTATCACCTGGCAACCTTTCTCAAAGTGACATGAGTAACCAGAGCTGCAGTTGTGGCAGTGGGTAAATAACAGCAACAACTAGGGATTCTCGGCATGCTTGGCCCCGTCCCTAAAGTTTTTTGGCACTGTTGTTCATTTTATGTTTGCTGTTTCTTCCCAGATATGTACTTCAAGCTCGACATTTCATAAGGCAAAATAATTTCTGCAATTTCATCAAAAACACATTATGACCCCTTTACATTTTTTATAGTACACTATTACATTTTCAAATACACTATTACATTTTGAAATATTTTAATTTAATGTATTTAAAATGTTTGCCAAAGCCGTCAAATTAGAAGAAATTAATGTCTCAGAAGAGATTGTATGTAGGTTGCAGTGTCGTTCAATAAACACACAATGCCATCTGCTCCCAGATAGCTGGTTAGGTCCAAAAATGCAGGGAAAAACACCTCAATGACACCTCACACCCAAACCGTTCACATTCAGCAAATGCCCCAGCTGTCAAATTAGCTGTGCATTTTCAGTAGAGAGTGGCACAGAGATCCAAAACGATTAATCGAGTGATTAAACTGAGCAATAAAATCAACTCAAACCAGGGAAACTCAATGAATTCTTACCTAAATATTTGAAGATCATCCACAACAGCAGAGATTTAGAACAGTTTTACTCTTTAAACTACATAAACCCGTGATGTGTACCTGAGAGGATACTGTCAAATTCAGCCATGCAAATTATATCAGGTTCTCCCATCCGGGCAAAGTCAAGGGACTCCCACTTAAGGTAAACGGCAGAAAAGATCGGATCTGAGGCTGCGCCGTTGCACCCAAAAGCTCGGTGTTTTGTGTGGCAAGTGGGAAGTGAGGTGTGTAGGGCAACCTGGTCCAGCCCGGCCCGGAAGTCACTCGATAAAGGATGAGTTCTGTCGATTAACCAATCATGAGCCAGTCTTGTCAAAGGCATCCAATAAAGTTCAATAAGCATGGCGGCCCGCGGATTCGAGAACTGCAAAGTCGCACCTTTCGGCGCTGTGAGGAGCCATGTTGTGCTGCCGTTGCTTAAACAAGTGTAAACTATGTTTCACTTAGCACCAGCTGAACATAAACACAATTTACACCACCTCCCCCACTTCAGCGGTCACATAGCTACACTTTACATCAACTGGGCTCTTTAAGAGTGACTAGGGGCTTCATAATGAGACCCTGCTGAATACCACCTCAGAAACAGCTAATTCTCTTTATTTTATGCACCTTAAAAGCCCTTGAGCACAGTATACGCGTGTATGAGTGAATATGTATCTCCTGCACTGGCATCACATCCAGGGTGTCCCCTGCCCTGTGGCCTGTGTTTTTTGGGACAGGCTCCAGTTACGAAAGATGGATGGCCAGGTGGATAAGTATAGGTGCACTTAGAGTCCAGCTCTTGCAAGAGAACAGACAAATTCACAAATGCGACCCTTGGCATAATTTAATACATAATGTAACATAACACAACATGTCTGCTGCTCCCTTATGAACTCACGTGGCCTTGCTGTCTTACTGAGACACCAGGCTAAGCCATCCTCGAACCTGCAGCACTTTAAGGTGAATCCCCAGTGGTGTACGTGTGCACAAACTGTGGGGGGGGGAGTCACGTTTGCCATTTGAGAGCGATATTGACATGAACCGCTTCAGATAGAAAGGGGACCAAAAAAAAAAACACCTTCTGTAGCAGGTTGATAAATCTCTCCTTTAGTTCCCCTGAGTGGGGAAAGCCTGCCTGAACTCAGGGCAAGTACCTCCTTGTCGTGCGACACACCAAGCTGATGGCAAAATACCAGCGCCATCCAAGACCGACGCATGGTCGGCTCCGGTTGATGGTGAAAAGTAGTGCTGGAACGCACGAGCACGACCAAGGGTGATGAGTGACATACAGCCGAATCAGAGACCCGTTTCGCCAACCAGCTCTGAGGCTGATTCCACATGCACAATCAGCCAAAAGAGCACCGACGGGGACCAATCTTACCCGGCCGTACCGCACCGACTCCCACCGACAGCATGACGGCTTTCAACAGCCGAAAATCTGTTCCAGGCTTAATACGGTTCCCTGTCTGAAGCTCAGGTTCTCTGGTGTGGCCCTCTCTAGATGCTGCTGGACTGCAAATGCGGCACGGGGCGTTTACACAAACCAGTTAAAGAAGCGGCTCGTGTAAACAGTGGACAATAGTGAAAATGGCCACAATCTTGGAATCGGCAACTGGGGCCGACGGCAGTGACTCGAAGGAGCTTTGCTCCATCCCATTTCCGCAGCGCTGTCACCGAGGCAACCACGGAATGCATTATCGTGACAGGTAAGCCCGCTCCGCATCTCCCTCTCAGCTTGACTGATACCTTTTTTTCCATTCTCAGCAGTTCAGCCATCAGGCAAAGTGGTGAAGAGGATGTCTTTGTTTGTTTGTGTCTTGGTGCAGACACAGTCGAGCTACGTCTGAGGCCCAGATGGCACGGCCCTTTCTGAAGGGGCTCACAATCAGGGTGAGTCAGTCTGCTTCTTCTGACATGACATCTACCCTGCAAGCTTGTGTTTCATCAAAAGCCCTCTACTGCCTCAGTTCATTTCAACTATCAGGTTCTGTACCCCTGTCCCCTGTGCCATTCATAACACTACTTATTACACAACTTACTATACCCTAAACTTTATATGCCGTATACACATGCAGTACATATCCAGTGTGAATATTTAAATACAGAGTAGATATACAGATACACACAAAGTATAAGTAATCCATAATTCTTTATTCCCTTATTTCATAGATCAGACATTTTGCTTGTGATTTATAACTGAACATACTATTGTGAATTAAAAAAAAATATATATAACCCCTTAGAAGTTAAAAGAAATAATTAGATTGCATTTATATCTCAAGAAGGCTATTTACTTTAATTAGTTTCATAGGTGTCTTAAATCTTATAATCAACCACTCAGCCTATTTTAATGGAGAAAAATACTCACTCGTCTGTTCTGTGTCATTCTATGCATCCCATTAAACATGGAAAAGAGAAGGGAACACAGAGAGCTGTCTGAGGATGAAAGTGCCATGTCCTTCATCCCATCAGGCTCCAGATCGGGAATCCAGCCAACATCTTCCACAAATCATGAATCACACCTGCAAATGATTTCCTACATCTTTAAATAGGCTTAAATTGTCCTAGTATTTACTTCCGAAATCTTTTATGTCCAGCAACCCCTTCGCTGGTGTTTCCCAGCTTCCTCTTATGGCTTGTGACTTGGGTTATGTCTGCTGCCACTTCCGGGGTCGACCCTGCCCGTCATTAGGGTTTTTGGATCTTAGATCGTGTTTTAGCTTTGAGAGATAAAGCGGATGTGGGTCCTGCACATGGACCTAAAGCCAACTGCTTACAGAAAGGAAGAAGGAAATTGCCAGCCATGATCACGGTCAAGGGTATAAGGCCATCTCCACATCGTGTCACGTGACCATAGTTGCTAATATTATCACAGAGTTCATGGAAACCTCCCTGGGTGTGGCGACAAGAGGAAAACTGCCCAGAGGTTGAACAAAAGAACACTTTGAATGTTGAAGAGAAAAACCAATGAGAAGTTCAAAACAAATCCATACTGGCCCATACTGAAGGTGTAACAGTTTCAATCTGCACCATCTGTCACTATCTGAATGAAAGTAGATCCATAGTAGAAGATCCAGGAAGATCCCAGTTCTGAAAGACAGACTCAAAAAAGCCCAACTGCAGCTTGCTAAAATGCAGGTTGACAAGTCACAGTCCTTCTGGGAGAATGTCTTCTGGACAGACGAAACCAAATTTGAGCTTTTTGGTAAGTCACAGCAGCTCTATAATGATGCTTTCAAAGAAATGAGCACCATCCCTACTGTGAAACAAGGAGGAGGCTCCATACTGTTATGCAGTTGTGGAGCTGCCTCTGGTCCTCCAGCAGGATAATGACCCAAAGCATCTAACAGTGCCCAAGAATGGCTGAAAAGAAAAAAATGGACTATTCTGAAGTAGCCTGCTATGAGTCCTGATCTGAATCCAATTGAACATCTATAGAAAGAGCTGAACTCACAGTTGGTAGTAGACACCTATCAAAGCTATATGAACTAGAGCAGTTTGCCCAAGAAGATTGGGCCAAATTACCAGTTGAAGTCTGAAGTCTCATTCCGAGCTCCAGAAAGCCTCTGACTGCAGTTATTGCCTTAAAAGGATGTGCTACAAAGTATTAAGTTAGTGGTCACAATAAGTTTATCAATGGCAGTGTTTTGTTGTTTTATTATTTATTTATAATAATATGCTAATTCATAAAAGCAGAGAGACTGTTCTGTGGAATAAAGAACGGTAGATTCCAATTACTTTGTCAGTTTCAACTTATTTGTGGAAATGGAAGGGTACCAGTACTTATGCCATATATGTATGTACAGCACTGTGCAAAAGTCTCAGTCAAAGAGAATGTTTACAGCCATTTATCTGGGTTGTGAGTGTATATTTGCTCAGAAAACTTTCACACTAGTACATATGCAAATTAACAGTAGCAATGGAAACTAACAAGAATTTAATGTTTTTCAAAAAGTCACTGATATCCTGTTGGACGGCTAGAACACTGCTTCAGTTCCCAAATCTCTCCGCTGGCACCCCAGCGAATCCATGCCTTCATTAAATTGAACTATCAGCTCCTTCATCCATCAATCAATCAATCAATCAATCAAAATAGCTACATAATGCAATGAGGTATTGTTTAGCCCGGAAAGGGGGGGGGGGTAATGGTTGTGACAAAAAGTATATTGGAGTTAAGTAAAAATATTGTTAATGACATCAGGAGAGATTTGAAATGGCTAATGCTAACGCTACACTATAAGCCTTTCAAAACGGACACCCTCTCAAATACAAAGAAAATGTGCCATTAGTCACCGAGTTATTTCTTTTTGCTACAGACTATGATGTTGTAAAGACTGAGGATCTTGCAGGGTCACTGTTTGCAAGGCTGCAACTAGATTCTTTTTGAATTCACTGTACCTTTGTACAACAGAGAATGTTTCACTGCTCTACATTTGCTTTTGTATTACATAGAATAGAGTGTGCAGGATTCTTGTAAAATGTGTAGGCATAGTTATTCAAGGTTTCTTTGTATAGAAAAATAGCACTGCACGATAGAACAAAGCAGTGCAAAACAGAACAGCGACTTCAAAGTGCAGCAAAAATGCAGTGCAACCACTGTACTGTAAATACTGTACCTCTGTACTGTAAATACTGCACCACTGCACTGTAAATACTGTACTCTGTACTGTAAATACTGTACCTCTGTACTGTAAATACTGCACCACTGCACTGTAAATACTGTACTCTGTACTGTAAAATGTTTATTGGTAGCAATGCCCACACATTGCATAAGCCAAGACTAAAGACTTATGATAATATCAAATATGACTGATTTTATCAGAACGTCAAGACAAGAATAAGACTGACTTAAGATGGCTATTCTGATCGCCTTACACCAAACGATCGAGATGACGGGAGCATCTCATGATTTTATTCTGACACTGGAAATTTGTCTGTGACAGTGAAAGTGCTTGAGAAGTCGTTTCGTGTAAGGACAGCATAAGCTGACATACTTTTACGGACATAATCTCATAGCTTAATATTGACATGAAGATCACTTAAACATCATTGTCTTTGCCAGCCTAAGAGTTTTTACATATCCATTTTTGTCAAAACATATATATATAAAAAACATGCAAAACTATGAAAGAAACTGAAAAATATTTACAAATATTTATCTCTGCAGTAAGTAAAGATTTGCTGAGAAAATAATCCAATTTAACAAACAGCACAAAGATTTTCATCTGTTCTGTTCTCCAGACAGTTATGTTTATGTTGTTTGATGGTTAGATGAACACCTTTGTCTTTGGTTCCCAAATCTCTCCTCAGGGGCACCCCAGCCATTCCATGCATACGTTATATTTCAGCTCCAGCTCAATTAATTAACTTAGTTAATTAATTACCTTCATGAAGCATCGACCAGCCGAATGGGGTGTGCTAGCAATGGCTTTACAGCAACACAAACGTAATTTAATGACAATTTTCCTTGGTGCCCTGAGACTTTCACACAGTGCTGTATATATCCTTTGACAAAACAAGGAGATGTTAAAATTCACGTTCTCTCTCTCTCTCTCTCGCCCTTCCCTCATCCCTCTTCTCCTGACTTTGGAGTGCTCTTTGGGGAAGATATCGATCTCCTCCTTCCCATCTCCTGCAGCACCTTCAGCGACCACGCCAACTTGCACCACTCAATTAATAAAAAGATAAAGAGTACCATCTGCACTTTTTCACCATCACTCCCGTATGCTTCCATTTATCTAGAAGGCTCCGTGGTGACAATGAGGCTGGCAGTGACACATCTAACCTTCACTGGACGTAATCTCCATCTTTAGCACTTTGGGAATCTAATTAATTAGCCAAATCTCATTTTCTTGCTAACGTGAGTTGACAGAGCCGTAATGGAGAGGACAGGGCAAAACTGGGGGGGATTTCATCGCTCCGTGTCGACCATGATCACAAAGTCCACTCTGAGCTAATAAGAACAGCACAGCGAGGCAGAGTCCACATGCTGGTAGGGGGACGTTTCACAACCGCCCTGGCCATGTCTCCTCCGGCCGTCACGTGTCGTGCAAGAAAAAAAATGAACCTGTCAGCGACATGATACTATCTATGTGTGAATGGCGTGTGTGTGGCTCACGGGCCCATGCATGTGCGGGGACTGTGATTTGAGGGTCACTAACCAACTTTGTGATTTTGTATGTTTGTCTTTGGTTTTAATCTCTCATGGGAGGGAATTCTGAGTGTGATATTTTAATACTGTTGCGTCTTTGGGTTTCGAAAAACACTGCATAAATCTAATGTGTTATTTCTATGATTACTATGATAGCAGAAAACTTTTCAGAAGTGCGCCCACATACACGCACACACACATCTGTACTCATATCTTTACGGGGACTCTCCATTTACTTCTATGGGCATAACCCTAATCTCAACAATGACCACCTCAGCCCCACCCAGCCCCGACCTTAACCATAAGAAACCAAACAAAATACAGGACTTTTAGATATTTTTTTGTTTTTTATTGTAGTCACAGATTTTTCTAAAATTGAATTTCCCTTTGTGGGGATAAAAAAATGGTCCCCACAACATAAGCTATACATGGACCACAGACACACACACAGACGTACGCACGCACGCACACACACACACACACACACACACACACACACACACACACACAAGCTAGGGTAAGTGAATCATCAGCTACTGGCAAAGGAAACATCCACTGTAATTTTGAAATTATGGGGTTATTTCACAGATGCTGATTAGCTGTGATTTAACCTCAATCACCTTGTCCAAGTGTATGATTTAGCTCGGGAATTAATAATGCTCTGTAAAATATCTATAGATAACATGGTTAACTCACTGCTAAATTAACACCATAATTGGAGTAAGCAACTAATTTAAAGAAATGACAGATGTAATGCTGATGGGTCTTACGCTCGGAAAAAAAACATTCGCTTCAAGTCCAGAAAAAGGCATCACGAATTGTTTAAACGCTGTCTGGTGGATGGTGGAGTTATGCATTTAAATCTAGGAATTTTTCATTTTCTTTTTTTTTTTTTATCAAAAGTTAAAAAAATCATGAGAGAAGAAGATTCAATTACAAGTTACTGCACCGAACGAGAGTCACAAGTGTATCAAAGACATGGGAAGGCGATGACAGGGACACTGACATGCAAGCTAAGCGATCCTTTCCTTAAACGCACCCGTCAGAAAACAGAACAGAGTCTACAGACAAGCTAATACGCTAAAGCTAAGACCGTCCGATACACACAGAGTAAATCTACACTCCGATCATGTCAGCGGTTGGGGTGACAGAAAATTTGTTTTATGTAGCCTCTGGATACAGAAGAGGAGGCTGACGCCACAGCGCGCCCCGGCCACCTCTCTGTCCGAACGCATCAATAGGCCGGCGCCTATCATGAACGGTTTCTGTAGCATTTCATCATCTGGGCTAAGCTGGGCCTCGGCGCCCGGTGCTCTCTGAAGTTCTGCATGAGAGATGAGCCTCCGAGCTTCTGAACGACAGCTTGATTTTTTTTTTTTTCTTAGCCTGACACGTACCCCCGATTTCATTAAAGCCAGGCAGGGCTCGGCGCCTCCCCCGGGAGAGCATGTGAGCGAAGATCCTCCCATCGGAAACCCAGACCCCCCCCCCCCCCCCCGCCATG
>JAAGVU020000019.1:25092894-25104905 GCA_011763525.2 Mormyrus iriodes
CCATGCCACCAAATTCCAAACCACCACAAATCTGTTTTAGACTCGAAGAGCCTCAATCTGTGGACGATAATGACAGAACAAAGGCAGCTGATACAGTGAAGTGCATATCAAATCAGCAGAATAACTCCCCCCGATACATTCACTTTATTATTTGCATTTAGATTACCTACTGTAATAACTCTCTCCTAACTGCAAAAGTAAATATATATACCCCCCCCCCCCCCACAACAGGAGTCAGTGTCGCAGTGCTGAGGACAGATATGCTAATTGAAAGCTGAAGAGAATCATTATGTGATGACTGACATTCAATTACGGTGGAGGATCAGATTAAGGGGCTGTCTGGAAAGCGTGCTTGAGAACAACACCAGGTGCGAGAGTGAGCCGGCGAGCAAGTGCCGGGGACCTAATTTAGGGGCCATTTCAGCCCCAAATGCAGCAGTGATGCCGCGACCTGCCAGTGGTTTGATGTCTGAAGGGCTGTACCAGGACAGGAGAGAGGGGGTTTAGCAGAAGGACCCCCAGTGGAGACATAGTGTATTGCCTGTGATATTGCACCCCCCCAGTGATTCCTCTGAACAGCAGACAGCGGTTTGAGGACAGCAGTTGGACAGAATGGTAGGGGCGAACACGACAGCCCATGGGAGTCCAAGACAGGGGTGTAGCTAGAAATTCTGTACCCTTTGGGAAAATGTCAATTGTGGCAAAAAAATCCAGAGTGGCTGGGGTGGAGTGGTGGGATATTTTTCCAAGAGTGTGTGTGTGTATGTGTGTGTGTGTATGTATGTATGTATGTATGTATGTATGTGTATGTGTGTCTGTGTGTATGTATGTGTGTGTGTGTGTATGTGTGTGAGTGTGTGTGTATGTGTGTGTGTATGTATGTATGTATGTATGTGTGTGTGTGAGTGTGTGTGTGTGTGTGTATGTGTGTATGTATGTAGGTGTGTGTGTGTGTGTGTGTGTGTATGTATGTGTGTGTGTGTGTGTGTGTGTGTGTGTGTATATCACTAACAGATCCACTTACAAACACCAACAAGAGACACATTTCTGTGTATCTGTACCATTACAGTGCATCACATTTAAACTGCTTTCATTCAGTTCAGCTCTAAATTAGTTTTCCAATATATCTGTGTCATTAGTGTTCAGTGTCCAAGGTTCTGTTAATTGTCTCTCTCATATTATGACACATTTCTCTAGGTACGTTTTCCTTAACTATTATCTTTATCATCTTTTTACACTGAATTTCTCTACGTCTTGCTGGTATTTCATAGTCTAGGGTAACAGTGGGGATGTTACTTCTGTGTACGAGAAGGTTGTAAAGGACGCCAACAGAGAATCAGGCTTTCTATCTCCACATTCCCCGTGACCCTGTGACCCACTCTTGCCTTTTGTTTCTGTGATAGCTACCCCCCCATCCCCACCCCACCCCACCACTCATTTCATTATCAGCCACAGAGGGAAAAGCTGGCCCCGAAAGATGCCCACTTTTAATAAGCACATCAATTCATGGGCGAACAAACGAAAGGGTCCCGCGCTGGCTGCTCCCTCCCATTGGCGGGGAGGAGCTACAGCTAAGAGCGGCTGCTGAAAGAGCCCTTCATGATGGCATCGATTTTTAAGATGGTCATGTGAGACAGCTGGGTGGGTGTGTGTGTGTGTGTTTGTGGTGGGGTTTGGGGGGGGGGGGGTCCTCGACGATCGATCCCTGGACAGGCCTGAGATTACGAAAAGAGTATTAGATAGCTGCTTAGCCAATAGCATTAGCTGCCAGGAGCAGAATTTGAGCGGACTAGCAACAGCACAGTCGGACAGCTCTCCATTCAGCCTGCCGCCACATGGCACCTGTCACGCTCCGACAGTGTGAAAAGTGTGCGGGCGACTTACAGAGTGAAGCAAGGCCTTATTTCTGATCGGGGCAATTCAAATAATTTTTAAGGTGGGGAGCATAAGTCCATAAGCATTAGCCAATTATATTTTTTGAATTGTTGAGTGACAAGCGAGAGGGCACTTGGGGGCCAATCAGCATCCAGTTGGGGCCAGTGTCCCTGTGGCCCGCCTCTGAACATGCCCTTCCTTAAGATTCTGATTAAACGGAGAACAAACCTGCATTTTATGGTCTCCTATCACTGAGCACCAGGGGGACGTGGTTGACATATTGATATCGGCAGCAGTCCAATGACTGAGGCCATTCACTGACGTCTCACTGCCTGCAGTATATGGAATAGCTGCAACGTTCACGCCATCTTAAGAAGTGATGTCACTGATTTGTGTATCTCAAAAGTTACACGGTTATCGGTAACAGTAATATTTGATAATGTATTGATTATCAGTATTGGCCAAAAATTTCAAAGCACATGGATTCCGGCTGGGATTAGCCTCCCATGATGCTAAACATGCAACAGATGGTAGCCCAGGAACATCTTCTGCCATGCTGTGTACCATGTGCTCCTTACACTCCACCACTGGCCATCAGAGAGCCAGACAAAGGGTCAAGGCGTCGGCCCCTCGCCACGGCGGGGGCCAGGGCATTCAGCCACCACACTATTCCGGCAAAGTCCAATTAGAAGGAGAGGGATTCGGCGGAGTGGGCACAGGCGGGGGAACAGATGGGCAAGCGGGATGTCCGTCTGTGTTGCCCCGCCGAGTCTGCCTCGCGCTGAGAGAACAGCACGCCACGCGCTGGCTAAGTGCAAAACATTCCAGCTCCGGCCCCAGGGGGGCGCTGTGCTATTAGTGAGGTAACAAAACAAAAAGATTCTGCAAACACAGTAGTAAAGTCTGAACAAACAAGAAAACCTATTTTAACAAAAGCAGCTGCAGCATACTGCTAATAAAACACTGGGAGAGGCTCTTACAGCATGACGCGGCTGAGAGTTCGGTCTGCGTGCGTCTGAACAGAGCCAGCTGTGATGTATTAAAAAACACCCCCTGTAAGAAACTCCCAACCCCAAAGACAGTGATTTTCCTTAAATTAGTGAAATTAATATTCATCATTGTGACTGATTTGTTGTTTAGTAAATTAATTGTTCTACAATAAAACAATCAATTATCTGAGAACTCATTCCTCTCATATTACTAGGTCGTTAGTCACACTCCAACAGAAATAAAGCGGGGGAAATTGTGGCCCTGATCAGCGCTGTTATCGCAAAAAAAAAGGCATCCATTTCAGATGTATATGTATGTATATCACTGTGAGGAAAGGGCAGGTGAAAGCCTGCAGTGGGGAAGAAGAAAATCTCAGTCCAAGCAGACTGATTAAGGGTCTAGCCGGAACAATACAAACATTGCAGGTCCGCTGGGCCCAAGATTGAGGACAGCGGGCCCTGGGGGCCGGCTACTCAGCACTCTGCTTGATCCCTGCTAACCCTTGGCCGTAGGTGGAGGCTGCGAGACGATCGTGAGAGGAACACCTCCATTAACAGTGACGGAGAGGACACACAGAGCTCTTCAGAGACAGTTTGAGGTGAGAACCAAAGGAAGATTAGCGGCTCTGCGCTCATCATCTGGCGGATGTGATTTTTTTTCTGTACAGACACCAGGGCGCCGTCCTGCAAGGCCGGTGTTTTGTCGAGATGATCCTAATGTGGGCAGAGGCCCTGTGATTGGACTCTCTTCATGATTTCTTTGCTCTGCCTTAACCACAACCTCTAACTGACACACTCAGATACTGCGCACTGAATGACACGCCCATACGCCTTGGGATCCACAGTGTCTGGCTCATTAGTCCGCATCTGTGGACCTCGGTTTTCCTTGGGACAAACGCGCGCACGTCTCACCCTCCCACCGAGTCCCCAGATAGAACTTCCCAAGAAAAGCGGCAGTGGCGGAGTAGCAAAGCATCAAGACGAGCGGTTAGCAGTTAGCAGTTAGCGGCCAGGCTCCTGTGTCTGGCCCACAGTGTGTTTCTGAGCCCGAGGGCTAAGCAAAGCTGGAATAAAGGATGTTTGCTTAATTAGACATGAGATGTTGAACTGAGCACAGTGTCATGGCTAAACGCCCCCTCCCCCTCCCCCCCCACTAAGCAGCTGCTAACAAGCCCAGAACGAGAGCTCAGACTGCAGAGGGACTAATCAGCACAGTCCTTGCACAGCGTGTCGCTGGTAACTGCGCAAACCACTCAGCCCCTTCACCAAGACTCATGTGCGTACCAACGCAGGAGACGATCCTCAGTTGCACACACACACACAGGCTTCACACACATATACACACACACACACAGGCTTCACACACACACACACACATATACACACACACACAGGCTTCACACGCGCACACAGGCTTCTCACACACACACACACACACACACACACACACACACACACACAAATACATACAGGCTTCACACGCACACACACACACAGGCTTCACACACACACACACATACAGTCGTCACATTTGCACTCATACTCTCTCACACAACAGATCGTGAGCATCATTCGAGGCTCTGGGAGCACCTGTTACAGGCAGGTGATGTTTGGAAGAGTAGGAGGTGGTGTTTTTATATATAGGTGTTGGGGGGCGTGTCAACGGAAAGAGACGTCTGACATCATGTGACAGGAAGTGGATAAGGCAGCTGGAGGTAAAGCACTGTGCCCCCAGCGAGCGCCATATCAAGGGTCCTCCTTTATACAGTTGCCATAAACGTGACATCACAATGTCTGCAACTAAGGGCATAAACATGAACACACAGGGACACTAGAAGACACACACCCACGCACGCACGAACACACACACACCCACGCACGCACACTCACACGCACAAACACACACAGGCACAAATGACCTACAGCATGAAAATACTACAAAAGGTTGAAGCCATATGAGTGAATTGAAATCCCAGCAGTCTCTAGAGTTGTGTGCTGTAGTAGTACTGTACATCAGTGCTCAAAATTTGTGTGTGGAACTATGTCTGTGGGCAAACAAGCGAGACACTTTCGTTGCTTTGGGCTCAGATGATGCAAAACCAAGGACCAAACAGCAAAAAACCTATAGCTGATACTGTATAAGAGAAACCAAGCCTCAATCAAAATAACCATGTTTGAAATGGAGGATCTCTACACAAAGCGGTGATGTTAAACAGCACAAAAGCCCAGGGTACAACCTACAGTACGAACCTGCCAATAAATCCAAAGGGCTGCCCCTCTGCTTTACCCCAAAGTGAACAACCTGGAGAAACGATGCTCTCTTCCTCTGGGGCAGGAAACAGCTCCCGGCGGGAAGCCTTGCAATTGGTCCATCTGAATCCTGGGAGAAACTCCTATTCACGTCACCGCGCCAAACGAATTAGCACGATGACGCGTCGCATCTGTACGAAAATCATTTTCATTATTTCGGTATTAGCTGTCGGGAATCGAGCTGCGCTTCTGCAATGGACGGGGCTGGCGCCGTGTGGATGGAGAGCCGGGGAAGAGGTAATCTTTCGGAAATAAATGTGCATATCTAAACAGAGCTTAATGCCGAGGAGGCGAGAGAAGAAAACCTAGAGGGAAAATCAACTTGATTTCAATGTGACTATATTGATTTTCCAATTTTCTCAGAATTACCATCCCACATAAAGAGGAGAAATGTGTGTCTGCACCACGGTGCAGAACCTCTCCTCACCTCTCTCTGTTTCTAACTAGACAGCCACTAATCTTAGCTTGCAGGCAGGGGCTTACACCCAGCCTGGCCTGGGGTACAGGAACCAAAATTCATCCGAGGCTTAACAGAGGGTGTGTCTGATAAATTAAAGAAGTTGGGGGTTCATGGGGGAGGCTTTTAATCTTTCATACAGAATCTAGAAGTTACTTGTTGCTAATGTTTATTTTGAGTCCTAGTCATCCTGATCTGTGCCTGCCTTTGGCCTGATTAATGACGGAGATAGGCACCACCGTCTTCATTGACCACTTTCAGCTAATACGAGGCCCTGTTTCCTAGCAACATGCTTTCATTCAGCATGGACGTGAGCCAACATACCTGGAATATCAGTAGTAAAATAAAATCGTAAAATCGCAAAATAAATACTGGTCGCCTAATAACACCGCAGAAATCTCTCTGGACACAACCCCTACCCAGACAACAAATAATATGCACAAACATAACACCAGTCCTCCACCAAAAAAAAAACAAAAAAAAAACTGTCATTGGATATTTGGACATTTTTGAAACCGCAATACACAATGTACCCAGGACATATCCAAGGAGAAAAAGGAGTCCAATGACAGACTCATGTCAGAAACATTAATGTGACTATTTGGCCTGACAACCTGACTAATCCTGCTGTCAATTTGCTATTGACAATTCAATCACCCGAGAACAACAACAGAAGGACCCAGCAGATGGCTTTCTGCCCTGTTGATGGTTGGCGATGTTTGCATCACGTCAGTGAATCACGCTCTAAACGACTGACAATGGCTAATATTAACCCTCCCACAAGCATCACAAATCGATATTTCTGCATCCGCCGCCACGCTGAAGTGCAATCACACTCTTCCCCATATTCCTCATTAGCATGTGGGCACAGGGACATGGCCTGCCTCGCCTCTGGCCTCTTTACTGCAGATAACAGCAGGAGCACCAGCACATATTTCCCCGCTCCACACCAAAACAGTGATACTTTTTGCATCTTACAACATTCTGGGATACATGGGGTGGAGTCTAAGGTCTGAACGTTGGCTCCCCTCTCGGCACCATCATCAAGGGAGCGCGACGCCTACCTCTCTGTCCAGCAGCGTGGGTGAGATCACTGTGACGATGTCACCCCTCTCGGGGTCGATGTAGAACATGTTGGGGGAGGGCTTGTCGGGGGACTGCTTGGTAATGAAGTAACGCAGGACCGCATTTTCTGTGCTGGGGTCGTCCGCATCGTAAGCTGTCATTGTCATCACCGTGGTTCCTGGGGAAAGCACACAAATGCACAAAGGTCTTTACTGACACCTGCCAAAGACAGACTCTGACCCCAGGAATGTCATTAATAATCCCTCTGTGTCCAGGATCCTACTTCGAAAAGCTTTGCAAAATAACAAATTAATCTCTTTTATGAACTAAGCCCCCCCGTTGTATATACACAAGACATTAGTTACAAATCAATCGCCCTTCTTCTCTCGTTGAATAGAAGACACTTTGCTACCTTACTTGGGGAAAGGATCTCGGCCCACACGCTGGGGTGTAATGGGCTACTATCCGGCTCTGCGCATCCACGCCCCCGAGAGCCTAAATGCTGTCCACATCATACCACTCTTCAATAAAATGCCTAGGACTCTGAATCAACAGTCCAGGGCCATTTTCAGATGATTTTATACACCATCTGCAGGATTCATGAACTTCCTCGCCAGGGAAGCCATCTGGACGAAGGCCAGTTAAGATTTCCTGCAGGATACAGAGATACTTAGCATACTTTGAGGCTGAGTGAGCTTCTATTCGTCATATTGTATACATCTATTCAACAGCAAAAAAATGGTTTCGGAGCAGAATAAAAAAAAAGCCAATGTGGTAGTATATCTCCTAATTATAAAGTGATTACATTTATCTGAGACTTAGAATAACTGCGACGCCTGATAGATTTGATGGTCCTACACTGTAAGTGCCAAGTAAGAATCGATGGTAACTGCATTACAGATTTAATCTGAGTGTCCAAAAGCGGGCAGATACAGGCCATCAGATCTCCATTACCTTATTATCAGCACCCTTTGTATTTCAGCACAACAGCTGACTCCCCTCAGCCAAAATGCACACAAACACACATATTTCATCTCGGGACTGTCCTTATGGATGTGTGTACCTTCGGCAGACGAATAAATCTTCCCCTGGCCAGTGAAGGCGAGCTGACAGGCTCTCTGAAATATCAGGTCAATATCACGGTAGGGGTGTAATCCCCTGAAGTCTCCAGCTTTATATGGGCTCAGTTGTATTGACAATAATGAGTGGTGGTGGGGGGATGGTGGCAAATAGAAAGGTATGACAACGAAATTGCAGCCTCCCAAGTCTCCCGCTTTCGACAGGGAGAACTGTTGACGTCTTCATTGTTGCAGATAAGAGCTGGCGGACTGTACCGGCCGGATCCGGACTGTGTGGGAAGGTCAGCCGCAGGGCACACCTAGACCCACCCAGATGCTCAGTCTGTAGTGTGCTAAGCCTTCTGGCCTGGCTGATATACAGAACGAACACATCAAAAGTCTCATTTCAAGCTTTATTTGTAAGAAGTGGGTGGCACAATGCTTTCGCCAGCAGCGCTAGCTGGTGTACTTCTACGATTACAGGTCCGATCCCGTTCGCGTATTTATGCAAGTAAGTGGCTTATTTTCAGGGTATCAAGTTAAATAATATCAACTGAAGATATGAGATATGCAGAGCTGTAGCGCTAGTAGTGTTATTTGTTTTAATGAGGAAAATTTATGATATCTGTGTACAGATAATTATCTTTTATGAAACAGATACATGTGTTACTTTATTTGCCTGTTACAGAAAGTGTTACAAAGTCTGCAGAAAACAGTAATAATAGCTCGATGAAGCAGTGCACGCTATTATGATGTCTTCAGCTCTATTTATACACAATTTCTACGCTTCTCTCCTGCCGCTGAACTCTGTTTGCATGTCAGCGACTCGGACCCTATGCTTCGGCGGGCGGGCCCGAGCAATAAATAAATAATAGGCTTGTAGGAGGATTGCTGTAATGTAACAGCATCCTCAGCCCTGCCAGGAAGTAATTACAACTAATGCATGTTACAGTTTTAAACTGCAAAAAGGAAAAATTGATCAGCATATTGTAAGGCACTTTTAAAGGCATACACTACAGATATTAATAATTATTCGGCATAAAAGAAATGAATACTTTCGTAAATATATGTTTCTCGGGTGCCGGGCGCATACTGTAAGTCAAGCTTTGTGCAAAAGAACAATATTTTCAAAAAGGGGAAAAAAGGCCAATGCTTTCCATTATATATGCCTTCGTAGTGCATTCAGAATACTTTCAATGAACGAGACATCACAGCTGAAATAAACACAAAACACAAACATTATAATCATATGTATATTAAAGGTGTTGAGGTATGTTAGGATGTTAAGGTATAAATGTTGCGCGAGAATGTTCAGCGAATGGATTATGAAGGTGCAGATAATGTGTTTACAAAAAAGTGTGACCAATCGTAAGTGTGATCAGCTGCACCCAATTGCTTGTAACCCGGTTAACTGACATTGTTTAGTGACTGCTCCACACTTTAATCCGTCAAAGGAATAAGCAGCTAAAACTGGGACATGAAGGTGCTTGTAAGGAAGTAAAATAATAATCAGCACATTAATCATCGCAGAAAAACAATACCCATCACCCTAAAAGAGCCAGTAACCGCTGATTGATACAATTAAAAATAAAACAAAGGGCTCCAATACAAACGAAAGGTTAAACATGTAAGTTAACTTAATTTGGTTCCTTTGTGGACCTCAAACAAAAGTACAAATTAGTATTCAACTTAAGGAATTGATTAATTTAATTGTTCTGGGCCTATGAGCTTTTCCAGGGGATTAAATAATTAATTGATCATAATTACATTTGGCAATCTATTATTTTAAGAGGCATAAATTTATCAGGACAAATACACCTTCATAAAACTAATCAAAAATAATTCAGTCTTAAGGAAACCTGATTTCTTCGGGCTGAGCTCCTGTACACCAGGAGTGAGAATATCTGCATTAAGCAATGAGGTGGGGCGGACTGGACATTTTAAATCTCCTCCATATCCTATATCGACACTGCTTTTTACAAGGTTCTCCTACGATGTCTTGATATTTTACATCTTACATATCTCATCCTCAGGTGGATATTTAGCAAGCCAATTCAGGATTAATTCCTTGGTAACGGGGTAGGTACTTTTAAAGAACTTTGGTTCAACTCAGTCCCCACTGTGCTACAAAGTACATTGTTTATTGGGCTCTATGTAGTGGGTGTCGCTTGCACAGAGGGCCTACATGAGTCTGATGGGGTACAGGGGGAGGTTACGCTTGGGGGAGCCCATATAAAGAACCTTGCTGGGTTCGAGTTTCAAACACGTATTGAAATTTTTGGTAAATAACTTAACAAGAATTTCATACCCCGAGTTAAATTATTACAGGGAGTGAAGGTATTGATTTCCTAGAGAAGAACCCCGAGGGTACAGCGGGCGGAGCCACAGAACCCATTACCTCAGCTCCGCTCGGCTGTGACCAGGAGCGCGCTCCAGGGCTGGATTTACGGCTGCACTCTGAGGAATATTTTTCCCACCCATTTGCCTCCCTCCAGACACAGAGAAAAATTCCAGTTCAGTCCTGGGCCCAGAATGCAGAGGGGGGGAACAAATTCCCACCCTTGTTACAAAAACATAATAGAAAATGACTATCAAACTGTGCCAATACCACATATGGACCAAGAGAAAAATGACAAATCATAAGAAAAAGGACTATGGAAGTTCTGCAGTACCCCGGCTGTGATCTCAAACCCTATGTGTTGCCTCCTGTGCTTAATAAAATGGGCTACTTTTAGACTACGGTTGGCATCATGGAGCAAAGGGCTTCAAGGGCTACAAGCAGCAAAGACTGTGCCATGGCGGGGGGGGGGAGCTGCTGGTCTCAGGATGGCAGCAGGGGGCACAGCCAGAGGACCTGTGGCACGGCAGCCCGCCGAGCTTACCCCTGCATTCCTTACCGATCAGCCCACCTGCTTAGCCATGTATGTGACTGCATCATGTGGACTGTGCCAAGTGGAGAAAATCAGAGTAAATAGGACTATGATTGCTTGACAAGGTGAATAGACTAAAAGATAAACCACAATTCGTTGACAGTTATCTCTGTGACTCACCGATGGTACAAGCAGCATCACCAGAATCTAATTATCATTCGCAACTGAATGAAAATGTGTACGTTATTTCTAGATAATCTATGAAAACTGCTGACTCACAGTATACATTGTTACATTCTGTCCACCAAATTCTCTCCTTACACTTTAGCATGGTAGCTTTGGAAATTCTGCCATCAATCCCTGCTTTCCAAAGACTTAAACAAGACTCACAGAGCATAAATATATATAAAATATTCCATCATATAATTGTACTCATACATGTTCACTTTGTACCAGTATCAGCGCATCCGTGTTTACAGAGGCTGAGGGGTATGGAGGGGGGGACATTTCCATGCATAATTGATTCTCCGTCCTGCATTTGCATTTTCACTCCAAGCCTGTCACCTAGCAGGGGATTCATACAGAGCAGGGGAAGATCCAGTAACACACAGATCCAATGGGGACCGAGTCAGAGTACGCCATTCTCGCCACAGTAACAAGGAAACTCCGAGACTGTGAGTAAAAGTTACATAATTAAAATGCAACTACAAGAGCCTGATTTGTTTCATTAGAAATTCTTTATGTTATTATAGTTTGAAACATCCATATAAGGGGCGGCACGGTGGTGCAGTGGTTAACATTATTGCCTCACACCTCTGGGACCAGGGTTCATATCTCTGCCTGGGTTCCATGTGTGCGCAGTCTGCATGCTCTCCCTGTGTCACCGTGGAGTTTCCTGCAGGTTCTCTGGTTTCCCACTACAATCCAAAAACATGCTGAGGCTGATTGAAGTTACCGAATTGGCTGTAGGTGTGTATGTGACTGGCGTCTCCTGTGATTGGTTGGCGCCCCATCCTGGGTTGATCCTTACCTTGTGCCCGCAGCCTCCGGGACAGGCTCTGGACCCCCCGCAACCCCAAATGGGATAAGCGGTTACATGAAATGGATGGATGGAAATCCTACATAAATATAACATGCAATTAACTTCAAATGCTAGATTCGGCCAATGAAACTGGAGTACCGCATCTGAGCAGCTGTTCACCTGTAGATGGACAGTTCTGCCAATGACATTGTAGCACCAGCCCTCTCACAAAACAATCATTTTAAATCTGTACAGTTTAGCTTTAATTAAATCAAATGTTTACTAGTGCGCGATGGGTTGGCGCCCCATCCTGGGTTGTTCCCTGCCTTGCGCCCGCAGCCTCCGGGATAGGCTCCGGACCCCCCG
>JAAGVU020000019.1:25105005-25125132 GCA_011763525.2 Mormyrus iriodes
GCCTCCGGGATAGGCTCCGGACCCCCCGCGACCCATATGGATTAAGCGGTTATAGAAAATGGATGGATGGATGGATGTTTACTAGTGCAGCATATCATGCTGAAACATGCAGTCATGGAGAGGATGCTGCTTTCAATCAGGTCCTGCTGGCATGTGCTAAAGGATATAGAAGTGTTTTACTTGGTCACATTTTTCTGTGCAAAGGTATCAAGGAGAAGATTAATGCTGGCCTAGCTGACAGCAAGTGCATAGCAAGTCAGAAACTCTATTCACCCCAAGTGCAGCAGACGGTTTTAATCAGGGGATGGGGAGGAATCGCCATTGCTCGGGAGTCTCTCCTCAAAATGCTTAGCTGCCGATCACTTCATTTACCTCACGCACACCAGGTGGAGGAGAAGAAATAGAAAAAGACATCAGCGATGACTAACGCCGACGTGAAACCGGTGCCAGACAGAAAGACGGAGAGGGCTGATGGTAGTTGAGAGACTGAGGCCTGGGTGAGTGCTCCCAGAGCATGGCAGCGCCTATTCGCGGCAGACTTCCCGGGAAGTGTAACCAGCCGGGATCGCTGGGGAAGAGCGACGCCGGCGTGCCGCACCGCGAGGCCAGCTCTCCCATGCATTATTTACACGGCTCTGTCTTTTATGGGAAACAAAGGCTTCTGTACACAGAGCGAGAGTGGCATTTCTGGGTCAATTAGCGGAGCAGACATTACGGAGCAAACACGGCGACGTGGAAGGTCATAAAGCCCTCCGAGCCCGCCGAGCAGTAGCGGAAGATGCCGGCGTCGTGGCGGCTCTTTACTTTCCTTTGCAAGAATTATGTCGGGCTTTAGGCATGAGCTCTTCACGTAAGCATGGGTATACTGATTCGTGTGAGGGAGCTTACAGGGGTGAGAACACGGGACTTCCCCAGGCTACCCCCTCCCCCCTTCTGTGGTCATTTCTCTTTTCGTCTCTGCATTCCTTATTCTCTCCGTATGTCTGACTATCCTTTGTTTACATTTGTAACATTTCACAGACATAATTCCTCCATTTATCGTGTAGCTGCTTGCTCACAACAGAGCCCCCCCCCGGACAAAGCCTGCCATCGCACCTCCCTGTAATGAGAGGGACGGGGGGGCATTAGCCCAAGCACATGAAGAGAAACTAGAGAAGAGGACCTATGTCGGCAGTCATTTTACCTCATTTTACATCTGTTTGCTCAGACTGATGTCTTCTGAATACATCCTGTAACAATCACCAAATCAATGTTCCTCAGAGTACATCTCAGTACAACAAAGAAACTCTATTTGCAAAGTTTCCCGTTTTTTGACAGGATTTCTTGCCACATGCTGCATACTGGAAACCCCCTCAAGTTCCAGTGCTTTGCCAACATGCTCACCCGTGGTATGTTTATACTTCACCCCCAGCAAATCACATTTACATGTGCCGCATTAATTCCAGCACCAAAGAGCCAAGAAAACAAGTCTCCAACAAAAGTACCAAATGCCAACTAAGGTTCCCCATTAACAGTGACATTTCTTTCCTCCCAGCATGCATTTCTCTGTCCACCAGGAAGTCACAGCCCTAACTGTAACTGCAATCCCTCAGCATACTTTAGCAGATATTGGTAAAACTAACCTATCGATATGTTTGGAATTAAGTTCTCAAAAACATAAAACTGTGTATGAAGAAACATCTGTGTAGGCTAATTTCACCTACACTGAGCTTCAGATGAAAACTGAAGTATTTAAAAGTTATTTAAAAGTATTTCACTCTATGAGCTAGTTATGGTTAATATCAAAAAGGGTGTTCCTATTCAGAGCTTCACACAATATGATGCCTTTATGAAAAGTGAAGTAGTACAGGCCTGTGACAAAATGTCATCTTGGGTTCTTAGTTTAGTGTAAAATTTTTAAGTGTTCAAGAGACCCTGTCAAGTGCTGGGCCCCTTAAATCTGCCAGGGTGTCCATGCCCCTGACAGGATGTCAGGAACTGAAGCAGGAGGGCAAGACCTTAATGCGGATGCCGCTGTGAATACGGCCCCGGGTCCCTTCGTCACGCTCACGCGGTCATCAGTAGATTCCCCTGTATTAGGAGCAGGCAGACATCCAGCACTTCAGAGCAGAGCAGACACCCTCCCCAGTCTGCAGCCTGTAACATTTTGGTCAGTCCAGCTTCTTAATCTGATTGGTTCTTATGTTCAGGTTTGCCACCTTGGCAGGATTGATGTATGGACAAGGATTTCCAGATAGTCATTTAAAAAAAAAAAATATATATATATATACACACACACACACACACACACACACACATACATACACATAAACACACATATATATCTAAAAGCAGCAGAATACAAGGTAAAGAAGAACCACTAAAACTCAATGCAACATGCCTGTCACTTCAACTTCTTGGTCTGATCCACACGCGCCATTATCTACCGGCTCTCATTATTTACAGCTTTCTGCTACCACTCGTTTCCACGCCAATTATGTTGACGAGCTCCGAGAAACTTCTGGAAAAACAAACCACACTATCTGCTCATGGAAGGTCCCAAAAAGACCCTTCTGTCAGTGTCAAGTAGACAACCGCTCGCTGCTGACATCCTGCCCAGGCAAGAAGGGGATCCACACCCGTGATGTTTGTGATGTAGAGCGCGGCGGTTTGAACAGCCCGCTGTCGTCCTAATGAGAAGCGATTTCTCATGAGATTGGATCCATGTCAGGCCAAAGATAATATTTAACATCTCACTGGGCTTTTATGGGATTTGGCGGGGCAGCATGAGCTGAACCCCTAATGTGACTGCTGAAGAGGAATCCGTCAAAGCAACGACTCTAAATCTATCCGTTAATTCACGCCACAAAAGCGACAGCTTCTCTGTCACAAGTCGTATGCCCTGAACAAAGTATTCCCTCAGGTTCAACCCCCACCCCCCAGACATCAGCCCCTAAATCTCCAAAAGATGAGCGGATTTAAATTGATGTAATTGGAAAGATGATCTATGTAACAAAAAACTGACAATGACGAACATTTGAATTACAGAAAAATCCTCAGCTCTGCGAGGTTTTTAAACATCTCATTTGTGTCCCTCAGAATACATGAAGGTGATGACATTTTAATGACGAGTCGGATGGCGATGGGGCATTAATGATGATGGGGCTTGTACACCGTGAATAAGGTCTGTAGCACCAATACACAGTTTTACATCAGCTAAGCTAATCAGGCCAATGGCAGTTCTCATTCATCCCCAGAACCAAAAGACTTAGCATATTAGCGCATTTTCTGAGTTCTGTGCAATAAAAATTTGTCTCATGTGACAATAGCAAATTAACAGTGGCCATTAGCACCTTCATGGGGTAAAATGTGAAGTCAAAAGTCCAGATGCACTGACTGAGACTTGACCTAACTGACAGAATCATGCGATAGAACGAATCAGCAAACTGAGGCAAACACTGACCCAGTGCAGATATTAGAAACCATTTTTGTTTTACTATTATTTTTTATTGCACTAAAACAAAAATCACTTCAAGCGTTTAAATGTATCTAGTTCATGTTAGATTTTATTACGTTTACTTATTCCAAAGTTTCTTTTTATCCAAGACAATATTGTGCTGAATGCAAATAATAATTAGCTAAAGCTACAGCATGGAGCAAATAAGTTTATAATTGTGTGTTACTTTTGTTTTGTGCGATCAGCCTTAAGCATTAATCCGGCTATGAATTATGAAGCCTCTCTCAGTTTTTCCAACTGATTATTTGAAAAGTTAAAGGTACGTGACTTCCCCCAGAGAAGAGAAGGTCCGGTCACAAGCCTTAAAGGACAAGTAATACACACTCCAAACAGGATACGACCAGTGAGAGCCCAGAGGAAATGGTACAGACATGCCTAGAGACGTCTTCAAGAGGCTTCATTTAAACATATCGCAGGCCCCTGGGCGAAATTCACCTGGCAAGACACAGTGCAATAAGGAATTCCTTATCAGATGCCCTCTTTCAAGATGGCCATCATTGCTCACAATCATCTCCATCACAGATCCCATGACTGATTTACTGCATTTCTGTACTTAAGGGGTTTAAATTCAGCACTGTGGCCCCAGGCAAGGGTAGTTGAATCTGACTGGCTGCTGTAACTGGCAGGCCATTTTGACAGATGACGTTATGTGGTATTATGGAGCACAGCATCCCCCCCATGAAGACTGGAGCTGCTGCTGTGATTGGTACAGTAGGCAAAGAGAGCCGTGGCGGCTCAAGCAGGAGAAGCTTCATTCAATGACCTGGCACTTAAAGCAAAATAATAAACGAATGCCAATAAAATCCAAGGGGCATCACGCGCAATCTAATCTCCATGCCTCTTTGAAGCCAGCCTGGTCTCTTGCCCTCTAATTATGCTGTCTAGGATTAAGGAGGATCACTAGGAGTCAAGCTCTTCAGTAGTCTATACTGATTAATACCCTAAGTACAGCCCCCAGCCCCAGTGCCACCACACTTACCACATGTCACCCCGGCTCCTGCTGAACCAGGAGCCAGCAGAAAGCTGAAATCCAATCATTTTTAGGGCAGAGGCAGAGTGGGCAGGCAGCCAGTCAGCCACTCCCACTCCACTATACATCTCCTGCGGCTGGCATCACCATCTTAGAGCCTCCCAGTAACTCAAAAGTTGCAATAAATGCACTTTCCCACTGTGGAGAGACAGAGGTGAAGAACAGGTGTGAAGAGGATGGTGCGCCATGATGACGGTTTACACTTTCTCGGAGTTCTGCTCCTTCATAAGTTAACCTCAGAAGAGCATCATCCTTTTGTAGCCATTTCCAAAGCAAGAACACTAAATTTCTGAGTAAAAAAAAAGTCCCTAATTTCTTACTACGCTCTATACATCATCAACAGTGAGGCAGGACAAACACGCCTGATTGTGCCGAATACTTTGATCCTCAGGAAAATGTATAAATGATAAAATAACCAATTTCCCATCCATCCATCTATCCATCCAACCAACAGCTTATCCAGAGACAGCAGGATTTGCAAAACTAATTCAAGGATAATGTATTGGCTACATTCTCCTTTAAGACATGTTATACAGGTTAATACAGGCCCAACTCTGTGATGATCACAGATTGTATTAAAGGCTTGAATAAAGGTTGAATATATTCAGTGCATGTTGCTACTGACCACTTGCAGCAAAATGTAAATAAAATTGATACCGTAAATGAGGAAATAAAAATAAGCAAACAGACCTGGTTTTAAAGATTTGGAAATAGCTTGTTATACTCACGCACATAAATCAGAGCTTAAATGGGGATGAACTGATGTTAATGAACATATGATTAATGATGCCACATCTGAAATTCTGAAATGTTTTTCAAACGTTCTTATATATTTTTTTCTCCCTCCTGACTTTGTCAATGATATGCTATAATGGAAAGTAATGGAATGGAAATATCTCTCAAATTGACCAATAACATCCCCTATCCTGCTCAATTCAATTCAATTCAAAGGTGCTTTATTAGTGTGACCACCATTTTCCATTATTGCTAAAGTAATTTACATTCATAATTCAAACACTGAACTAGACAAAGACTTCCTCTTATGTCAAAAAATAAAAAATAAAAATGCCACATTGCTGAATAAAGAGAATACCTGTTGAGGGGTAATAATAAAACAATTAACCAATAAGGGGATTTACTGCCAGCACATATAGAATGTATAATGTATCTGTAGGCTTGTATATGTTAAAAATAAATAAATTATAACCACTGAAGTAATTGTTTAAATAATCAAGGTCATTTACAGGAGAAATGATGAGCCGCTAGAATAACGATGACTTGAAAAGGGGGGAAATTGGCGTCAGGCGGCCCAGTCTGCTCAGGTGTGGGTTTACGGCCCTGTTTTGCCTCATTAAAAATGTCTTAGCTACTGGAACTTCACAGCAGAATTCTGCTCAAGCACAATGTGACTCGATCAAACAAGATTATAGAGGACCTCAAAAGAAGAGCCATACAAGATGCTTTAATTTGTCGCTTCTCACAGGAATTTGTTGATTGGCACATATCCCGTCTTGCTCTCCATGACGTACAGAGACACACACAGGGGGAGCGAAGCTTTGGCTTTGAGCACAGAATTTGCCATTTATCTGCTTCCCCTGGAGCAGTTTTTGGGATTAATGGGTTCGGCTCAAGGACCCAACAGAGATATATTTACTCTGCCATACAAGGGATTCAAACCAGTGACCTTCCAGACAGACTCCTAAACGAGAGCTCCAGACACTAATCCAGCAAGTGGGTGAAGCGCATAGGGTTAGAAAGGATGGTAAAATTATTTCTAAAGACTTCTGTCAGTCCACAGTCATAAAGAAACTCAACACCATCACTACTCATTGTAGAATGAGTGTCTTGCCAGGATGAGGGGAAGGGCCACCACAGAGTCTACAAACATGGGAAGCCTAAGGTGGCAGTTGAGCATTTGTAGCCATACCTGGCTCTGGGTGAAATCTATGCTGCTATGGACTTCAGCCCCGGGTAGTTAGAAGATGGATGGATGGGTATATACCCATGTAAAATACGGTGTACATGTGCTGGCACTAAATATACTGAGCTTCTTTCATTCATCTACATAGGCTTCCCATGCAGTGCATTCCTCAAGCTGTTCCAGGCAGTTATGGAGTGAGCTGGGCTGTTTTCACATGCAGATTCGCTACGCCCGTCTCTCCCTGATGAACGACGATTGTTTTCCACATTGCTTGTTTTTAACAAGCAAGGAAGTCATGCGTTTCTTCACAAAAGAATAAGAGGTTTGGGTCGCACTTCAGCAGGCCACCTCCTCCCACACCTCAGAAATCCCTGAGGACAGCGCACCAAGCCTTATTGTATGAGTAAAGGCTTCTCTACATGCATCAGGGGAATGGGGCTACGGCCACTGAGCACGCAATGAGTCAGAACCCAGCACAGCTCTGGATGAAAATGGAGAATATCTGGACCACATCTGCTTCGAAATTTCATAACAGTTACCTTTGCATCTTGGCTGAGAATCAGACACCGACTGCAATTCCCCTCCCCATGTGCTTGTATGGATCCTGCCCGACGCTTCAAACATGGATTTTAAGAATTAAAGAGGCACACTTTCTGCCGGGCACGTATCCTGTTCAGAGTACTCTGAGGAGCAGTCATTATACTTTTTGTGGTGTGGAGGAGGCCAGCATGGTTTGTAAAAAATGTGTAGGAAATTCTAAAAGAAATATTTATGCTATAAAACCTTTTTATTTCCACAGGCACACACAGGCTAAAATATCGAGACACACTGATCTTCAGGCCAAATTAGTCATAACTCAGTGGATGTTCCAGGCTAGTTGCAGAGAGAGCATCAGCACATCTCTTCCAGTGGGAGATATGTTCTTCTTATGAAGTTCCTCTCTTTTAAAAAGACGATTCGTTTAATTCCAGGCCCAGTTCTGTGATGACCCCACTGTAGCACTTGAGAACTAGAGAGGTCTTAGACCTTTGAAGCCAAACATTAACATCACTAAAATGCTTATAGAGATTCTGACCACCTCTGAAGAAATTGTGTGGGACTGTGCACCAGTGAAACTCTGTGCTTCTTTAAGCTATGCTCAACTGTTCTGGCAACAACTGGGCCTTAGATCCTGCTCAAACCTCTGTAGCCTGTGGAGACACGGGGGTCTAGAGTAGCGTGGGGTCGGGGCTATAGATCAGATTAATATCTGATTCTTCTTCAATTTCATTTTCATTAGCTTGGCTGGTTCATACTCACCTATACAATATACACTATACTGCCAAAAGTACTGGGACACCCCACCCCCCCAAATCATTCAATTCAGGTGTTCCAATCACTTCCATGGACACAGATATATAAAAATAAAAAAATCAAGCACCTAGGCATGCAGACTGCTTCTACAAACATTTGTGAAAGAATGGGTCGTTCTCAGGAGTTCAGTGAATTCAACCGTGGTACCGTGATGGGATGCCACCTGCGCAATAAGTCCATTTGAGAAATTTCCCTGTTACTAAATATTCCAGTCAACTGATAATGATATTATAACAAAGTGGAAGCAATTGGGAACAACAGCAACTCAGCCACGAAGTGGTAGGCCACGTAAAATCACAGAGCGGGGACAGCACATGCTGAGGCGCACAGTATGCAGAAGTCGCCAACTTTCTGCAGAGTCAATAGCTGCAGACCTCCAAACTTCATGTGGCCTTCAGATTAGCTCAAGAACAGTATGTAGAGAGTTTCATGGAATGCCACTGGACTCTACAGCAGTGGAGACGTGTTCTCTGGAGTGACGAATCACGCTTCTATGTCTGGCAATCCGATGGACAAGTCTGGGTTTGGCAGTTGTCAGGAGAACAATACTTGCCTGACTGCATTGTGCCAAGTGTAAAGTTTGGTGGAGGGGGGATTATGGTGTGGGGTTGATTTTTGGGGGCTTTGCCCCTTAGTTCCAGTGAAAGGAACTCTTAATGCCTCAGCATATAAAGCCATTTTGGACAATATCATGCTCCCAGATTTGTGGGAACAGTTTGGGGATAGCCCCTTCCCGTTCCAACAAGACTGCGCACCAGTGCACGAAGCAAGGTGTATAAAGACATGGATGAGTGAGTTTGGTGTGGAGGAACTTGACTGGCCTGCACAGAGCCCTCCCCTCAACTCGACAGAACACCTTTAGGATGAATTAGAGCGGAGACTGCGAGACAGGCCTTCTCGTCCAACATCACTGCCTGACCTCAGAAATGCTCTCTTGGAGGAATGATAAAAAATTCCCATAAACACACTCCTAGACCTTGTGGAAAGCCTTCCCAGAAGTGTTGAAGCTGTTATAGCTGCAAAGGGTGGGCCAGCTCTATATTAAAGCCTATGTATTAAGAATGGGGTGTCATTAATATCCATGTGTGTGTAAAGGCAGGCGTCCCAATACTTTAGGCAATATAGTGTACTTCCTTTCAAAAATAATTATAAAATACCAGTTCATGCATTCATGCATCTTATACCTGCTTATGCTAGTTGGGGTAGACTCTTAACAAGATGATTCTAGGAGCCCCTGAGTGACAGGGGCCCTGAAAATTTTGGAACATAATTGGATTGGTCTACTCAAATTCACGTGAACATTTTTTTGCCATGGGTATCTGTTAGAACAGAAATAATAATTACATAAAAATAATAAAAATGACAGAAAGAACAGAAGCCAGATCCATAAATAGCGGGTTACAATTACTCATGACAATCAAGAAGAAAACTTCTTTGTGGGTAATAAAGGCATGTGGGCTGTAAGCTCTATTATCTAGTTGTCAAAAGCTAAGAAACGTCTCAGTTTCACTCTCTAACAACATTTATTTTCCCAAAACCTTCTACATGTGATCAAATGCCTTTCGGATGTTATAAATGCAGCCAAAATTTTGCAACAAAGGCACCAATTATGTGCATCACTGTCAGTTCCTGCACAAAACTGTGCTTCAGTGAGCATACATAAGGTAACGAGAAGCCAGACAGGGCATTAGCCTAACGAGGGGATAAAGGACACGCGGTATTACCCACAAAGCACCAGGGCACTGCTTCTTCCTTCTTGTTATTCATCCAGAGGTGTTTCTCTAATATTCCAGAATGCTCCAAATTACAGCACCCTTTCCACTCTGTCAAAACCAAGACTATATCTTAAAATAACACTATATTTACTCATCAAATGATTTTTTCACAAAGAAAATGTACAAGTGAGACAGACATCACAAGCATAGCTGATAAACATTATATATGTATCTTAAGTTTTAATATGAAGTTGTGAATGCTTGAGCTGAACTCTGACATACAGTCTGTACTCAGACCTAGGAATCAAAGTGGAAAAGCATGAGTCCAGATTAAATATGGACTTTAAACTCATTAAAACAGCAGGTGGGCTTAAACTCAAGCAGTGCACAGAATGCTGCCTTGCGGTATGATTTTAAGATTTAGTTTGCAACTTGTCCTGTTGAATACGACTAATAAAATAATACACAGGCAAACAACAGAATAAGCAGTTCCTGGGGATGTTAATGTGTCCCTCCTCAATCTTCAATCAAGGCGGTAAATCAGTTCAGTGGTTTTAGAAACAATTTAACAGTCCATCGTTACAGCTGGTGGAAATTATTTTTCCTGTAGGAGTGAATGCTTGGCCTTATTTCCTCCTTATATATGGGGCAGAAAAGGGCATGGGGCTGAATCGCTGTTAATCTACTGCCTCACCGAGTGCAGCCCAGTGAAAATTCGGCATTTGCTAATGACAAACAGCCACCTACAATCCAGGTATTGGCAGAGGGAACAGGAGGCAGGTGGCCAGACGACGAAGGAGCACAGCTGACAGGACGAGCTCCTCCATCTAAAACTGGCTTCATTATGCTGCTTTGCCTAGTTTGGTTCCGTTTGCTCTGTTTATTGCAGATAAAAAACAAAGGATTTCAGTCACACGTTTTTGATGGCCGTTTGCGGTTCCGGTTGTACATTAATAAAAGCCTATTCGCTTGGAATGCCACCTGTCCAAAGCCCTTCTTGTTTCACCCCGAGGTCACCCCAAATTATAGAACTGGAACAGAGAGAGGAAAAACCATCCATGTGCATTTTTAAAGCCTCACTAACTATACTCACATGCAGACTCACACAGAGATTAGGCATCTATATCTTTGTGGGGACTCTCCATTCATTTTTATAGGCATAACCCTAATCCCATCTATGACAACCTTAACCCCTGCCCAGCCCTAACCTTAACCATAAGGAACCAAACTAAATACAAGACTTTAGGTATTTTTAGTTTTTTGATTGCAGTCACAGATTTTTTTGAGGTTATCCTTGTAGGGACTGAAAAAATGAACACACAAGATAAAAAGTTGGTCCCCACAATGTAATAATTACAAACACACACAGATTTGTAATTTTACCAGTTTTCCAGCTTGATATACCGGTACCTCGTTCACATGAACAAAAGCGACATCTATTCTGGGGCCCTTTGCTCACACTGTGGTGGGGGCTGCCGGTCCCTCCTCTGAAACCCCCCTGACTAACGCTATGCTCCCAGAAAAGAGCTGCTGGGAGCTGGCACGTTTATCCCATCCGATTCTGGGTCACGCAAGGAACTGGGACAGGGAGAGCCACCAAACAAACGGGGTTTTATAATGCGGCGGTCACGTGACACTGGGGCTGTCCCATAACTGTGCGGCTGAGCAGGAATAGACAGTGAATTCTGTTATTTAATAAAATCACCTGTTATTCATTTGCAGAAATATGGCTGTACGGGCTGTGCGGTACTGGCAGGCAGAAAGTAATGCCTTACTTTACAGCAAAAATAAGGGTGGGATGAATACAGAAATAGGTACAAATTGTGTCTGAACCCCCCTCTGATCAGCCAGCATGCCTGGAAGGCAGGGATAGGAGGACACACGCAAGAAGCCTTGCGTCCGTGTGTTGTATTCGCCAGTCAATAGCGGAAGTGACCGGAAGCACGAGAAAACCTGGGGAACTTTCATAAGTGAGCGGGTTCTCTCAGTATGTCGGCCACGCAAATCATTCTTCCCGTGTGCAGGGCCCAGCCGGTGCCTCATCACCTTGCTGAGACGCCGGGGCACGAAGGCGTGACAGACGCAGGACGATCCTTTATGTAGCCTGAGGGCAGCAGAACTAACACTGCAGGAATACATCATTTCACATCAGCACAAATGTAACAGGTCATCTGTATCGGCGCCAGTGCTGAATACTAAAGCAATTCATTGTCTTTATTTTGCCTCATACGCACCAGCTCGGCATCTGTCGATATTTTAATCAGGATTAAAGTGTTAATATTACAGTCATCAATAATATAATTCCATTTCGAGAGTCATCCTCCACATTCTTCTGCACTTGGCCCCGTTGCACCGCATCCAGCCACTCTCTACTAAAGTGCACCACAAAGTCAACTGGCTAAACGTAGAATGAAGACAAAAGAACAGGACCCCATCTCCCCCTCCCCCCCACCTCCCGGACACACACACACACACACAGAAAAACATCTCCGGTAATTTCCTGAGAAGTTTCCTGTAACCCTGTAACCCAAGACTGAGTAAATGAAACTGAAAGCTCATTAGACCAGATTCGTTAAGGCAAACCTGACGCCTGGTAAGAGGAGCAATCAATATTAGGAAGATATGCAAGGGAGGTGACTGAAAAAAACACAGGGGAGTAGTGAAGTGATCTGGAGAGCAGAGCCAGAATCAGACAGCCAGCCACTCGGTGGGTGCCACCGGTCACAAACGTAGCGTAAGTAACAGCATGCCTGGGATATGAATATGGCACCACTCCGCTCCTTGTCGTAGAACTGCATGTTTTTCTGCCTCCAGTACATTTAGGAAACTGCAAAATCCCAACCGTTATCTACACAAATAGCTGAAATCTAATAACCGGAGCCGAACGATGATGATTTATGAGCCTTAAGCGAGCTGTAAGTTGGCCTGCACACACGGGAGCCTCAAGCGGCCTGAGTCTCCCCTCATCTCTATTCCTCACCTTCTCCCCAATCGTTCGATTCAATTTGTTTACCGGTGAGAACACATGCGGTGAGCGTCAACAGAACAAATATTTGGTATCGCCATAAAATCAGATAATTAAGAAGAGTATTAACAAAACTATATCAGCACCACCTCACGAAAGCAGAGACGGTCATGTGATAGAGGCAAGCATCTTGGATGTGGACTTTGGATAGGCCAGAAGAGTTCACTAGTGCTCAAAACATAATAAAGGTTACAGCCAGGAAAACTCTTCCCGATTGTCCCTCCGGAAGTTGTAGGACAATATGTATACTCATTTAAGGCACTGCGTAAAGAGAAACTAGCACATTTGCTTCAGTCAGCTGTAGTTTTTAATGGATTTACACACAATGCAAACAGTTTCAGGTTTGCATGACAGAGCTGGCAGCCCACGGACGTCCTGTCCAAGACCGTTTGTCGTCCCACCTGGAGCTCGGCCCCAGCCTCTCACCGATTATGTCAGTCGTCCCCGACGTTGAAACGGCACAACATTTACTGAGATGTGTATGGCTACAACATTTATTCCCATTAGAGTTATAATTGGGACTTAATGAGGAAAAGCATATGAAGAGGCTCTGGGATGATTTACGAAATGTTTCAGCCGCATAAGACTGACTGCTGAGCTTGATGTGGTAAAGAGCCAGCAGGGGAGAGGGCAGTGTGTCTGGGTGCAGCTCAGGCTTCATGCATATGTAATAGGGAGCATTTGGAGTTTCAGGCCCCGATGTGCGTGATGGAATAATGCACGGGAACATGAAAAAAGGCCTCCTGAGATCCATCACAGTCAGAGACGCCGACTCGGGGCGCGAGCGCATGATTATTTTAAGTACCTGGCATTCCTCGGTGATAATGCAGACAAGGGGGGTGGCTGCGCTGTGGGGTGGGTGGAGATGTGGCGGTGAAAATGGACATAAGCAAACTTTAGAAGAAAATGCAAAAGGGAGAGCCTCGGAAAACAGAGCACCGCACTGTAATTGATTGCAAATTATCACTAATTAAACCGCTGATAGGTAATTGAATACATGCCAGTGAACAAATACATCTCTTATTGAAGAATTTCCTTGTCATTAATATTTCTGTAAATATTACCCAGGCTTCCAAAAGCTTCTTTTTACTAGAGCGCTAATGCAACAGAATGCTTCAATTAGCGGACAGCCCGTTCTCCCAAAATCTGCATAACATCGCAAATAATTTAATTTAATTTGTCTTAGGATAAGCTTTTTTTTTTTTCCATGTGTTTTGTGTGTGTCCTTATTTAATTTTTTTTGTTTACAGTGAAGTTACCAACAGTTTTCACAGCATTATATATTTCTTTCTTGTCAGTTTGTAAAAGGACAACTAGTCATTAAACGTGCGTTCAGAAGCCCACAAGCTCCTCTCCGCATGGCACCTCCGCCCGCTCGCCACCTGTTTCCCTGGGCCTGACATCCTGCCTCGCCAGCCGGGTGTGATCCCTCGGGTAGATTCTGTGCCAAAGCGCTGTGCTGCTCCCTGAAAACCATTTACAGGCTCGCAAACTCCTCAGTAATAGTTTGAACTGTTTTTTGGAAACAGTAATGGGTCTTATATTTACATTTTATACTGTATATCAGACATTTTATCCAATGCAACGTACAACTGAGAAAGCAAAGTGAGACAGTCCCTTGCGGTTAAAGACCTTGCTCAGGGACCCAACGATGACATCACTCTGCTAACCTAGGGATTTGAACCAGCGACTTTCTTATCACAGGTGCAGCATCTCAACCTGCTGAGGCACACACTGCAGGAAAACAAGGCCCCAAGCTTGATAAGCCCCTCCACAACAATCAGCAGTACCAGTGAGCTGAGTCAGCAGGTGAATGCTATAGACAGACTGCAACCCCCCCACCATGTGGAAAGGCCTGCCCACTGGTCCCTCTGGCCGACCATGGCAGCTCATGTTAAAGACAGCAGGGCAGTAGGCAGTATGAGAAATGGCCAATTGAGCAAGCTTCCTTTTCACCCATTCACCCCCCACTCCCAGGCCAGCCTCCCCTTCCCCAGCGCTGGACAATACACCACATCTGCTCCCATGTGCTAAACTCAGCGCCTCCCGTCTCGTTTCCATCAGCGAGCCACTCAGTGCCGAGCGGAGAGGTGCAGCCAGGAGTGGAGGGCGCTGATGGCCCCAATGCCGGCTACGCTGCCCAGTCCCACGTGGGACAGGAAACAGGGGCTTTGGCCCCCATTTAGACTGACTAAAAAGGGGGGGTGGGTTTTTGGGTGGGGGGGGCTAATGAGTACCTTCACTATCAGTAACTCCATAAATGGTTTCATCCACAGGAAATTGATGGTCATACAGTTTACAGTTATGACATTATTATACAGTTTGATATACTGAAGCAATTCTAGTTATGTACTTTTCTCAAGGGTACTGTAGTGTGTCCCTACTGGCACAGTACTCACTGCTGTGTGTGTGTGTGTGTGTGTGTGTGTGTGTGTGTGTGTGTGTGTGTGTTGCTTCTATGAATCGCAAGATATGGGTCAACATTAAAGCATCCCAGGAGTCCCAGAAGTGCTGGCCGATCGTGGATTTTACTCATCAGTATTCATCACCTGGGAAACGAAGGCTCCACGAACCTAAATTACATGGAAAAGAAGCATGGAGGCCCAAAATTAGCCCACGTTACCCACCGAGGCAGGTCTCGCGATTCAAATTAGCAAGCATCTTACAAATGAGGGAGAGCAGGAAACCAACATAGATGCGTCAGACACAGAGGGAAAACAATCTTCATGTGTACAGAGTAAGAACTATAGACAGAACAACAGTGGGGACAGTGAGCTCAGAAGATGCAGAGAAAGGGGCACAAAGCTTGCAGTATTCAACATGGGTGCTACACATAGTGTTTTAGATTATACCCAAGTCTCCTGTTTAGCCCCTCAAATCAGGAAGGGCACAGAAGTTGAGGTAGATGGACACATTAGTTGTGTCACGTGTCAGTCAGGCCATCTGATGTCCCTCTGATCCTTCTAGCTGCCCCCCCCCGCCATCCAATCCTCTGAGCACTCTGAGCAGGCTTTCTGACCCTGAGGACAACCAGCGGCTGCAGAAGGCAGCTGTGGCCCAAAACGATGTGTTTGACCTGAAACCCTCCCAAAGGTCCACCCAGAGAGTAAGTGAGCATCGCTTGCATTTCCTCTGTACCTCAAAAGCACAGCCCAACACTGAAAGAATGCAGACACTTTGACTTGTTTATATATATAATACAGAATGGAAACATAGTCCGCTAACCCATTCAGAAAAAAAAGCTCTATAATTATGAAACTATAGCCATTTACTGCACATTCCGCGCCCATGCCAGTTTCCATAATCCTACCCCTCAACTGTATTTCCTGTCTATGTCTTAATGTCCATCTCTTAAACTGACATGTTTATATTGTTTGGTAACTCTTTACATTAACTGCACCTTCATAATGCCTTTATAATGCATTCATAGAACATTCAGTGCACCTCCATAATGCATTCATAGCTTTATTATACATTAAAAAGAAACAGAATATGTTAATGAACATTATATAATTATATAATGTTTCTTATTAATGTATATTAAAGCTGTTAAGGCATTTCAGGATGTTAAGGTATACTTCCATGCTTCTTACGAATGTTCTATAAATGTGTAATACATATTAATGTATTATGAAGGTGCAGTTAATGTAAAGTGTTACCTATTCTTTATATGTCTCAATTTTTATATTCTATTACTTGGCCAAAGAGATGATATTTCACCTCAGTGTATGATCCCATGCATCATACAGTATATCTGAAGTTGACGATCAAAGATACTTTGACTTCAACTTGACTTTGACCACCGATTCTCTCTGCATGCTCTTCACATTACAAGGTGTTCTGGATGACATGACAGCCTGGGAAATTTGTTCATCTGCTGAGTGATGCCTCAAAGGGTTCTGCTCCTGATTGGCGGTTGTGGGATCAAATCCAGCAGTTTCTGAGCAGTTTGTACTTTTTCTTCTATGGCCTAAAAATGTGAAAAAAATGTGAGTAATTCTTAACAGCCCTTAGAAAGTAGTCATGCAAGCAACGTGTGAGTCCAACAAAGTCCATCCTCATGCCCCATGTTTCCTGCACCAGATTCTCATTAAGCAAACAATTATCGAAATCAGGCTGAGGGAGGAAAGATGACTAGTGACTGATAATCTTTAACCAATGCCCAGGCTCTCATAGAGAATAAATCTGAAACTGTGCCATCTTTTCGTGTCAAGGCCCGGTGACATTTCCCATGGTACAATGCTGTAGCGTCAAAGCCCTGTGACATTTCCCACGGTGCATTGCTGTTGTGTCAAAGCCCAGTGATATTTCCCACAGTGCATTGCTGTTGTGTCATAGGCCAGTGACATTTCCCACAGTGCATTGCTGTTGTGTCAAAGCCTTGCGGCATTTCCCACTGTGCAACGCAGGCTTCTGTGCTGGGCAAAATCTGCAAAACAACCATAATGATGGCCTATTGCATTGGTCTTGCATAAGACGTAACTAGTATCTATTAAATCATACATATGAGTCTTGATGGGTGTTTTCACCTTTCTTGAGGATTTCTGTCATTAACAACAACGTAAGAACCGTTAATAAATGCTTACTCTTTAAAATTCAACCTTCATCAGACTTTCCCCTTGAGACAGGTGTATGATAATAATGCAGCGCAAATGAATACCCACATAGCAGGCCGAACAGCAGCACCACGAGCCTAAACCCAGCTGTAGCCTGCAGCGCCACACACAGCTACCCACAATCACCATGAGTAATATCAGATCACAAACATAAGCATCGCATTACAAATTACTTGCAAACAAACTCGATTTGCTCCATGCGGGCTGGTGACGTATATTCCCTCACACATGAGGCTGAATAAGATGGGCTGGGGCTTCTAACCAATAAACATTATTGTTTTTAGCTACACCTGGCCAAGAAGCTATACATGCTAATACCGGTGAAGGGGTTCCAATAACGGAAACCCCTGCCAACAAAACAGCCCCCCCCCCCCCCCCCCCAAGTCTACACCACCAGAAGCCAGGAGACTGCAGGTATTTTAGCTGGGCACAAATGACCCAATCAGGCTGAAATCAACAGATGCCACGTGGTGCGAAATGCGGCTGGCTAACACGCTGTAGCACACCTGCCAGCATGCCGTCCATTACCATTTAGAAGACAAAGGGGACACAGAAGGGGAGGATATTTAATTCTCAGCTGAAACAAGGACACAGAAATATGCAGAGGCAGATGGAGGGAGGGAAACAGACAGACAGACAGACAGACAGACAGACAGACAGACAGACAGACAGATAGATAGATAGATAGATAGATAGATAAGACAGACATACAGATAAATTGGATAGACAGACAGACAGATAGGATACACAGACAGATAGATAGGATAGACAGACAGATAGGATAGACAGACAGACAGGATAGACAGACAGATAGATAGATAGATAGATAGATAGATTGATAGACAGATAAGACAGACATACAGATAGATTGGATAGACAGACAGATAGATAGATAGGATAGATAGATTGATAGGATATACATACAGATAGGATAGATAGACAGACAGATAGGACAGAGAGACAGATAGACAGGACAGACAGACAAATAGGATAGATATACAAACAGATAGATAGGATAGACAGACAGATACATAGGATAGACAGACAGATACATAGGATAGACAGACAGATACAGGCTCACCAAACCAAGGACAAGAGACACAGCAGCAAATAAATGCAGAGCCACACCAAAGTGTTAAGGGGAGAGGCACCTCCCATTATCAGTCAGCCATCAGGGATTCCCTTTGGCCTAAACGAGGCTCTGACAGCACACTTTGGTTTTGAAAGCCTTTGTTCTACAAAGAGGTCATCTAAAAAGAGCAACTTCAGTTTGGTCTGAGAGACATACAGCAAAGCATCAATACACATACCGATGCTACTATATAAAACTTTCATGATAATTTTAAAGTAAACCTTTGCTTAGGATCACAAGGAATGGAAACTTATGGTTAAAAATAGTCTCCTTTTTAACTGTATACTCAATGCGGTTTATACAAATTCTGCTTATATGAACACTTGCCCAAATAAGGTATTGACCTGGACAGATGAGAATAACACAAAGAGTACTTGTTCTGGGCTTTTCCCCCTAGTCTTACTACCCTGGTGTTATCAAGAGAATCCAATAATTTCTTAGCCACACAAAGAGTTCATCAAGGGCTCAGTTTATCACATGAACCACTCCTGCTAATGCTCAGCGTTTTAACCTATAACCTTCCACAGCAAGTAAACTGCAATTTTATGTGGTATACGTGTATATGAGTGCGCGATGTGGCAGGAAAGCACTTAACCCGTAGAGAGTGGAGTCTCACTCTTGAGAGGACTGAGACGTTGACTGTGCCTGAGCTTCCAGGAAGCTCATTGATGGCTGTCCCTTTGTTTGAGTGAGGTGAGCACCAAGGGACAGGCTGTGCAATGCAGTTAAATCACTACTACAACAGGATAAGTATGTCTAACAGAAGCAGCGGGGCAGAGCACAGGATGGAGGCATTCAGGTCTCAGGAGGGATCCTGCTGCGGTAGCCTTGAGCCAAGAACTTAACCTGTGGCTCCCCAGTTAAATATCAAGTGGCAAGAACTGATAAAACTGTCAGTAGTTTGCATAGCAGTTGCAGCTGAGTCACTCTGTGTAAAATATAGACTTTCTGGTGGGTTCTTGTGCAGAACAAGTTGCGGAACGTGCCATGCTCCCCGTGTGATTCCCTTTGTCAATGACTCGCAATCGGTTGAATGTGTGATGTAAAAGCTCCCAAGAGATTTCCAGCTACCTTGGGACTGGCATGTGGCAGAGAGGAATTCTGAGGCGAATGCCAGGGCGTTAAGCGACTGCAATTAGGGCAATGCTACAGAAGACCTACACGAGGATGCTATTCCATTTCCAGAGCAGAACACAGCAGGAGCTGCGAATAAATAATTCATCTGAACAACGTCCTTCACAGGAAATTCGCCAGCAGATAAAAGAAGGTTAGAATAAATTTAAACCAAGTCTTAAGTAAGGGAAAACGTGCCCTACTGAGCTCTCTCTCAAATGGGCTGGAGTAAAACTTATTTTCTTGAGGGAGAGAACAAGTAATGCTGGGTGGTCAACAACCAACAGATAAGTGCCTCCTTACAAACTGACAAAGGTACTTCTCAAAGCGACCACAAACCACCCATGTTCCCCAGAGCAAATGTGCCTTTGATAATGCTCCATTTTGTCTACAAAGTGCTTCAAGCAGAGGCAAGATCGGACCACATTATCTGCCACTAGACCAAAGAACAATATGACAGCACTTTGAAAGTAAAAGACAGCACTTTCGAGAGACTGATAGCACCTTTTGAAAAGTTGCTTAAACTGGTTCCTGCAATGTGTGACAGAGGTGTGTGTTTGACTGACCAATACAGTCCCTCTCATCTCCGCTCTTAAAACCTAGATCCTATCATCCAGTACCACTAATATCCCATTTTAATTAGGATTACAAATCCATCCATCCATCCATTTTCCAGAACCGCTTATTCCATTTCGGGTCGCGGGGGGTCCGGAGCCTATCCCGGAG
>JAAGVU020000019.1:25127849-25141437 GCA_011763525.2 Mormyrus iriodes
GCGCGTGGGGGGGGGGGCCGGGGGGGCGGGGGGCCGTGGGGGGGGGGGGGGGGGGGGGGGGGGCGTGGCATATGCTACACAGGGACACAAAAGGGACCCTCACACCAATGCCAACTGTCCAGCTTGGAGTTCTCCACAGCTACACCACACACAGCTCGGACCAGTACCGCAACAGGCCCGGAAACTGCGCCATGGTTCATTTAGGTCCATGGTGTTAAAAAAAAAGCTGTAGGGCAGGGTTCCCAGAGATCTGGATCTCGGGGGGTGGGGGGGTGTCCAGAAGGAAAAATTACCCGGTGGGCCCGGACCAAGCGCATACCTCTCATGGACCAGCGCTGCCATGGTGAATTGGGGAGGGGGGGGGATCTGAAACACGATGGCCCACTTGAGCAAAGGAAAGAGTTTATACCTAAAGCTACTGTCAGAGACTTTGTCACTCAGATATTCAGCTGTCAAAAACATGACTATTCTTTCATTACCTACAAAAGAGGCTTTTGTCTCTCTGCCTTTTTTGCGGAACACTACTCCAAAATAAAATTAAAAAAAAAAAAAGTCTACAAAACAAATTAGTGTTTTAAACAGAGCCTGGGATTTACTTCCTTCTCTTGGGAAGCAAAGAATCCAGTGATTTTCATTTCATTCGTATAAATCACTGTAGGTTCATGTTAACTGATTTACTGAAAGAAATGTCAGAGAAATGGTTTCCGTCTTCGTTAAACTTTGACAGTATGTAGCCTGTCTGTTCCTTGGGCCCTTTTGTGAAATATATTTCAGAATTTAAACGTCTTGTGTTATGACACAAATCCATTAAAGTATTACATGTTATTTAGGTGATTAAACATAACTCAAATATGTTCTGATATGCATGTTCTCCAAAGAATAGAGCATGCCACTATACTATATCCTATACATCAGTGAAGGTCAAGAAACAGTGAATTAATTTCATATTTCTCTGGTAATGATAATGAAGCTAAGTGGTTGTGAGAGAAAGTATTTTTAAAAATAACATTTTTATGCAAGTACAGTGAACTATAGCCTTTATTTTTCAGCCATATAACGAGGTTATTTGTAGTTCTATAACGAGGTTATTTGTAGTCCTACGGGAAGATATCTGAGGAAATTTATTGCACTTTAACCCTTGTGTATTTTACTTCTTTCATTCTACATTCTAGAATCTATAGAATTTAACCTCATTTTGAAAATGGACTTGGGTAACTTCGACCCCAAAAATAACACAGGGGTTAAATCAGTGTGCTGTGCTGTTTCACACTCTGCTGTGATTATCAGAGCCGCTCACAAAGGCAGCAATACTTCACCAGACCAGACTGCCTCACCTTGCTTGTGTTCTTCACTATTGCCTTGCTCTGACCCAGAGTCAGTTTGGAGAAAAGCAAACTGTAACAAAATTTAAATGTACCATTTATCATGCAGCGCAGTATCTTATACACATCCCCACTTTCGAGTGCCCTTAAATTTCTAACAGTCAAAGCTTAAGAAAGTTCATTTCTGGGTAACTTTCAGGTCTTTGGATTACTGGTGCAGGGTGTATGAATTCTGAAGAGCAATTTATCATGAACACCCACTGCTGACTTGAAATGAAATGAAGCTCCATTTGCCATTTGCACAGGTACATCAGTGTGTGTTAATTCTTGCATATCGCTGTCTATTTTAAGGAATACACACATACAGAGGTAAGAGTGAAGCTTGGGGTTTGTACAGTGTCAGCCATTCATCCAGCAAGGGTGGGTAGGGGCCTTGCTCAAGAGCCCAACAGAGATATGCCTAGCCCCCGAGCATGGCATTCATACTGGAAACTTTCTGATCACAGGCACAGAGGCCTAACTGGCAGAGCCACATACCATCCCCCAAGATAACTTCCTTCACCCCTCCTAGGATAATTATCACCCTCTGTACCTGTCAGCCTACATCCAGAACTCAATTTTCCTTTTAACTTTTGACTTAGTCGCATCATTTCTTTCAACTTTAACATTTGTCTAAAAGAAAACAGCTACTTAGTATCAATAACACTGAGAAAGCTCTTACAAATAGAGTATGTGAATGAGGCCTTTCCATACCTGTGACTAGGAAAGATACCTCTAAAGCAGGGTTTAAAGCAGCCTTTCATTCTGTTGGATGTCAGTTTGCCGCTAAAAGGTAGGTCCAGTGCGCCCTGATTTAGTTTCAGTTGGCGCATAAGGGACAGATGGGCGCTATTACACTAAACTTACTCGCTATGCCATTTCCAGCAAAAAGCAGGCAGTTTGCCATCCTAAACTGAGCACCGTTTTTCTTGCATTTGTTAGATGAGCTGCTCCATCCGGTGTCGATATGGCACGTCAGTGCATGTCTCGAGCTACATGGAGATCAATATATCATCATGGAGACCATGCGCGGAGTCACACTCGAACAGGTCCCCTCCGGCCAGTCTCAAGCCCGTCTCCATGTCCCCATTAAGGCAGAACATGACTCGGACTGCACCCCAAAGATGGAGCAAGCCAAGCTTGATTTTTCATGCTATTAATATTTCAGCGTCTTTAAACAAGTCTGGTCAGTTTCAAATGAAAAAGCAAAGTGATCAGCGGTGACAGGAAGGTTTAGCACACACCAGTCTGCTCTGTCCTCAGATTTTTAGTTTTTTTCCCGTTGTCAGGGTCGGCCAGTCCCATATGTCCTTTCCCCGTTTGGTGTTCTCTTAGTTTGTTTCCCTGCTTTCTGGGCTGCTGTTTATCTCAATGGGTTGGGTGCGTAGCTCAGAGACTGACAGTTGTCCTGTCATGAGTTTGAGGCTGGCCTGAGGTCTGCCACATCTTTGTATTATATTTTGGTTTTATTTTATCCCCGTGTCTGTATGGTTAAATACAGTTACCCTGCCCATGTTCCGTTTTACTTATGTTCTTGATTTCTCCTAGTGTTTATTCCCGTTTCCTGATCTTTAGTTTCTGTTAATTGTAAATTACTCCACCCGTTCCTTGTTGCTCCATGCCCTTAATGACTGGTTAATTTGGTTATGGTTCTTTCCTGTGCTGTCTTATGTCTTGTTAGCAGTGTATTTTAGTGCCTGTTGTTCTTCTGCTCCTCAGTGGTTCATTGTGGCTGTTTCCCGTGTTGCTGTGAGTGAGAATTGAGCACTTATAATGCAGAATGCACACACACGATGTTGCTCAATAGGGATGCTGTTCAGTTTGGGGCTGCTTCCATGCATCTGTTTTGCTGCTCAACTGATGATCCTATATAGTGATTTACAATTTCCACATATATCCTTCCCACCCTTGGTATTGTTTTTCCTCATGTTGCTCCAGCCTTAATTTAGTTTTGACCCCTCATGGTCCCTTTGTTTTCAGGTTCTCCCTTTATATTCTGTTTTGTTAATAAGACTCTGGTTTGCTGGAGCTGCTACATGGATCATCTCTTCTTTTGTCATGCCCTGCCATAACATCCTTATCCTCACTTTTACTGAATGTCTGAAATATTATCAATTATGTAATTATTATGGCTGTGCTCCTTCAGGTACATCAGGATGAAGATCACTACTGTACCATATATGAGACATACACAATGAGAACGAAACCTTGATGCCGTTATAATAATCCCACTGGAAGAAGCAAAGCTGCTTCTATTGTTGTCTGTAAGTATTCATCAAACAGTATTTCAGCGTACCCAACCTTCGTAGAGAAAGTGGCTGAGGTACTTGGAAGGGTACAGCCTTTGGACTCTGCAATCCTACTGGAAGACCCCAATGTGGGCATAACAAACACCATATTCGAGCATGAGGATGCTCAGAAGTATACATAGTACGAAAACAGCCTAGGCTAAAGGTCAATGATCAACGTTTTAGTTGCACCATCTGACTTGAGACCATTTTTACTAGACACTTGGAAGAAGAGAGGGGCAGAGCTATCAGCCTGGCACCACTAGGATTTGATGTCTGGAGCGGAAGCCAGGAAGGACCAGGGCGACCCAGAGCAGCAGTCAGGGATTACTGGCAACATCTAGCTAATGCTTATGTGTAAGAATAATTCAACTTGCGACGTTTCCCACATGCTGAATGACGTCAGGGACACTTAGCCTGAATGGCCCATGTTCAGGCCCTAGGTTTTTACAGCACCTATAAAGAGGTGTGGCCAGAAGGCAGCCAGTATCTATCGTGGCTGAAACCCTAGGACCCGCTGGTGAACATGTCTAGTGAGGGAAACTGTCAAGCAGAAAGAAAACGCCTTCAGAGCAACGCATGCATAGCGGTCTCCTGGGACAGCTGAAAGACACCAACTAAAGGGTTCAACAAAGAAAGCCGCTAAGGCAAAAGCTCATACATCGAGTTTGGAGAGGCTGGGATGGGGAAGTGAAAGAACATTTTTAGGAACTGCCTAACATCTGGTGGATCAGAGTCTATCATTGCAGCTGAAATAGTTATGGAGGTCAGAATACTCCAAAATGGAAAGGCTGTGGAAGTAGAAGAAATCAGTCCAGAGATGTATGCGGATTGTGTCGGTCCCCACAGGTCTGGACTTAGGATTCAGAAGGAAATATGCATATTCTGGCCTAGCCATGGAACAATAGACTAACTCTCATCCCTTACAGTATGAAGGTTCAAAGGAATATGACAACACAGTTTGCATGCACTTTGTGGACTTGGAGAATATTTATGAGCAAATGCCCTAGCATATGGGGCACCAGGGGCCACTACTGCGAGGTATCCGGTCCCTGGATGAATGTAACTAGAGTTGTGCCCGCATACTTGGCACAAAACCCAAGCTGTTTCAAGTGAGTGTTGGCCTCTGGCAAAGGTGCATTGTGCCTCCACTCCTGTGAATTTCACGGTATTAAGGCACAGTCATAGCTGGAAGGAAACCCAATGTGGAAGGTTAAAGGTAACATCCCTGCTATTTGTAGATTATGTTGTGCTTTTGGAATCATCTGACCAGGACCTCCAGGAGGCACTCAAGTGATTTAATGCCAAGTGTAAAGCAGTGTCAATGAGAATCAGCACCCCTAAGTGTGAGGCCATAATACCCCCTCAAAAACAGTGGATTGCTCTTTACAGGTAAGGCAAGAGTCTAACCTTAGTGAAGGAGTTTAAATAGCTTGGCATCTTTTTCATAAGTGATAGTGAGAGGGAACCTGAGACTGACAGGAGGATCGGTTCAATGACTGGCTTTATGGGTAATGAGGACGTCCATGGTGATGAATCAAGAGTAAAATTGTCAGACAAGATTCGTGGTTAACCAGTAAATCCACTTCCTTATCCTCATTTAGAATAATGAGTTGCAGGTAATAACCAAAAGAACAAGGTCACAAGTACAAGCGGCAGAAATTAGGTTCCTCTGCAGGGTTTCTGGGATTACTCTCTGTGAAAGGGTGAGAAGTTCAGAGATCTGGAGAGACCTTGAAATGCAGCCGCCGCTCCTTCAGATTGAGAGAAATCAGCTGAGGTGTTTTGGGCATTTCATAAGCATGCCAGCTGGTCAGGTCCCCAGGGAGCTGTTCCGGGCACATGGTACACGGTGGAGACTTCAGGGAAAACCCAGGACATGCTGGTGGGATTATATCTCCCAGCTGTCTCTGGAACGTCTGGGGATATCCCAGAACAAGCTAGAATCTGTAGCCATGGAGAAAAAAAGGGTCTGGCCCCCGACCCTAACAGGCACTGAAGATCTACAAACAAGATGTCAACAGACTTTAGGAGACAAAAAAACCCTGGAACCCCTGGGCCTAGATTCTGTCTCTCCTGCCTGAAACAATGTGTGAATAAACTGGCACCAGTGCTGACAGACATTTATAATTAATCTCTGGACCAGCCTGCTTTAGAGACACTACAGTTTTCCCAGCCCCTAACAAGCAAAGGACCAGAGGTCCAAATCACTACAGACCTGCTGCCCTGGCCACTGTGGTCATGAAGTCTTGTACTTGGCTAACTCAGAATAATCATACACCACTGCTGGACCCAATTCAATTTGCATGCAGGACTAATAGATTTGCAGACAATGCAATCAGCCTAGGTCTTCACTACATCCAATAGGACCTAGACCACTCTAGAGCCTACATGTTTGTAGACTTCAGCTCTGTATTTAATACAATAATTACAGAGCTCCTTCAGAGAAAGATACAGTATGCTGGGAGAGCCTATCTACACCGGCAGGTGTCTTCGTGCAGTTATAACAATCTGAAGCTTATTGCTCTGAAGACCGTGAAGAAGACTGTACAGCTTAACAGTTAAATTGAACGCTGAACCCAACATCAAGAAAGCACAGCATGTACATACTCCAGCAGATGAAAAAGTTCAGTCTTCCAGACAGTATAAGGCACAGTTCTACAGGGACATCACTGAGGTCATCTTCACATCATTGCTGAGTGCTCAGCTTTAGGTCCACCACAACATGGGACAAGGCTAGACTCCAAGACTCCTCAAGTTTCCAGAGAATATCATCAAGTATGACCTTCCCTCCCTCCATGATATTCACCACTCCCGGTCCAAAGAATAAATGGGCAGGATTGTTACCGACCCTTCACACCCTGACCACAGCAGCTGCCTTTCGGGATGACAGAAAGCTTGTTTCCTCAAACACTAGCTCTCCCGAACAACTGACAGCAGACACGCTCTAATCACTGCACTCCTACTTGTATTGTGTTTGTTATATGTCATCATACCAAAGCTAAATTCCACATTAGTGTGAACTTACAAAGCTAATAAACCTCATTCTGATTCTGAAGCAAACATTCGCAAATTCATAATGCATCACCTGCAGCTGCCATGCTCCTCTAAAGGCATCACTGATCACACGACATCCAGTTTTTCTGTGTGTGTGTGTGTGTGGGGGGGGGGGGGGTGGGGGTGATTCCCTAGCTCTTTTAATTCCATTCCCCCTAAGGAGGGATAGAAAGAGTCAAGAAGACAGACTCATTGGAATTGGAATTACCCCTCCCTTACTGCCCACTGAACAAAATAACAAAATGAGCGATAATCAACACCTCGATCCACAACCAACAGGATGATGATGATGATGATGGTGATGATGACAACAGAGATGATGACGGCAGGAATGCAGACAGGTAATTACTCCCCATCCCCCACCCCCCACAAGACTCATGGCAGGATAAGTGCTGGGCAGGACAGATCAGGCCAGTGAGAGTCTATCTGAGCAGAGCAGGGAAGCACAAAACTGCCAGCTAATGAGGCCCATCTGGGAAGCGCAGAGGTAAAAAGCACATGAAACAGAAATGAATCCCGCTAGCAATCCACCAAACGAGGCTCTTTGATTTCACACCAAGACAAAGCTCCTTTGAGCCAAGACGTCAGGCATTAATGGGTCCGGTACTCCCTTTGATGCAGTCTAACTTCTCCTGCGTCTGGGTCTTACCTTCGTACTTTAATCCCTGAAGTGAGTTTTATTTTCTTTTATTTATTTTACACCCTGGTAACATCAAAGAGTAATTCTGGTATCTGATCTGAACATACGATTTCCTCAAATATCTGTTTTTTTTTGTTTGAACCAGCTAAAACATTAAACAAACCATCTTTCCAAGTGCCATTTTGTCCTGTTTAGTTTCTGGAATTATTGACACTTGTATACACAAGAGAGAGATAGACCATTATTTATAGCAATATAGATACTGCTGAACAAACAAGGATCGTGATTCAGTCATCCTTCAGTGACCAACACACTGGAATGAGGGGTCACATTCCAGGAGCATTTCCGAAGGACAGGGACAACAGCCCACAAGAGACAGATCATGTTCAAGACCTTATTTCACTGACTCAGTTATTCTGATATCGAAAGACTTACAGAAGAAATCTGCCTCAGTTATGGAAAACACTGCATCAATTCTGAGGAACTTCTGAAAAGAATCTTTTGGAACACAATGGTGCACGTGTACAGCTTGTAATGAAGAGCGCACAGTCTGCAATTCAACGTGTGTGCCCTGTGAAAGCACATTACACGATGCTCGATTTAAACCAAAATGCAATTTTTTATTCATGAAAAGTTTATGATAGTGTCTCTCTCTCTAGACACCATCACCACCACCTACCTGCATAAAGTCATTCACTAACGAGGAGGGCAAGTTCAACATAAATACACTGAAAGCATAAACAATAGAGAATGCAAACAGAAGTGGCATCGAGGAGAGGTTAAGTTAGTAAAAAACAAGTAAGCCATTAAGAGTCTGAATCATTCCAATGAAACACCCAACTATATACACAAATAAGACTGAGTGGCTTGGGATGAATTCGTTTGCTAAGCAAAGTAATAATCATTTTCTAAATAATAATGCTACATGGATGGCAGCAGAAGGGGGAGGTGATGGAGCACTTGGGTCTTCCTAGGAGCACAGGGGCAGATTTACTGCATGTGGGAGCAAGTAATAATAATAATACGAGACATCTGCAAGATGGAGGCAAAATTTACAAATCTGACACTCGGTTGTAGTGGATTGTGCCGGGTGACACTGAGGCTCAGTGGGTAGTAATGCAGTCCATTGCGTGCGAGTGTACGATCCTTGCGATGGACGGGCATCCCTTTCAAGGTGTCCCCTGCCTTATGCCCTGTGCATTCTGGGATAGCTTCCTGGCTCACCGTGACCCTGAACTGGATAAGCAGTTTAGAAACTGGATGCAATCATTGTGTTTTTAAGCACGAAAAATGGACTAGTTGAGGGTTCTTCATTTATTTAATCCAGACAGTTAAATGTCACAAGTCCAGCATTTCGCCTGGACTGCAGCCAGCACAGAAACCGTGCACACAAGAGCCTTCAGCCACATAAACAGTCCTTTATGCGACTCGGCAACACAGTTAATCCAAGTACTTCAGAGTGAAATGAGATAGCCTACTTACTCTGCTGAGGGGCTGAAGTTCCGCTCAGGTCCTTAAGCAAGATCTTCTCTTATGTCCCAGGAAACGGCTTTTATCCCCCTCCCCCTTTCCACATTTTTTGTATAAATTGCGAAAAGCATTTCAGTTTAAATGGCAGCCCTTATCAGCAGCAGACAGTGCCATATAGGGTTTAGCTACTAATACATGCTTGAAAAACAGAATTTTCTTAGTCGTTTACCAACAAACAACAGAGCGGCCAAACAAATGAGCGACAAGAGAATGATTAAATGTTTGAAATCTCACCTGCTTGAGGACTCAGCTTTTACCCCGAAGGCTGAAAGAATACCAGGTGACAAAAACAGTCACTTAAAAACCCTGCTAGATCAAAGTGACGTTGTTTGCCTTGCCATCACTGGACCAAACGCCAGATGCACAGAATCCACTGTGTTAATGCTGTGTTGTCTGAAAGTTAGGCCTCGCAAGTAAAGCAAAACCAAGAGACTTTGCCTGGGGGGCTGAAGTCACATAAATATGACTCAAATGGGTCATTTATTAGTTACTGACAAGGCCTGGTCAACGAGAATGCTTTCATAAGCACTTCAATTAAGCACCCATGCCGCCTACTTAGAGGCACAGGCGAAACATCTCCCACAAACCGTTTATTCAAGCAGAAAATGTGGCAAACGCACGTCCTTAAACCTCTTTCACTCTCATACCTCCTGCATGTGCTGTTTGAATTTAAAGGGAAAATATTTATGAGATGGCAGCTATCACAGCAATCCCAAGGAAGCACAATCAGAGCTACCCTCCTTCACCATTAACTCTGGGAAGGCCACTGAGTTTTAAAGCCAACAAGCTGAAAGCCAAATAACGATGTTCTGTGGGAGCGCAGCCCCTGACTAAAAATGAGTCAGTCTCACGCAGCCTAATAAGGCTATTTGGGAAATTCTGAGGGAACAGACATGTGGGCATTATGGTACAAATTACCTGCCAGCATTAATGTCACCCCGGCCTAATCACTTTTTCCTCCTAATCAATCCACAGGGCTGTCTGGCGGAGCCACATCACGTCTCACTGCCAATTGGCTATTGATTTTCAGGGTTCCCCCCACCCTTCCAGCACCTGATCTCATACCTCCTGGCTTGCCTCCCCTCAGTTCTGCAAGCCCGTCAGCTGCAGGGTACGACACAGGTGGGAGGACGTGGGGGCCGCTTTTAAAAACAATAAAATGGCTAGCAGGCTAAAACGCAAATTGAATTACATGCTACGGATGGCAGCTAACTACACAGGGACCGGGAAGAACTGCTTACATGGGACTTTCGGCTCCAGGGGTGTCAGAAGTGAGTTTTGAAGAGCTCCTTTCAATCGATTTCCAGATCAATTCGCTGTTCCCAGTAAGACAAAAGGCATTCCAGGCTGGAGCCCATGCTTGTGTTCCACATCAAAACATGTCATTACAAACAGAAGTGTTTGGCTGCATTTGTATGTACACTTCAAAAGCGACTCGGACAGCTGAAGAACTGCGATATATAAGTCATCAATCAGCCATGACAATCATGCTTAGGCTGCATTTCTTGGGACGACACACAGCATAACAGCACAAATCACCAGTCCAATTTTTGTACTATTATTTAGAAATATAAAGAATGCCCAAAAAAATTGCAATTAAATAAATGAAACAGTACTTTAATAGCAAGTACTAATTAACATCAGAGATGTAAAATTTTCTAAAGTACTCTTACTGATAACTGGAAAGAACATAAACAGTAATTTTTTAAAAATCATCAAAGTGATGCACTGAATTAAAATTTCAAAGCCCCTTAAAATATCTCTGGCCCTGTGAAAACAATAACTAAGTCCGTCTAAGCCAGAGTGAGTATTAATTCTGTTCCCTGTGCCTCCGAATCTCCCAGCACTGTATTCTGCAGAGAAGGGCCCAGTAGAAGAAGATGTGACCAGCTAAGGTGGGGCTGAGAAGATGCCCAAAGCAGCCACACAACTTAGGAATAACAAACTGAAGGTTTAGCCTCTTAGACCTGGCCCACTGACCATTTACGATGTTAATTACGGTGATTTTCCAATGAATGTAAATTTTAATTAGGAATCTCTAACGTCAGAAACAGACAAAAACTGTCAGAAAATACAGTTTTACCACTTTGACAAAAAACAGCTAAAGATTCATTAAGTGGGGATGTCGGTTTATTCTTTTTTAAAAACTGAAATCAGCCAACACACACACACACACACACACACACACTCGCACCTGGCATTCCCTCGAGGACCTTGCTTTCTTTCTGGATTTAGGTGATGGCACAGATGGCCTGAGGACACTAGTCAGTGTGTCGCAGGTATTGTAATCAGCATGCTGCTGGGATATCCTTCAACAATTTAATTCTCCTCTACATTTTTGGCAAAAGGGAAGTTTCATTATGTGCAAGTCTAATTGTACACATGTAGCACCAAGGCATTTTTACTTATCACAGCTGATGGTTTTTTAAAACACCTACAAGTGTTACAGCTGGATATTTCAATGAAGACATTTATCTTCACTACCAAGATTTCTGAAGGATAGCAAAGCAGGATGGGATACATTCAAGTTTTACATGCTGAGTGTGTAGCCTCCCAGAACTTTAGCAACACCTCAGCCTCTGCCGGGGCCCTGGGCCTGTGCCGCAAGGCCCTGGAAACGCCAGGCCACCGGATGCAGGTGAAACAGAGCCGAAAACAACATCAGCTCTATAAATCCACCACTGCTCACCCCAACTTGTCAATGGCTGTCCCCCAATCGGCTCCCTACCTTCTTTCCCCATTGCACGCCCATGTAAATATTGATTTGTTCTTAGGTGCTGTGATACTGCTCTCGGTAACAATGTCTGCCAAAACAGGGAGGGATCATAAATAAATCATACCAACCCTGGCGCCTTCCGCGGGAACTGAAGTTGGCTCTCTGACATTTTTCCGAGTCCTTAATTTGCTATATTTGCAGAAGACATGAGGTTCCTTGTGTCCCCGTCTTTCCCTGTGTCTTTCCATGACAGTTAACATCCCAGCTAAGCATCTCATGGCACCTCAGGTTCTAATGAGGTCTGTTAGCAGTTCAGGTTTTATTTGAAGACCGGTAAAAAAAAAAAAAAAAAAAAGTCGAAAAAGGTTTACTGATAAAATATTAAGCCCGATTTACCCTCCATCAACATCAGTTGAAGCTGGTTTTCCTTCCTGAGTAGGTAGGTAGACAAAACATGATGTGAGCTTGGGAGACAGATGTGAGGAGAATGGACACCCACTCTTTGCTTTTACACTCAGAAGATAACACAGGCCGGTTCTGTGCAGCTGTAAGAGTGTTGTACTCTAGAATGAGCCCTGGAAAATGATGGAGAGAAAAATGATTCTGAACAGCTGAGCTACACTTGCTCCCTAATGGAGACTAACACGGAATCCTTCTTCCCTGTTAGAGCCCTTGGCCAGCAAGCTTTGGCATCAAGAGCAAGAAGGGTGATGACCGTTAGACAGGTTTCACTGATGACTGGTATGATGTTATGCTCTTTGCTGTCTGGCAGCAGAAATATGCCCTGCGGAAACAGAGGTAATAAACATCTACTATTATAGGTTACCAAGATCTATTCTTATAGCTAGCAAGTGGCTCCTGCCGCATTTACATGTACGTAATACAGGTCTGCGAAAACAATCAGCTTTCATTACGGGTGTCCGGTCAGACAAGTACGCGGCTGCTGATGAGTGGCTAACACCTACCATTAGGAGCAGACCTGGGGGGTCTAAATAACAGGCAACAGAAAGCCTTCATTAACAGCAGACTGACTCTGACAGATAGTCAGAAAGAATAGCACAAAGAGTTAAGAATTAGCAGGGCGCAGAGGGTAAGACGGGAGAGCTGCAGATAAGGAGATATGCTTACCTGGGGAGCTTTACACTAGCAACCCCACTCATGAGCTGGCGACGAAACGTGACACGGTCATGAATTTCACTCAGAGAGCTCCTACAACCATCCCCTCCGGGCGGGGGTTAGTAAGCAAGAGGGAATATCGACTGGACACTGACCCACCATTTGCGGATGCTGTACTGCTCACCCTGGACAACAACATGACACGTCCAGCCATAAGAGAAACACTAAACTGCAACAGCAACACAGCAAAGAGAGCCTAAGCAGACCCTACAGTAGGGGTTCCCAACCCCCAGTCCAGGGTTCCAGCAGGCCGCCGAACGCTAGGGGTTTTACAGAAGAGTTGATTAGGCTCCAACATTAAACGATATATTTTCACATTTTTACAACCCCTCACATTGGCACATTTTGTTCACGTTATAAAACTGATCTGCCAGCAGCCCCACCCAGCCCCAGTCTGGTCCATGAAATTTCTGTATGACATAGACCGGTCTGTGAACATCAAAAGGTTGGGAACCCCTCGACTACAGAACTGGGCTGATACTGGATATTCCACACACACAATTCCCCAGGCACCCAAGACACACATGGCGAGAGTTGGCGGGGTCGATACGAACATGGGAAAAAGCCACATTTAGCAGAGCTACCCTAGAGAGAAATGCTGGCCCCTTCATGGAGCCATGAACACAGAGGGACATCACATTGAGCTGTTTCTCCTTGTGGGGATGTCCACGTGAGGTCTCATTTTCAAACACACAAGCACACACAACTGCCGCCACCCCCCCCCCCCCCCCCCCACACACCACATACACTGGGGGGGAAAAAACCAAAAGAGCCGGGATTGTGGGCTAATGGGGGGAGAAAGGCGAGCGAGGTCACAGGC
>JAAGVU020000019.1:25152315-25164926 GCA_011763525.2 Mormyrus iriodes
TTTAAAAAATTGCCTGGAAAACCTCCACCGGAACCCTTCCTGTGACCCTCAAGGCCCCTCCAGTCCCCACCCCCAAACCCCCCACCCCCCCCCCCCCCCCATACATTCACACACACACACTCTCTCTCTTTCACACAAACACACACACCCACACACGTTTGCATTCATATATTTATGGGGACAGTCCATTCATTTCTATGGAAAAAACCTAATCCCATCAATGACAACCTTAACCCCTATCCAGCCCTAACCATAACCATAAGTAACCAAACGAAATACAAGACTTATGACATTTTTAGTTTTTTGATTGCAGTCACAGATTTCCCCTCATCATGGTAACCAAAAACAGGGTCCCCACAACGTCAAAATAAGTTATCACATTATGGGGACATTTGTAATACACACCTAACCCTACCCCACCCCCACCGCCCCACACACACCCAGTAATTGATGTTTTCTGTGGAGTTGCTACTTAAAATATGAATTCTCATGATTTCTGCATTACTGGATTCTGCTGGAAATGACCAACTCTGGAGACGGCTGAATTCCGTAATGATTCATTTTAATCCATAATAAATAAAACAATAGAAGTATGAAACAAAGGGAAATGAAAAGATGAGTTGCTCTTAAATCTGTGAAAAGTGTATAGACTCTTTTGAGTGTCTAAACTCGACTGGGGTCCTCCATAAAAGATAAGGTGTTCCTAGTTTCTAAAGCCAAGGACGGATTCCAGTGTTTTTTCAGAAGACTATCTTTGCTTACACTTAACAAAGCTGACGGCTGCATATGAAAAAACAACCAGTCAGTCCATGTCAAAGGTGATAAAGTGTAGAGAATATCAAACACAAGTAAGGGAGGAAGTTAGGAAATTTTGATTAAATATACATGATTTCCCACCCTACCCATTTAGTAGCAAACAAGTTCTGTACTTGATGCAATAACCTGCTTTCTTGTCTTCTGTCCTGCCTGAGTGCCAAAGAGCGCACTTTCTGAGAATCAACGCAACGCATACAAAACCACATCGAAATCATAACTTGGCTTTCTTCATATGCCTACTCCACTTAGGGGTGAAACCATATTGTTCTCTAGTCGTTACAATAATAAATGCAATTCCATTCAGCATAAGGGAAAATCTACACACCAGTACTCTAAAACTTCAAAGCTCAAGGCCATGTGCTTAACGAGGCTTTAAAGATTTCCCTGGAAAACCGGGAATGTGGGTAAAATGGTGAAGCAGGAGCAGTAGGGGGTGACAGAAGTAAAGAGAGGAAAACAAGCTGCAGTGACCAGTGCAGCACAGATGGACCTCACAGCAGGACTCTGAAAGCACTGCTGGGAAAGTGTGGCAGGCTGACAGCATGCCAGACAAAGAGTTACCCATAATGCACCACACACACCCAACACCTTCAAGCAGAAAAGACATGTCCAACAGAGCCATTATCCCCCACAATGAGCATGTGTTCACTTCCAAAAAATTAAGGGTACTTGTTACATCATTGGATTATACCATGGGCATTGTCAGGAACATAATCAGGGTTCTAAAAGAAGCTATGGGATACTGCTTGGGCAAGGACAGCACTGCTTTACTTGGGGGTAAAGACACAAGTTACATGGAGGAAGCACTAGAGTGGCAGCTTGGTCCAGCCCCCCAACACCCCCTTTACTTTAAACACCCCCTCCCCAGTCCATACACCCCCCACTGTCAGGTGCTGATATGGAACTGTGTGTCATGTGTAATACTATTTGAAATGTGAAATACTACTTGTGCAAAAAAAAAAATTGTGAAGTTATGTATAATATTGTCAGGCCCACTCTGGGAATCAGCTGGCAGATCAGGGGGAATGGGCTGCACCTGCACCAGGCTCTTTAAAAGGGATCTGAACCTGCGCTCGGTGAAAGTTATTGTTGAGTCTGCACAAGACGAACCGAGCACTTCCCCCTGCCTTTTACAGCCGGGATCCTGACGCAGGGCCTCACCCTGATCGCTCCGTTCCGCTTCGGCCAGCTGGACCTGCCTGCCTTGTCCCGGAACGTCCGCTCCCATCTGCCTGTTCCCAGTCCTCATTTCCCAGTCTCCGTAGACACCCCCTTCCCCTGATCCTCCCTCGTCGGCCCAATTCCTGATCCCGGACGGAAGACTGCCTAGCCCTCAGCCCGATCTCACTTCTGCTTTCTCATGCTCCCTCTGTTTACATCACACACATGAAGTCCCGTCCCGGAGGAAAGTACCTTCTTCCCTGTTCTCGTGAGCATTTTCTGCCCTGACAAATATAATTCATATTTTACTGAAAACTGGAATGTTAAATCTGAACAAAAGTCCAGAGTTGATGATAATTAACAAAACGTAAAGAGGGATAAATATAAATAAGTTTGAGAGTCACAAACACAAAATTTAGGCTCAACATCTTTGGTATCCAGTGCAGTTACTGCAGGGTTGCCAACTTTAGTCAGCTGGCAGGAGGTAGATGTTCAATTCGAGATGAGTCTGCACACACACGTACACGCAGTTACATATAGGTAACAGTTTTATTACCTTGTAAAATAGTCTGTAGGGTTTGCAAACTACCCCAACGCTCTTGATGTAAGTAATTTTAGGTTTATAACGGAATAATTCAGATTTTCCATAAGATTTCTTACGTGAGCCTGAGAGTACTGCCAGATCCATGAGAGATGCAAACCCTAGATAACGGGGAATGCCTATTATGCCTGTCTGACAGTTTATGTCACTTGCCATTTCTTACATACAGCAATTCACATTTCCCCCACAGATTCTTAAAAGGAATCGAGTCGAGACCCTGACTGGCCATTTCAAGGACATTTACTCTCTTATGCCTTCAACCACTCCAGTGCAGCTTCGGAACTGCAGTCTACATCACTGTCCAACTGAACGGCAAACTCAGAAAATAAATGTCCCTGCACACAAATATAGATCCGTTGTTGCTGACAGCTGTAAAGAAGATGGGAAATACAAACCATGGTATTTGCCTCAGTGCTGCATCTCCCAGCTCCTGGCAAAAAATGCCCTTAAATAATGGAGACTTAATAGCCTTTTAAAATTGTGACTTATGACATAAATATGTATGGAATTTAATCAATTAAAATCATTCCTGTCAAAACTAGAGAACTTTCTGTTGTTGTTCGTGTTATGAAACTACAAATTTTTCTTTTGTTTATAACCTTCACATAAATTAATGAGATTAATATTTTAACACCTGACTTGACACTTTGAAAGTGAAGAACGCCGTTAGAAAGAAAAGAAATAAATAACGGGTCTGTTACAGGAGAGCAACGCGCTGTGTTATTCGGAACGAACACAGAGGTAAAATAACATCCTGCTACAATGCGCGTTTTTAAAATGCCTTCAAATCCCATCACGGCTTTGAAATGTTGCGTTTCCCGTTGGTGTGAATTGGTACCTGGGGTTTTTAAATCTAAATAAATTTGGCCTCAGAAGAAAACTGATAATACAGTTAATACACTTCTGGGACGTGGCACAGCAAAAGAAACAGAAGGGTAGTGGTATATTTCCAAAAGCTGTCTTTACTATTACCTGCTTGTTTAAGGCTCAGTGGAGCCCCAGCGCCCCGTCTACCCAGGCCGTTAACAGCATAGCGCCGAGCTTGAGAAAAGCCCGCTCTGGCCATTTCCCCCACCATGGCGGGGGCCTGCGACTAGCCCGCGGAGTGGATTACAGGCTGAGCCGGGCGGCGCACGAGCGGGATACCAACTGAATTACTGGGTGCCGTGTGACTGGACGGGCACACGCTAAATCACTAATCAATTTTCTTTTTCTCTGGCCAGGAGCCCCCGGACACATTTAGCACGCGAGACGATGAGAAGTGAATAATAAAACACAGAACGTGGACGACACAAACAGCATGAGCAGAACAAAGCGGGGGGGGTGGATTTATAAAAGGAGTCACACCTGTTTGTAATCAGTACACCTTGCATGCGTGATGCAGGCTCTGCAAAGCTCTCCAGAGAGCATCAGGTATATGAGTAACGGCTGCGCATAATGAACACAGCCAAGTATTAATACCAGGATTGTATAGGAACCCCCAAGCACTCTCACTTAAAGAGGGGGTGTGTGTGTTTGTCTCAGGCGGGGGAGTCAGGTGACAGGGGATTTTTATGTTGATTCATTTCAACTGTCATAAAAATCCATATAAACTGGGCTATGCTGTGTTTTCTCGCCCCCCCCTTGTAAACCCGACCATATTTCTGACAGCTGTCCCAAATCCTGTTGGGTTTTTCACTACTCTCCCGCCATAACAATGCCTTTATTTCTCTGTGTTGCTTATCTGTGTCGTGTTGATCCTGTCCTTGCCCAGGCACCGTAAACCCCTTTTCCTATAAACACACCATTCCCAGGCCGCTCCCTAGGTCACATGGTCCTACAGTCCCTCTGTCCCAGCTAGACTGCTTCTCGCAACAATGATCACATCCAACAGTGGGGAAAAAGCAAAATATAAGAAAATATAAGAAAATACAAGAAAATATAAGACTGCAACGAGAACATTTTTGTTATTGAATTTATTCCCCCGTAAAATATAAAATATAAAATTCTTATGGTTTATCACCCAGTAAATAAAAACTATACACATTTGGTTTAAAAGGGTGACTGTTTCTTACTGACAATCCTATAGCGAGTAATAGCTATTTAACAGACAATTTCCCTGAGATTGATATTTCTCACCTTATCATCTCATAAAGATCATTTTAGTTACGGCTGTCCAGCCATGGAATAGTAAACCAGATATTTCACTGAAATCCATAATTTAACTGTGCAATAAAATGTATTGCATTGTTTCATCTTTGGCTTGATGGGTCAATATTTGTCATGAGATTAATCGATAAAATAATACAGGTTGCAGGATTGTCTTCCTTTCTGCTTCAGGGTCAAAGAAAACAACACCATAGTCAGCAGGCAGAAAGCGAAGGTTATACTGAAGGGTGGTCACACAATAAACTTGCTAAATCGCTAACATTAAATTAGCCCATTGGCAACTGCATTCTTTCCTATACATATCAAGCAATACACTTATAATATAATGCAGATATAAAATATAGATGTTACGTCAGATGGGTAATGTTAGAACAGCTGGCAGGTTAAGATGAGAAGGAATGATACACAGAACGGTAGCGAGTAATCGAGCCAAACAGCACTACAGACACCAACACATGGGCTGCATTACGAGGACAAAAATTCAGCACCATGGACAACAACACAAAAACTGCTTTTAGCGGCCAAGAATTCAGGACCATGGACAGCATCCCTGCACCTGCTTTTAACAGGCAAGAAAATGACTGCCGTGGACAGCGGCAGAGTGCACACCTTTAGAAGCCAAGGAGGTGCCATCAACAGCACTGAAATACAAGCCCGTCACCGTAAAAACAGTGTTCAGCCGCTGATATTCTGGGGGCCAGCAGGGAGCTGATCATGTACCGTTGAGACCCGTGTGGCTGCACTTTGAGACCTTCTCTGCCTCTACGCACCGCAGGACTCTAAGATTTAATATGCACAGAGAGCTGAGCGTCAACAGAAAGCAGAGACGGAACAAACATCAACAGTCTCACTGGTGAGGAACGTTCACTAATGCTCATCTTCCACAGAGCTCGTGTTGTTAAAAACGCATCATATCAGGAGAGAGATGTATGGTACATCAACCATCGAAACAGCCATTATCACAACTCCCAACACAAAGAATGATTGTCTTTGCCTCTGGCAAAGCACAACGTGAAAGTATAGATGCATTTTCTTTCTCCAGAAAAACAAGCATGGGACTTAGTTAAGGCACACTCTTTCAACCATGTGTGAGCATGCAACCAGTGGGGCAGACAGGAATATTTGCATGTGTAAGGATGTAACCTGCAGTAACCTGACAAACACCTCAACAGGGGCCAGAAGGCTCAAAACACCACTGCCAAATCAACAGGACTCCGGAACGGACACACGGCAAGCCCACACCCCATTTGCTGCACAAGACATGTAACAAACTAAACAGGCAGAAGCCTCTCTGTCTTCTAAGACAACTTGTGACCAAGGGAATATACACTTTGCTCAGATTCTTCTCTGTCTCTTTTGCCCAGAATTTCCTCAGCGAGTCTGAGGAATGATCAAAATCCTTTGTCCTTTCAAAAAAATAAACAGCCAGGAGGCATCACGAAAGCACAAAGGCAGAACAGATGATTAAACGGCAACTTTGATGTCAGCAAGTCATTTGCGCTCATTGGGCTTTCGGTCCAAGTTTCAAACCGTCGACACGTGTGATTGCGTTGCCAAACACGGCTGTGTGAGTCATTACATGTGTGTGTCACAATACAGCTCTGTGGACTCTACTGCAGTGGGGCCTCCTAACTCTCTGGGTGCGAATAAGCAAATCTGCTAAAGCACTCATTATTAAAATACTACATCATACTCCATCCAGGGCCCCTTACTCAGTACGTGGTATATCAGAGCAAAGCCAGGATGTTTGTTTCCTACGTGAAGCTGACCGCTCCCAGAAAACAAATCAGCTGACATAAATGAATGCAGCCACACCAGCAACAGCATCACTTTATTGCTACGTTCATTTAGTAATTAAACCCCGCCTTCCCATTCATCTTGGGGGACATATCAGGAAATAAAGGCTCAAGGGGAATAGGAGAGCCAGGAGCACGAAGGATAGCTCTGTTATTTACAGGGTGTTTTTATAGCTCTCTAAACATTTACATCACTGAAAAACAGCATTACAGGCAAAGCGCTAAAAGCTAAACCGTTAGCTTTCACTAGGACCTTACAGAGGAACCAGCAGGCCCATTCAGCCAAGTTTATGTGGCATAATGATGGCGTTGCTTATCCACTGAAGGGTTTCTGCAACTTCCGACTAGAAGTGCTGCCATATACACAGTACCAGTCAAATGTCTGGACACACTGGATTTTAATGCATTTGTCTCTATTTTAGTCATGTTACTTCATTGCCTCAAGGCAATGAAATAATACATATTAAACATTGCAACGACCAAAAGAAATATTTAACATCTCAAAATTATCTGAAATTTTAGGCTTCATAATGGTTCCCTTTTGCTTCGATGATGGCCTTGCAGACTCCTGGCATTCTTTCAACCAGCTTACACATGTACCCTCCTGGGATGTTTCTCCAACAATCCTGAAGGAGTTTCCGCAAGTTCTGGGCACCAGCTGGCTGCTTTGCTCTTACTCTTCAATTCAACTCATCCCAGACCAGCTCTGTAGCGTTTAGGTGGGGGGATTGTGGGGGCCAGGTCATCTGTCACAGCACTCCACCCCTTTCCTTGTTCACAACATAATACTTACTACACAACCTCGAGGTGAGCTCAGGGTCATTCTGATTGGGACTGTATATATTGAATAACTGTTCAGGCAGGTAGATCACAGAAAGCCCATAATAAAACCCAGCAGGCAGAGAACAAGCACACACACAAATTCACACACTAGGGCACTTTAGAGATGCTCATTTACATAACTGGATGTCTTTGGACTGCTGGAGGAAAGCATATTACCTTCCCCCAGTACCATTAATATATGCTGAATAAAATTTCCCATTTTGCATGGATACTGCCCATATATGCATTCTGTGTGCTGGGCCCTCTTAGTTATCTGAAGACTTTTCCTATGAAAAACTTTAAAATGATAAGATATTAAAAGGTCAGCTTATGGAAATTAATATGGTGATACTTTTCCTTACCCACAGGTATTTGAATGAGAAGAATTTCATACAAATATTTTCCACACAGAAGAGCTTCTGTTAAAAGCTTGTGTCGGCAAGAATTAAGCCCGTTAGGCCCGAGAACGACCCCGGGCACGTTGGACGGATTGAAAAACAGCCAGAGATGTGATCGAGCGCTTCAGCACAATTGCACTCGCCCAAAACAACACCACAGGGCTGAGATGCCAGTTGGAAACTCAACGAATGCCGATCAGAAGCCTCCCATTCTGGCTGAAAGGCACATGAGGGCCACGGCAGCTCTGACGATTACGTACATGTATAGGTGGCAGCCAGAGAGACTCACTGAGGTGTAGGAGAGGAGGGCTTGGCCATCCCAGGAGCTGCTCGGAGTAACTCAGCGCCAATGCTAATGCCCCCCCCCCAAACCCACCTCACCTGGAACAGAAACGGAAGCCCCCCCACTGCCACCAGTCACGAGAACCCCTCGGAAGTCCCCTAAGTTCTTGCACTTACAGACTAATTTGTTTTAATACAAAGTTTGAAACTATAAGCATTACCAAATAACAGTATGAAAGGTAAGTATATCTACCAAAATTTTGCGTAAACAAAGAAAAACAATGCATTTGTAATAATAAATCAAGGATTTCACATAAATCTATGAATCTGCAGAGCTTCATTGGCAAGTTGGGAAAACTGTGGTAATTAATTGGCATAAAGGTCTAATGGGAAGAAATAGATTAATAAAGAGTCAGGCGGCAAACGGCAGGGTGCTTCATCAATTATTAATGTGAGTGAGCAATGCATTCCTTGGCTTGGTGTGAGAAGAGGCACTTCCCTCACAATGAATTACAATGTGCTGTTTACAGAAGAAGGGGGTCTGGGAGCCAGCGGGGGGACGCAGCGACTTGTGGATTGCAGAAGGACCAGCTGAACCGTGCGAGAGGGCGTTTCCGTAGTAACACGGTGGGTTCCAGGTACATGTCCCTCGTCGTTAGGAGCCAAGACACCGCCGGCAGAATGTCTGAGCCATGACTTGTCAGGGTCACGGAAAAGCAGATTAAATTCAGTTTGTCTTGCACAGGATCTGTCAATCACACGAAACACTGATTGTGGCCGTTGGGGTGAAACCAGCAAAGAGAACAGTATTATGAATTTAGAAAAGTAACATTTCAACAAGGGCGAACTCTGACAGGAGCACAGGTGAAGAGCAAGCGCTTTACTGCACAGCAGCAATTTACACCATAATAGTTTTCCAACAGCAAACTGGCTTTTGTTTTTAATGGAAGCTTAAAAGTGACTGAATTTTGTAAAATTGAAATGGTGTTTGGGTTTTTACTTATGAGCATGTTTGCAACAACCTAGAAAATGTAGCATAGCAGCAAGGTGACAGTGAAAAATGTTAAGGTCTGTCTGAGTTACTTACATATTCCTACTGGAAGACTGTGTATTTTTCAGTAATAAAATTCATGTTTGCATAAGGGACCTAAACCACAAGAGGGATGTTTCTCACTGCTGGAATTGACGTGCGCTGCTTCTGCACTGAAGATGAGTGATGCTCCAGCAGACCTGGAGTGCAGGTGATCCTGGATCTCGGCTGATGCAGCGCTCCAAGCGGCACACCTATCTGCCTCACATGTGCAGCAATGCACAGCAATAAGTAATCAGACTGAATCAACCTTCAAAAAAAAAAAATCAAAAAATGAAATAAAGCTTTATTTACTATTTGCACAAATACCTGCTTTAGTTGTTGCATATCCCATCATGCACTCCTTTAAGACACACCTACCTATACAGGTGAGAGAGAACCTTGGGGTCAGAGAGCAGGTTCAGCCATTTATCGGGCACCCCTGGAGCATTGTTTTTTGGGGGCGGATATTAAGGGCCTTGCTCAAGGGCCCAATGGAGATGTGACTATTGTGCAAGACAGCAGGACTGAAGTGAAAACTTTCCGATCACTGCTCTGTGGACCTAGCCTGCTGAGCCTCACACTGTCCCCCACACAAAGCTTTGTTGCCTTTTTAAATTCTCAGGTGTAGGCATACAAGCGCTAAACGTTTTTTGGTGTCTTAGTTCCAAATTCAAATCTATAGTGCGGGTCTTTCTGGATTTTAAAACCATGACCCTGAGACCCAGGGGTTGGACAGAAGCCTGCAGTAGATTTATAATTAATGACTTAGACTCAGCCATACCAGCCTGGCATTCTGGGATAGGAGAGTGAGACTTTTTCCCCTCCACTGCCATGCAGATATTAATTACAGACTAGTGCTGATAGAGCCATTAACATGCATGAATCAGGGCCTTGTTATTGAATGCTGCACATGGGCCTTCCCAGGCTGTGATCAGAGGCTCATTTACAACACGCAGCTGCCAATGCATCTGTCGTGACGTGCCCTCAACAGGCGCCCCCTCCCCCCCACCCACCAGGTGGCTGGACATCCCTACAGGTTGCCATCTGTGCCCTGTGGCTGGAACGGCTCACGGAGGAGGAGAATCAGCAGTCACCGTGAGGCATGTCTCCCCCCAGGAAAGGGGAATGGCCTCTTTCTAAAACACTCCCTTCCACACCCTCATCCACCCTCCTAACATTCCCATTCATTCCCCGTGTCATGGCCACAGCAGAAAGCAAACAGGTGCATAAATATAAGTTTGCTGCAATCCACTCCATTACCATTCAATTAATGCCATTTCAACCTACTGTATTCGTGCAAAAATCATGAAAATCACAGCGAGAAAAACACAGCTGGCAGCATACGGTTTTTATCTCCACAAAGATGTATTTGTTTTTTTGTTTTTTTAGGAAAAACACAGAATATCAGATTTCAGCTCCATTGAAAATCTTTTCTATTTCTCCAAGAAATCGCATGAAAAAATCTGATCTTATATTAATGTCACTGCAATATGTCCTGCAAGACCAGCACACCCTCTGTGACCCTTTCCAAAGGTGACGTCACTGTAAAGTAATTTTGTATCTATATTGCAATAATCCTCTACAGGAAAAAGGAACAGGAATGATTTCTTCAGATACATTTTCTGCAGGTGCTGAAGAAATTCTGATAAACACACAAATTTAAACAGTCAAAGATTTTGGCCACTTGTTCCACCAACAATTATTCGCGATGCTCGTTTTGTTAATCTGGTGGCGGAATGTGAAGGGCGTATGAGAGTGGTGCGGTAACGAAGTGGGCCTAGGTCCCGCAACATGTACAGGACACGCTGCTGAAAACAAGCATGTAGGCCTAATCAATGCTCACTTGCTAAGCTGTGAGACTTACATGCCTCCATTTTATAAAATGTGCATGACATGTTATGGCCATAATTTAAAATAATTTTAGGCTGTTCTGTACAACACGCAACACAACCTGCCCACAAGACCACATGCTTAACATCACCTGCAGCCTTCAAGTCATTTCAATATATATATAATAATATATATATATAATAATAATACTTCACACTTCACAGAATCATACGAAACTTTATAAAATATTGACAGGCAAATATATGCTTACCGTATTTAGTCGTGTTCTTTAAAAAAAGGTAAACAAATCTGTCTTTTTGACATTCGTACCTTGCACTCCTGATAGTCTCCTTCAGGCTTTGGTGGGGTTCCGGTTTTTGTCTGCGTCCATGACAACGGACTTTTCACTGAATCTCCCAATTTTTTAAGAATGAGTCTAAACTAATAAAGGATGTGAAATTGCATGAAAATTGGTCTGTAAATAAAAATACATCCTAATTTTATTATTATTTTTTACAATTTTATGCTATTGCTATGGTTTCATAACCTAACGGAATTTTGTCATACAGGATGCACAATGTTGAATTAGTATATGATGTGAGATCACTGTCTGACTATTCTGCTCATTACGATCTATATATGTACCCTCATAGCTCTCATATCGATTGTTTATATTCATGCTTGAACACTAATGGGGTGATTTATTCTGACCTTGTAATACTGCTAAACATTTCATTGCCAAAATCAGTCAATTATAATTAAACTATTATACTGTTTAATCTAATTAGCGCTTCAGAGTATTTATTTATTGGCCTAGTCGCAAAGGTTACTGGGCCCATCTATACATCCATCCATCTTTCATAACAGCTTATCTAGCACAGGGTTTGCGATGATTTTTGGGAGCACAGGGCGCAAACCATGGGACACTGTGGATGGGGCGCCAGTGCATTACACACAATCGCACATAAAGGGCAATTTAGAGACCTTGTGCGTTTTTAGACTAAGGGACAAAATCAGAGGGCCTGGAATAAACTTGAACATGGGAAGAACACAGAGCCCAACACACAGAGTGGGGGAGGGAATTTAGCCCCCCATCCGTGGAGGTGTGGGGGCCACAGTGCTACCCACTGAGCCACCCTGAAAACATCTAGAAAAAAGAACAGGAAAAAGGATGCTGACCCCGATGGTGTGGGCCCAGCTACCTTGAAGTGGTTGGACCCTCTGATGATTTATATAGCAGACTGACAGTGATGTGAATGAACCACCACAGGGAGAATTCAGTCATAAAACCCACAGACGGCTTAAAATGGCAGATTTATGTAACAGACAGGAAAGGACAGACCCTCCTGGGAGGAAGTGCCCTACATGTGGATACTTGACCACTTTGCTGGGAAAATTGGAGGTGGATGGTGGGGAGGCAAGTTACCGTGGGAACAGTCCGCGGACCAATGTGGTGAGTCCAGGTCCTTGGTACACAACCGGTACAGATCCATTTCATTCCAGCCATAGCTTACAACATTCTCCCGTGCCAACCATACATCAATGGAATAAATTTTGGGTCAATTACAAAATCTATTGTAATGCTGGCCCTGCGCCCCCAAATCCCCCCCCCCCCCCCCACCCCGACCGCCCCCCACAAACCACAGAACCCTCCCAACACCCCCACCCACCACCCCACACCTCCC
>JAAGVU020000019.1:25171046-25184172 GCA_011763525.2 Mormyrus iriodes
TAGTTAAGTTCTCCCCAAACGAGCTTGATGGGCCGAATGGCCTCCTCTCGTTTGTAAATTTCTTATGTTCTTATGTTTTCTTTCTTAAAAAAGAACAAGCTGAAGGTTCTTTTGAAAATGTGGCAGAGCAGCAACATGAAGGCTTGGAGACAGGGGGGCCCATACTTACATGCGACTAGCAAAGGCAGTGATTTTCCAGCGGCGTCCCAGGCGAGGCAGCAGGTTAGAAGCACAAAGAGCAATCAGAACATGTTACGCTCACACGGCATCGCATGCAGTTTAAACACACGGCTGTGGCGGCATCTGGCCTCTCCTGCAAGTGACTGGCACAGAGGTGCAAAAGTTCCAGGAGTTGCATTACTGACAGATTATCACAATAAAGACACTGAGGGTGCTGGAGTGAAGGTAAGCATGCAGGACAAATGCATGCTGCACGATGGCACGAGGTAACAGTCTATAAAGTTCCACCCATCCATTTTCCACACCCACTTTTCCCACACAGGGTCGTGGGGGTCCAGAACCTATCCCGGAAGCTCTGGGTTCAAGGCAGGGAATTACCCAAGACCTGGTACCAAACCATCGCAAGGCACACAGACAGCATTCACATACACATTCATATCTCCCATAGACTTGTAAAAAGCTACATGCATACTACATCACAATTTGTGCGTAGCAGCCATTTTACCAGGGAATGTAAAGATGTCATACGTTGCTCGGATGTAGAAAGTTCGGTTTCTTTTCAATGTTAAAGAAAGTTTCATATAAACAACATTTATAGCGAGTGCTCAGAACCATAAAAATCTGTATTTTGTTCAGCCAATAATCTAACACCACAGTTGTCCATAAAGACTAAATACACGCGCAATGAGACACTATAACGCTTTCTTAAATTATCATAATGCATGAATTTCCCGCTTTGTCTTACAGTATGATGCCAAACATGCACAAACTCAAAGAAACTTTTTTTTAGATATACACTCGAAAAATAAAAACGGAACCAGCGCCTGTGACGTATATATGCACGTCAAGCTCACCAGTCGGTTCTCCCTTTCACACGGGCTCAGTGGCTACAAAACTCCTACGTCTAGCTGATACAAATTAAACTTTTGTCCTTAGCAACAAAAGTAGCTACCCTGATTTTTCGCTAATAAAGGCTTGCATATATGACAAACCACAATATGCCACTGCCTGAGCATGCCTGTTGGGATTAACCGGAATGCCGCTAGCAGGCCAGCAAGTTAATTCACAAGTTGCTGTTTTTGCTAATCGCGCTACGTCCCTGTCCTACAATGACATTCCGTGAGCAATATAGACCTATTTTACTACATACTTTATGGTAAGGCAATTTGCACCGATCGCCAAAGCAGCTTCTTTCCTTGGATTACTGCCAAAGATGGTGACAGGCTATATTTAAAAGTCTATAAACTTGGCAATGAAGGTTCTTAAAAAAAGGCATTTTATTAAGTATTTAAATATTTTAAATACATGAAATACAAAGTATTTCGTTACAAATTACATTTGATTTTTTTTTCCCGTCCAGCAAAATATAAAATTACAAAATACTCAAAAGTAAATAATTTAATTGAAATACTACCATACTAATACAAGCCATACAATTAGGGAAACTTCCGAAACCCGGAGCGGTCAGAAGCTAACGACGGCAGAAGAGCGGCGATTAAAATAAACATGCCGCCGCATGACTCTCAAAGGCAGATCTGAAAAACAAGTACTTATGAAGAAGCTACTTGCAACAATCTTAGTGAGTAAACGGGAAGACAGCTGCGTAATTTGTTCATAGCGAAGCTCCTTACGTTCTTAAATAGGGCAGAGCACTTTAAAGAAACCTTTTTTTTTCCAAAGGTACATTTTCTCCTGAATCAAAAGTCTGCCTGCACTCATTATGACAGTCTTACAATCCTATTGATCCTTTCCCGGCGAAGTGGCAGCTCTCGTTAGCGCTAAGCTGCCGTCGCGGGTGAGGGTGAGGCCCGGGCGTTAGAGACCGCTCCGTCCGGAGCTACAAAAGCAACAGCGAAATCAGCATCTCTGACACGGATTACTGGATCTGACGCCGGCAGGGTGTGTACATTAGCGCTAAGCCACAGGGGAGGACGCAACTTTCCTGAGGCTGTCGCCCGATTACTCTGGATTTGTGCTGACAACTGGGCGTGGAGCGCTCAGTTAATCCCGGGGAAAATCGAGGAATTTGTTTTGTAATCTCCTAGGGGACCGGAAGGAGGATCAGTGGACGGATGTCTTCCAGGCTGGTGAAGCAATTAGGGACGACAGGTCAGATGGACACTTAATGACATAATGCTGAGGAACACGAGTGAAAGCAATCTGCAAAGGGAATGTGGAAGGGCTCACATGGATGGATAGATAGATAGATAGACGGATGGATGGATGGATAGATAGATAGACGGATGGATGGATGGATAGATAGATAGACGGATGGATGGATGGATGGTTGGATGGATAGATAGATAGACGGATGGATGGATGGATGATACTACTGCAGCTACAAACCAAGAATGAGCAAATTGCAAAATCACCAGAAAGCACCGTACTTCACAGCAAGGCACTGTAATGAAATAAAACACCATTTATACTTAAGTATTAAAATGCTTTTTTTAGCTATTGTTACAGCACAGGTGTTTGACGTTGAGGCAGCAGTTCATACACTGACCTTAAACTTGTAGTGAAATAAGTAGGTTGACTGCAGACGGAGTCATGCCACTGATGCTAATAATAATTTAGAAAAGGCTTCGTTTTTGGAGGTAATTAATGAGATAAACGGAAATTAACGTGTAGTTCTCTCGGGAAATTGGCTAACCAAAGATTACATCTCAGAGACCTAGGACAGTGCAGATGATATACAGTCCAGTCTGTGACATAACCATGAAATAATTTACCTTTTGGGTTGGGGAAGAGGGGCAGTAAAAGTAAAACTGCTGTGAACTATAGGTCATAAATTTTGGGCGAGAGGGAAATTTAACCTAAAATTCAACTACCTTCCTCCACCCCCCACAGCCCTCAAAAAGATAAACAATAAATCACGCAAACTGTTGTTGCCAGATGCCTCCACCGGGACTTTCTTAGGGCTCCCCCAGGTCCAAATGCCATTAACGAGGCTCTGAGGTGACGCTGTGGAGCTGGGGTGACTCTTTATGGTGGCTTATCTTCTGTGGGGATGGAGGGGCTGAGGATGGAGCAAGATGGGTCAACCACAGCAAGTCCGTGGCACAGTGGGGCACCCTCTCATTGTCAGGAAGTGCACTTGGAGGGAACAATGTTAGACAAGAGTATATACAGGGGCGGGGCTACAGCTGCACTGGCCCCAGCTGAAAGCTGATTGGACCCCGGAGTACCCCCTCCCTTGCCACTCACCAATTCAAAACATATCATCATATATCTAATGATAAGACTGGCCCCTCTGTATGAATTATGGCCCTTCTTATGCCCCCAACTTTTAAAAATCCTAGAATCCCCCCAATGTCAGAGCTGCTCTGTCTGTATAAACACCACTGTGCGTCTGACATGTTGTGAAAAAGGGGTCACTTTCTCCCCCTCCATGATTTAATAGCACTCAACTTCAGAACAATTCTGCCTGCAGGCTGTGAGAAGCTCTAAAGCAATAAAACATTTGACCAAACCCGTCCGCCTCTTGTGGAGTCATCATCTTCCTGTAGCCTCCAGAGAATAAAAGACAAAAATCAGCTCCTCTCCTCCAGCGTCTCCCTCTTTCTCAGGGAGCGTTTCCCTCATCTTGGTACGATCTGGGTCAAACGCAGAATTACATAGAAGTGGGTGATCTGGTGATTTTTTTTTTTATTGATTCTCATTGTACAAAACTTTTTCTAACTTTTTCTCCCCACACAAAAGGAGGAAAGGAACAGGACAGGTCATACACGTGCGTCACCTGGCAGAGCAGCCCAAGAGACGGCCAAGCTGAAATGATCTGGACAAGTATCTGGTGGTGCACACGCCACAACGGGATCACCCACCCATCAGAAATGATTTACGGGCTCAGAAAATGTTCTGCCAATATTTACAAATGCCAGATGTATTCCTTATTGCAATCTGTCAATCAACACACTTAGGTTATATACCAAAACTCCTACTCTGGATACAGAGGTGATCAGAGAATAGAGAAAAAAATTCCAATGATCACTGGGTGATATATGATGCTTAGAAGTTCTATCAGTATGAATATGTGCTTTTTCCTTATTAGGAGAATCATGTTTTGCCAAAACATTTCTACCTTAGTAAACATCAGGAGTCCTACACGAGACTGCACATTTTTGAAGGGCGGATACCGGACGGCAAAATTCGGAGTGTCGCGAAAGGATGGCCTGGATCAAAGGCCCCAAAGCTGGATGATGTGGTGATGTGTCGAGTTGCCAAGGCGATCGGTTGCTGGGCGTAAGCTATTCACACTCTTCTCCAGCCCCATTAGTCATTAAAACCACACGCAGGGTAATCTGCCTGGCCGAGCACATCTTATTTACATCTCCCGTCGTTACTGCGGCACAGACATGAAAGGGCCACTCGTCTGGCAGTGGTACTTAAAGCAGCAAGGCCCCACCCCCTGGCTCTCCATGCCACACAAGGGATGAAACCTCCACAAACAAGCCGGCAATTACCCACACAATTCTGCGGCACACTTAAGCAACACAAGTGCGCTAATTAAGTGCTGTGCAAACTCCCTGTAAATGCACATTAAGCAAACTGCATAATGTGCATCAGAACAAAAAAATAATAATTACAAAAGTCTGCGTCACACTAGTTGCCACATGAGGCATAAAGTTTTGAACAGACAAGCCAGCTGTCTATATTCTGCCGTTGCCGGGCAACCTGGCGGTTATGAGACACCTATGGGATGCACAGTGATGGTGAGGAGGCAGGTCATCTCTTTCTGTGGGCCACCACGGGGCACTCCTGTCTGTGACCATGAAGCACCCACCCCTCCAGAGAGCTTTGTAACTCCTCAATAAAATATGGCCAGCAAACGTCATCAAAGCCTGGAGGGGGGGCAGGAAGCTTAAACCCCAGTCAGAGTTGGGGTGGGGCTTGGCCATGGGTGGCTAGGAGGAGAGGCAGCGGATATTCAAATAGTTTGTCTGCCCACCCAGTGGGTTCCCACACCCCCCAGTTTACAATTTTTACAGTCACCAACCGCCCCCCAACCCCGATTAACAACTAGGGGGGCCCCCATGACTTCTGACACAATTCTCAATGGTAGTCATGGGGGTGCCGAGGGACAGCTGTCGCGTTGGGAACACCAATCGCACGATTCGCGGTTTTGATCATCCAGGTCCGTCGGCCTGGGAAAACCGGCAGATTCCCACCGCAGGAAACGCTTCAGAAAAGCCAGAACACGACAAGGATTATAATGCCAGACTGATGAGCCAAAAGAGAGACAAGCTCCATCCCAGAATCCTTTGCCAAATTCCTGCCGTTAATTTGTGGCGCCAACATCTCCACACATCCACTCACACTGATTTAGTTTTCGGCTCTTTCTGTTACGACTAAGTGAGATGTTACTATCCGGGGTGCTTGGAGACAGCAGGCTGAGACATCATTACTCCAGGTGCTAAAAGATAGGGCAAAGTGTGAGGTGATTACCACAGCCGAGAGGGGCAGCCCCTTGGCAGATGAAGAAAGCAAAGCTATCGAAACACCAGCACTGCATGGGGTCAGAGCCCCGGGGTCACCTGGTTCACCACAGGATAAATTAAAAGGCCAGGGTCACAGCACCACTCCCAGTGTCACCATGAACCTCACCTGTAAATAGACACACCCCTGAATGGTGCCACCCGACTCTTAACAGCAGTCATTTATTGGTTGGATACCGCTTGACCCTGCATGTGACCTTACTATAGTTTAGTTAAATCCAGCTGCATATATCATCTCTAATGAACAGCTGAGTAGTTGGCCCGAGACTCGCCGGATGAGGCAGCAGAGGTCATGACCCCCATCCTTCACGGGTGTGGCTGCAGGACTCCTGGGGGGCCAGCGATGGCTGTGAGTGAGCAGAAGCAGGTGTCACGTCTTTTCTTGCGCTTGAAGAGAGAAGTTTGCAGGGTGAAAAACAACAAATCAAATATTCCCTTGGGAAAGCTGGCTGTCTCCAATGCGGAATTAATCTGACTATTTCCTCTTGACTTCTGCCCTTTCTTCATCCCTCATTCCCTTCGTTTCTGCCCCACTCAGCAGGAAGCCACACTTTCCTGTCACCCACCAGCTTCTCCTCATGGAGCTTCCGGCTCCTCACCCTGTCCGCCCAGTAAACCCAAAAGCCGGTCCCTGGATGGCATCCCTGTAATGCTATTGGAGGGGCAGTGATGATGCAGCTGTCAATCATTCCTGACTGGTGTCAAAAACACAGAACAGGAAAAGAAGAATAAAGCCAGCTGTACTTGACCCATAAATCTCATTAAACCCCCCCGCACCCATTCGTTAACATCTGGCCCCCAGGTGGGATTAAATCCTTCCTTCAGGCCAGGTAATTACATTCACCCACCTCAACACCTTTCAGTTCAGAGCCTGGTAAAATGTGATACAGTGAGTCCTCACTGGGTGGGGGCTGTTCTGGCACATGTGGTCTCTGTGGCTGATCTTCTTTTAATCTTATTTAACCCAAATGGATTTCATGTCAATTCAATCCATCAGGGGATTTCCGATGGAGGCCGTGTGCAAGGACTCAGCACACAGCCGCCTGATTACAATAATAAATGTAATTAACACAGGAATAAGGTAAGAGAAGGAGCGTGGATATCTCCCTAATTGCTTTCTTAATGCAATTAACAAATTCAATTAGACTGAATGAACAGAGCTTCTGGCTCTAAACGCCTACTTCCAGCTTGCAGTTTTGAATTGTTATAATGCAGAAAAGAACCTTGACTGCAGAGACAAGTGGGCCATATGGTCCGTTTTGCAGTTTAAACTGTTTACGCTGAGTCTGGTTTCCCATCCGCTTAATTATCCCAGTGTTGATTTCAGCTGTCACGCTAAGGTGGCGGGAGTCGACGGGAGGTGGCACGGCAGCAGGGGGGCTGCGTTTTGCGTGACCTTTCGCTGGCCTGCGGTGACTGAGCACCGGTTCCATGCCCACCGACTCGCCGGTTCATAAATCAAAGCCGGCCCCAGTTGTTCCCAAAGAGTTTGGGTTACCTGCATGACTAAGGAGTGAAGTTGTGAAGGATGCAGCTCAGCCAGGCTTAGAGTTTGGTGTCTCTAAGTTTATGTATTTGCCATTTAAAGGGATCATTTTGGGAATAAAGTTAACTGGTTTTGGTTAAACACCTCTGCTTCCACTGGACTTTCTGCAACTGGGATAGACCTTCAGCCACAAACTAGCACCATAACAGCAGATCCCTGTCATTTGGTGCAATCGGAAGGTCTGCAGTGTGTGTGTGTGTGTGTGTGTGTGTGTGTGTGTGTGTGTGTGTGTGTGTAAGCCAAACAGCTCTACAGACATACTGAATCGCCTGATGGATGAACCCATGGAAATTCATGAGTAAAAGAATACGTTGTTCCTTTTGTTTACGACTCTGTTTCTCCTTTTCCAGCATGAGGAAGCAGAGAACCTACACGTGGACCACAGAATGATGCCTGAGCCCGGAATCATGGGCAATCATTCCTCCGAAGGCTGCTCTTATCATCACGAAGTCACCCAAAGAGGCCCTGCTCTCTCTGTGTCTCTCATGGACATGTGCGGGGGAGGGGCTGCCTTTTGGACCAGGCGATAAGATGGGCACTCAGGGAGAGGATGGCAGGCTCATTGGGAAAGTACTGGGAGTTCTGTCAGAGCTCGGCTGGGAGTTAATGGGATTATCCCACACACAGATAACGGTGAACACACCACGACAGGAATACGGCACTCCTAGCAGGGAGAGATAGCCCCACACAGGGCGTCCTCAGCAGTGCCACCAGCAGGCAGGAGGCTCAGCCCAGCCTGGCACACCGTACCCGCGCCCGTGCCCATTCGAGACTCAAAAATCAAATGGCTACAAGTGAAACTCCCAGGGCAGTAATTACTGCTGCGCTCTTCAAAGGCATTTAACCAGGATTCCTTTGTTAAACATCCAGCCACATATATTAGTAAAATGTCAAACTATTACAGTTACAAATGTAAAGTGTAAATATCCATGTGTTTAACTCGATCCATTATCGGTATCTGGTTACCAGGTCCCAGAGGGGTATTTTTAAGAGGTTAAATGTGTACAATTAGGTCACTCTATGTGTAGCATAGCAGCTAGCAGTTAGCAGCTAGCAGTCGGGGGGAGGGGAGGTGCCCAGGATCTTGCTAAGTCAGCATGGAGAAGCACTCCATACTCAGCTTAGTCCTCAGGTCCCAGTGATTTGTGATGCATTTCTTTGCATCAGTATAGCACAAAAACAAAGCCGTGACCTCACAGATAAGCAATACGCTGAAGCACCAGGGACATGTACCGAGACGGGGCCACAGGGGCACTCGCCAAAAAACTTAAAGGTAACTGGACTCCACCCCTGTCACTCATCGATCCAAAACAAATCGTTAGGTAATGATAAGGTTGGCCCCTCTGTATGAATTATGGGCCCTTTTATTTTACGGGACCTTTTTTATATAAAAATCCTAGAATTGCCCCAGGCACCGACAGATGTGTAATGCCCTCTGGTTCTAACGTGTCGAATAGTGGCCCCCTTGGGAAGGCGAAGAGGCGTTTGGATCTTCAATGAAAACAAACCATGTCAAAAGAGATAAAAATGCAAAGCCATTGTTTGAGCAGGTGCTGTTTGTTTGTTTGTGTGTGTGGCACACAATAAGGTAATAAGGACGTCTCAAGCCATCTGAGCGCTCATCCCAAACAGAAGGCGACCTTCCATCACACGGATGCTACGGGAACGCTGAGAGACACAGGCTGCAGCACGTACCCCTGGATAACAATCATGGAGCACATCCTCCTCCCAAAACAGAGGTGATTTCATGTTTTTATTAGCTACTTAAAAAAAAAGAAAGACAGATGAAAATAGAACACTTCCCCTTACGCTAATGGTGACCTGCCCCAGGAAAGCAGGTTTATCTGTGTGGAAAATCCATTTTGCCCAGCCTCTGATGTATAGCAGCCGTGAAATGAAATAAAATAGCGCACATTAGGCCACCATATCATGCAGTGCATGCAGGAAGAGGAGAGAAAGTGTGGGGAAAGTGCTCCCTTGACTTCTCCTGAGGTTTTGCAGTCCATACTTTTTAATGAGGAACAGCTCCCCTATTTTGCATCTTTCGCTATGGCTTTGTGTCCTCGGATGACCTCGCTTTACAATACGACTCACCATTGCCTACGGTGACCCTCGGGAATGGTCCCCCTTCCCCGAGTAATTACTGAAAAGCGAATAAAGATTACATCCCGTGCCTGGACTTCCCGCCAGACTTCGCACAAGCTCCTCCGACGTTTTTGTTGAGATTTATATCTGTTTGCCTTCGTTACAATGCAAGGGGCTATAAATACATCGTTTCGCAAACTTCACTGCATTCATCCACTTAGTAAAAATCCAGGATCTGTTTTACGGTCGCGTTGATTAATCAGCTGCCTGCCTCCAGCACCTGTTTGCGCCGTTACACAATTTATACCTCAGCACGATGACGCATCTCGCTTTCGTGCCAGCACCTGCTTAGTAGGCTTGACAACCACCACAAGACAAATAATGATCCCTGGTTTCCTGAGTGGTCACAGTGGTGTTAATGGGCTGCATTTCCCTGCTCTGTCCTCTGTGGCACAACTCCCATTGTTCAATATCAGACAAATTCACGGTGTAAAACTTGCGTTTTCAGGAATGGCGGACAGACCTATGTGACATGGCGGACTGAGGGGTAAGAACAGGTCGGGTATGAAGAGGTGAATTCTGATCAAGCGTGCCAATCCTGACCTCTAGTCTGTTCCTGTGCAAACAGGTTAAAAGTCCAAAATCACTGAAAGTCGCCTGACTCCTCTGCAGGGGCAATTCTAGGATTTGACCCATGGGGGGGGACTCAGTCTAAAGTGAAATGTACATAGCTACAGTGATCAATTACTGCTCTATGTCCCCTGGGTCCCAGCGTTCTAGATTAGTTAAGCTCTTAGAAGAATATATGTCATATTTTTATGGATTTTAATGAAAAATAATGAGAACTAATTAGTGTACATTCGTTTGACGGAGGAGGAAAAATAATATTTGTTTTGGGGTGGGGGAGTTAAATCCTGCATAAACCGGCCTTAGTGATGCCCTTACTCCTCTCCTAAGCATTTTCAGGAAAGATGCGGGCCTATTTTCAGGGTTTCTGAGAAGGAAAGAATTTTTTTGACCTGGACTCAAAGCTACCAAAGACTCAGTAGGACCAAAGAGGGGTGGTCGGGGTCCTTTGAATGCAGGAGTGAGTAGGGAGGGAAGGTGGTGAAGAAATTCAATCCACAGGAACTTCAAACACCTATGGAGTCACCCGTATGATTGTCGAGAAGAAGTGGAGCAGATATGAAACTGGCCTGGCATTAGCAGCAAGACGAAATGCAGTCTCTGACGGGAGATTACCCTCTGTGGGCTTTCGTTGAGCGCCTGTTTTCAGATTCTTCTTCAGAGAGGCAATTCTTCAGCCTAGACATCAACCGACATGTGAACACACTTAACAATCCTTCAAGGACGTGCAAAAAGCCCACAGCTTGAGGGAGTTACAGAGTTACAGAGTCACTGTGGACATGGACAAAGAGTAGAGAGACTCAGATGTGGGCATGTTTCATTTCTGAAGAAAAGCCAAAAGATGGGTAAGTGTACAAAGAAAGCTTGAGGACAAACTTCTCAACTTCCCAAAAAATTCGGCCAGGAGCCCATCGTAGCCTAAGGTGACCTAATGCACACAGACGTCTTCAAGAGATATTATTAAGTATGAATTTTACAGGAAATTCCAACTGGCATGACAAAATCCACTTTAGCTTAGACTTAATGTTAGCCAGCGGATGTGGTGACACTGTGAAAGGAAGTGGCAGCTGATTAATTAGGTCGCCAAGCCTATGACAATAAAACCAGATTATGAAAGTCCCAAACAAAGTGAGACATTTATTAATGCCTAGAAAGGGAAGATGAAGCATATAGATTTTCAGAAAAATAGCACTAAAGCTGCTTTTGCGAAAAGAACATGGCTGATGCCAGTGATTTTCCAGCAGGTTACTTTGGGTGAACGTGATACTCTGGAGTAAGGCGATTAGAACGTGTCAAAAAAATCGTCCGGAAATCGTCGCCTCAAAACATCTCGTTAATTTGACGTCAAGAGACGTCCGGAACTCAGCCCGAGGTATGAGATGTTCCCTGAGGAGGTGCTGGAAGAGCTTGGCTCATCTGTGCGGCTATGGTCTCTCCAGCACACGTGTTCACGCCCTTCCCACGCGACCGTGTTAGGAACAGCAGGGAATCTGCAACGTGTGGATCCCCTGTGGCCCAAAGTCTGATGCTGTGACTCAGAGGCTCACAGAACTACGAGGTGCAGAACCGGAGAGAGTAAACAAAAAAAATATACTGGCGTAATAGTAAGCCAGTGGTGCTGAATGGAGGCCTTATGGTGTCAGTACTGCTGAATGGAGGCCTTATGGTGTCAGTGGTGCTGAATGGAGGCCTTATGGTGCCAATGGTGCTGAATGGAGGCCTTATAGTGTCAGTGGTGCTGATTGGAGGCCTTATGGTGCCAGTGGTGCTGAATGGAGGCCTTATGGTGTCAGTGGTGCTGAATGGAGGCCTTATGGTGCCAGTGGTGCTGAATGGATGCCTTATAGTGTCAGTGGTGCTGAATGGAGGCCTTATAGTGTCAGTGGTGCTGAATGGAGGCCTTATAGTGTCAGTGGTGCTGAATGGAGGCCTTATGGTGTCAGTGGTGCTGAATGGAGGCCTTATGGTGTCAGTGCTGCTGAATGGAGGCCTTATGGTGTCAGTGGTGCTGAATGGAGGCCTTATGGTGCCAGTGGTGCTGAATGGAGGCCTTATGGTGTCAGTGGTGCTGAATGGAGGCCTTATGGTGTCAGTGGCACTGTTTCAGTGGAGGCCTTATGGTGTCAGTGGTGCTGAATGGGGGCCCGAATGGAGACACACTGAGGGAAAATCAGCTCCTATAGTCTATGCTAAAAAAAGAGCTTCAGCTCCCAGACGATGGAAAAACTGACCGTACACTTCCAGCCGAGCCACGGAGCTAAGCTACAATATGGAGGCTAGCGGAATAAAGATGTAAAGGCTGCCCACAAGATTTAAACAAGCTATTTATTGGTCCCTTAAGACATGCATCAGTCAAGCATCCAGTAACACGATATGCTTTTTAAATAGCTGCTCAGTGCGACAGTGGATCTTAAGCCGGGGCCCCCAAATGCGTTTACCGCTGACGAATCCCCACACAGCCTGCACTACGTGCGCGTGTGTACGATTAACCCAACATATCGTAAATCCGTAACGTTTCATAATGAGTTCCGGCTGAATAACTGCTAACTCCCTTGCAGACAAATGGCGGAATGCCACAGAGGGAATTGATCAGTTAGTTAACCAAGTATCACCCCGATTGTACTAAGCACCCTGTCGGTAAACATGTTAACTTCTACTACATCAGACTGTGAACTCTGGCATAAGAAATGAAAGCCCTCCTCTTTTACTTTTTTCGTCTTATTTACTTTTCTTTGATTTTTCCTTGCGGACTCACCACCTGGCCGGATGCCGTTCTTGTGTCTGTTTTCTTGATTCTGCCCTTTCCTTGATGTCACAGTTACCGAAAAGCTACTAACATCTGGACACGGGCATCGCGGAGGCCCGGCCCGTTCGATACACAGGCATCGCGGAGGCCCGCCTCGTTCGACACGCAGGCATCGTGGAGGCCCGCCCCGTTCAATACGCAGGCATCATGGAGGCCCGCTCCGTTTGATGCGCAGGCATCGCGGAGGCCCGGCCCGTTCGACACGCAGGCATCGTGGAGGCCCGCCCCGTTCAATACGCAGGCATCATGGAGGCCCGGCCCGTTCGATACGCAGGCATCATGGAGGCCCGCCCCGTTCGATACGCAGGCATCGCGGAGGCCCGCCCCGCTCGCCACGCCGGCATCGTGGCGGCCCGCTCCCTCCCCCACGCACGCCTCGCGGAGGCC
>JAAGVU020000019.1:25184196-25221397 GCA_011763525.2 Mormyrus iriodes
GCATCGCGGAGGCCCGCTCCGTTCGACACGCAGGCATCGTGGTGGCCCGCTCCGTTCGACACGCAGGCATCGCGGAGGCCCGCTCCGTTCGACACGCAGGCATCGTGGAGGCCCGCTCCGTTCGACACGCAGGCATCGCGGAGGCCCGCTCCGTTCGACACGCAGGCATCGCGGAGGCCCGGCCCCATTGTGCATGCAGGCATTGCAGAGGATGGCCCCACTCCACATGCCAGGCAGGCGGGCTGCTCCCCGCGAACGGCGTGTAAAACTTACCATGCCAATGGCTCTAGGAAAGGGCGGCCTCTGATTTTCCGGCACGAACATGGGAGGCACAAGGAGCGACCTCCTCCTTCTGTATGGCAAGTGGCCCAGACCAAGGATCTCCTGCCCAGACAAAAGCAAAGGGAGCAGGTCAGAGCTGCATGCTCGCTCGCTCTCTCTCTCTCTCTCTCTCTCTCTCTCCCTCTCTCTCTCTCTCTCACACACATAGGCTACTGATCTTGGCACTGGTATCAGATACACACAATAAACACTAAGCATTGCTATGGAACAAAGGAAGGCAGGAATTTCAATACAAATCTATTAGATACACAAAAAGTAATCATAATGTAAGCCTGAATATTAACACTTACATTTTTTCCCTATTGCTTTGCTGATTTCAACACACTTTAAATTGAAATTATATAACAGTAAAAAAAAAAAAAAAACTGCAAGGCATAGCTATTTAAAAGCCATATAGTTGATTATGCCATTGTATTCTTACTGTCTACTATAATACTGAGCCAATCACAGTAAGTGTAAGATACAAGGCAGATGACATCCTGGACGGGATGCTACTTCAGTGTTTCGCAATCCAATCCTTGGGGACCCACAGATAGTCCACGTCTCTGCTCAACAAAAAACAAAATGTAGACTGTCTGGCAGGGAGCTCGGAGGGAGCAAAAACGTGGACTGGCTGTGGGTCCCCAAGAGTCAGACTGATAAACACTGTCCTAGTCCATCACAAGGCATGAACGCACAGATACAGACACGCACCCCTGTAGGAGCTGTAAATGCACCAGGTCATTCCTGGGTCACCTGCACACAGGACGAATCCACCAGGACCAATGGGTAGCCTTACTTTTACTGGCGGTTCTTACTTTTACTTTCATAACTGTCTAGAAATTAGCCGGCCTTTATGTGCGTCTTTGGAACTCCAGGCAACAGTAGGAGAAGCGACAAACCCTACACCCACATATAGAGCAGGGGCAAGATTCGAAGCCCAATCCATGGAAACAACAGCACTATATACTGTCCTACCCCTAAAAAACATGTATGTTAGAACAGAAAATCATCTACACTGACATTACCATTTATATCCTTTAACATTGTGTCAACTGTAAAACTGCATTGAAAGATGTAGGACTATCTCTGTACTACAGATCAGTTCAAACACATGACTCACAGTTTCCCCATTGCGAGTGTCAAGGCAAAGTGTATGTTTTGTATTATTGATATCTCCGAACATTGGAATATGCAAAAATAAAGCTAATAATACTTAGGAGCATCACCCCAATAATGCCTTCTGGGATGAAAAGATGAAGGCGGCAAAGATGATTTGAAGGCAGAGGGTGGTCACCTGACCAGCAGGCGGTCAGGTGACCATGAGGTTCCAGACTCCCTTGGCAGACTCATGTACTGTGTCGTCATATTTTGTGGCCCTGCTGAAAAGGTTATCGGGGGTCTGTTTACCACCTGCATCCTTTCATCAGGAGACATATGCATAAAATGCTTCTTTCAGTGAGGGGAAAAATAAATCAAGGACAACACAAACTCTCCCATTTAATGTCCAGACACGATGTAAAAAAGGGCTGCGGTGGAGAGCATGCAGATGACATCTTTGAGTGGGCCCCGAAATCCTGATTGACACCGTTTTCACTTCCCTTTAATAAAGAAAAATTCCATTACAATTATGTGGGCTGCTGCATGCAGGAACAGCCGAATGTGCCAAAGGCCGAGCTCCAGCGGTCCAGCCGGAGGCACTGGCGCGCGGCTGTGACTGACGGTGGAGGCACGCGACTTTAATAAGACCCACAATTAACTGGCTGACCTCGCACTTGCTTAATCTCTCTCTGGCCCCCAGCTCCCTTTCATCCTCCTTCCTGTGACTCCAACTCTCTTGCTCTGCTTCTGAAATTCAAATTCAAAATGAGCTTTATTGGCAGCATGGAAACAATCAACGTTATTGCCAGAGCAAGATGAATAGATGCTTGAGGAGTGACAAAAGTGTAGAAGAAAGAAACTGAAGAACGACAGAACAACAAGTCCTGCCCCCTCTTTCTCTCCCTCCCTCCCTTTCTCTCTCCCTCCATGTTCTGCCTGTGTTCTTCCCCTCCATGTCATTACAGCAGCTCCGCCCACTTAGTCACTAAAGCAGATATCATTTGTCACTCCCTCAGCCAGTGAGAGATGTGCCAAATTGAGCACGACAGCGTTATCGTGGCGGCCCCTTCCAAGGCACCTCGTGCTACACGTATGCCAGGCCCGTCTGTGCCGATAAAGTGATTCCTGGGTCCTCATTCCTGGGTCCTCAGAGCATGCGGATCCCTGCCAGGGCCTTCAAAAAACGTTTAGGAGAGGGGGACGGGGCCGCGGAAACGCAAGAGAGGGAGCAACGGGAGCTGGCGAGACAGGGCCAACCCCGCCACTCAGACGGGCATGCCCGCAGGTATGGGGAGCAGCACTAAATCAGTACAAACACAACTGTGGACGAGGAGGCAGGCAGGAAAATGTGATACGGGTACATGGGAAGTCAGGGTTCAAGAAAACAGTGGAGAGGGACAGACAGATTTCAGCAGAAGGGAGATAAACAGGAAAACAAAACAAGAACTAGCTATAGGAGAGGATGACCAAGTCGGGCAGTGTGGTCTGGGGCAGAGAGAGAGAAAAGCATGTGTGTGGCTCAGCCGGTTAGGACACTCTGATCAGAAGGTCGACAGTTCAAGGGCCAGCAGAGAGGTTCCTACTGTTGCATTATTGAGCAAGGCCCTTTACCACCAATCGCTGTAGGGACTGTCTGACCTTACTTTGTTAAACAAGACAATAATGTATGTTGCTTTGGATGAAAGCAAAAATTTTTGTAGTGTGGCAGGGCACATTATCCTGCCTAAAGTATCCACCGCAACCAGGGAATACAGTTTCCATGAAAGGGTGTACTTGGTCTACAACAATATTTAGGCAGGTGGTACATGTCAAAGTAACATCCACATGAATGCCAGGGCCTAAGGTTTCCCAGCAGAACATTGCCAAAAGTATCACAAATAATGCACATGTTCTCCTGTGCGATCGGACCAGACAAGCTATAGATTTCACTCCCCACATGCATCAATGAGCCTTGGGCGCCCATGACCCCATCACTGGTTCACTGGTTGGCCTTCTTTAGACCACTTTTGGTAGGTACTGACCACTGCATACAAGGAACAGCCGACAAGACCCATCAGTTTGGAGATGCTCTGACCCAGTCGTCTAGCCATCACAATCTGGCCCTTGTAAAAATCGTACAGATCATTATACTTGCCTATTTTTTCCTGCTTCCAACACATCTACTTCAAGAACTGACCATTCACTTGCATGAATACATAATACATAATGTCACACATGACAGGTGCCATAACAAGATAATCAATGTTATTCACTTCACCTATCAGTGGTTTTAATGATAAGGCTGTTTTTTTCTAAGTCTTAAACACACATAGCATAACATGGTTGGAACATGCTAAGCTAGAGGTGCCCCCCCACCTGCATCAACACCCCCAGCCAGTAATTTGTGGAGGTGGTCTGTATTTTCTAATCAATTTAGAGGTTAAAGTTCTTATTGCTGCTGTATAACACTGTTGTTTACATAACGCTAAGTAGCCATACTTCCTAGATTTAAAAAAAAAAATACTTCCTCTCCTATCACATTCCTAGCACTCCAGACCCGAACCTATGGATTCCTACCATGAGAGTGGGGTCCATTCCCACCCACCCCCAGCTCTGCCAACCTTAACTCCACTTCCCCATGATGCTCCCGGACAATTAGCGTCAAAACATCAGAGAATGGGGGCGGGGGGATGGGCCAATTACCATGCCAAGCTCTGGTAGGATTTTAAAGGAAGTAACCTCGCTTTGTCCTGCCTGACAGCCGGATGGCGGCCTGGCTTGACTGCGCTGTCCACGTGCCCAACACTGATTGCATTTCAAAGAAAAGCACAGCACACACAGGAAGTGCAGGGGGAAGCATGACAAGACATTTACTATCCTCTAAACAATATTAAAAAGCACATCACCCCTCGCATCTAATCTGCAATGCAAAGCGGCTTCCGTCGTCCTCCCGCCGAGAATCGCTGGGATGTTCGGGGAGCGGCAGGGCATGTAGTGGCGGGGCGCGGTCGCGTCAGGACGACAGGGAAAAATGAGGCGGCGGACGAGTGCGTTCATGAGGCTCCACACTGACACTTGGATACAGAAAAGTGCATGTTTACATCCCAGGCAACACGAGATCACGTTAACCTCGCGATAACCTTCGCTGATAGTGGGGGGGCACGGAAAAGGAGTTGACACGTGGGGGGGGGGTGCGCACACAAACACACACACACAAAACAATAACCCAGTAATCTGCAGAATGAAGGACACAGACACACAAACTTGGGCGAGACTGTCATCAAATTTAAAATCACACACATCAATTATCATGACAGGCTGCTGCCTGAACTTACGCAGTTTCTTCATGGGTCCTGGTCTTTATTTTTGTTCTTTACTATGGAAAAATACAGGCACTATGCTATTTTAACAGATGCAGCCCCAGATGGAATGGAACAAATGGTCCTTTTTGAAGTCTCCTTATATACATAAATAACTAATCGCACAGTAAATAATTTAACCCTGAACCAAGTTATTGATCAATTTTATGTGCATTCACCCTGATCTGAAGGCAGGGCCAGAAGGTCGTGCAGATGGTTTATTTTTTCAGAGCAGACTTGTCAGGATGATGGTGAGCAGGCTCCACACATCCCATGTGGCCAAAGCTATTAGCAGGGACGTACACAGGGTCACGCACTGCCCCCCCCGGAATGCCTCCTCCCGTCATTCACCGAATCAAAACATATCCATGGCTAATGATAAGGATGGCCCCTTCGTATGGATTATGACCCCTCTTATTCCACCAACCTCATATTTCCCCCCCAAAAAATTCTAGAATAACCCCAGCCCTTAGCCAGCAGTGGTGAGAGTCTCACAGGCAGCCCCGTATCACAAGCAGCACCCCCCCCCCGTTGATGGATTGTCTCTCTGAACAGGGCTGCCATCCTTCACAAACTTAGTCACTGTATCTCCCCAGTGCCCTGTCCATAAATCACACCCAACGGGGGCCGCCCCCTGCTCCACGCCGCTCCCACGTGACACTCCAGCTCTTTCACACTGGTTGTGGATGTGATTTTGACACATGGCTGAAGGATAACCCCCCCACCCAATTCGCATTTTCCAACTGAGTAAACACGTGTCCAAATTCAAGGGCGGCTGATGGGACGGCCATAAGATTAGCTTAAAGAGAAAATGCGGCCAATGTGAGAAGAGGGTAGCGCGCCATGCAAGACAGACGAGGGGGGCGTACCACACCACCTTCTACTGCGGCTTCCCATATTTTTTGAGATAATATTAACTCGTATGATTCCCCAGCAATAAAGAAAGAGGCTCTAAACAGAGCACGGAGAGGTGAGGGAGGGAGAGAAAAGACCAGAAAAGTCTCCCAGGAGAGCATTGGAGAGACGCAGAGGAAATGGCAGAAAGATACTGAAGTGATGTTTCCAGCTCCAGTCCCCCCCCCACCGCCCTATTCTGATGAAAGGCACCCAGGCAGTCAGTAACTAAATAACCAACTGTCCCATTTCCTCTATGCAGCGCAAGTCTGCAAGGGCGTAAAGGGAGGAAACAGAAGTGTGGCCAGGGCTCACAAATGGCTCAGAAAGGGTGGCCTGTCTCGTTTAAAACAAAAGCAGTGGTCAGGCGGCCTGACACGAGAATCAAATTACGGCCTTTGTGAAGCGGCGCATAGGAGCCAAGATGGGAAAACCGAGCCGTGCCACCGTGGGGCACTGGGTGCCTTTCAGGTGCACCTTTTGTGTGGCTCCATTTGTGGAGACAAAGAGGGTGAGAGACGTGCTGGCAGGAAGAGGTATTTTTTCTTTTCCGTATCTTTATATCTTTGCATAGTCATCGCAGCGGGACGAAACAGCAGGACTAGATGGTGGCCCAAGACAGCAGCCCAAATCCAGCACTCCCTTCATTAGCCATTAGGAAGGGTGGGGTAGAAACATGCATGGTGTTAATAGGAGTTCAGCAAGGGGCTGTAAAGTGATTGAGGGGCTTATGGGGTGGCCTGTCGGGGGTGGGGGTGGTGAAAAGACGTGTTGAAGGTAGAGAAGAGAAATAGCAAAAGAGGAATGTAGAGGAGAGCTAGTTTCGCTCCTGGGTGACTGGACAGTAATCAGAGATGTTGGAGTGATATGCCTGCATGATGATATCACACACCTTATAATGGGTCTATCAGTCCTTCCCTTTGCAGATGAAAAATGTCTGTCAGATACAGCTTATGATGTGGTCAGACTCAACCTCAAGGTTCGTTTGTTATGTAAAGCACATTTACTGGACCCTCCTGTCTGCACCACACTGATCTTCCTGACAGAACTCTGATAAGATAATTGGGAGAAAAAAGTTTGAAGCTATGGACATATATCTGGATTTCTCCATCAGGTTCTTACAATGTGATGTGATCTTCTGAAGTCATAACTCAATTTATGACATTTATTTAAAAAACGACTCATACATTTTCCTTTACCATATCTTTACTGAACTAATTGTTGAAATGATCAATGGTATAATATAAAAAATATGCAAACTTTTATTTTTATTGACTAGAGGGACCTCCTTTATTGGCCGTGACCTTACTCAAAGGCTTTCTGTAGCTGCTGAGCAGACCTCGATGGCAGTCAGGACATATTTTGGTGCATTCCTCTATACGGAACTGTTCCAGTTCATGAATATTTTTGGGATGTCTTGCTTAAATGGCCTGCTTCAAATAATGCCACTGCACTTCAATGAGATTGAGGTCAGGACTCTGACTTGGCCGCAAAGAATTTCTTCTGTTTGAGCTGCTCTTTTATTGATTTACTCCTATGTTTTGCATCATTGTCATGCTGCATGAGAATAACCCGACTTCTTTGGAGTTCTAGATCACAGACAGACACCCTGACATTCTGCTGTGGATTTTCCTTGGAATTCATTGGTCCTTCGATGATTGCAAGCCCCCCAAGCCCTGAGGCAGTGAAGCACAACTGCACTGTACAGTGCTGCCTCTACCATGCTGCAGAGTTGGGATGAGCTTTTGGGGTCAATGAGAAATATGTCCAGACTTAATTCAGAAACTTCAACTTCTGTTTTATCCATCCAGAGAACATGTGCCGGTAATGTGGTGGAAAATCCAGGCGTGTAGTTAATGTGAGACAGGAAGCAATGTTTCATGTGAAGTAGTGGATTCATTCATGGTTACCTCCCACGAACACTTCTCACAGATGCCTACAGATCCTCAGCTGCCACCCTAGGGTTCTTTGTCCCTGTTTTGTAGATTCCGAGGTGGCCCTTCCCCCTATGTTGGTCAGACACCCCCTTCATGTAGAGTAATGATGGTTCTGATTTTCCTATATCTGTAACCTATCATTTTGACTATGGACTGAAGAAGCAACAAGTCTATAGAAATTATTTAGTAATCCTCTCCAGTCCTATTAGCCTCAGCTTCTTCTAAATTCCTCTGAAATCTCTTTCATTGGTCCATATTGCACTTGAATAGAATTTCGAAGAGCAAGTAACCAAAAGGAAAATCAAACACACTGCTGATCAGATCACCGGACTCCATTAGTGTCTTTTCAAGAGGTCATCCACCTGGAGCATCTCATACTTTTCCCCTCAGTGACCTTTGTTGTGTGAACCATTTTTTTCAATACATCTATGTCAACATATAATGCTGTGTGATACTTATTAAACAAGACTGTATGATTATAATGTAGATCACATTTTAGGAGCCATTCATACATAAATCAACATAATTCTAATCGGTTCACAAAATTTTCCTCACGGCTTTTAGTGTCCGGAAAGTGTTGCATCCTTATTTAATAAGATAAAGAAGAAAAGAAATGATGCACCAAAATTCCATATTCTGGTGTACTCGTTTTAAATTGAAATTCGCTCTTTCATTAATTCCCATATTGATTCATGGCAGAGGGCACAAATTATTTATCAAATTCACAATTTCCTTGTAATGACTTGCATTCATCAGGAGTTTTTGTGCAGACTAATTCCTTTAACTACAGTTCCCTGAGGACCAAAAGAAAAGTATTACCACAATGAGCCACAAAGCACTTTTTACAACTCAGTCATGCATTGGACTGAATATCATCTCAGGAAGATAGAGGGGCATGTCTACAGAGTGACAGCAAAGCTGATGACTGAATTAATGCAGTTGTGGTGGTGATCAAGCCATTATTTAATCCAGCTGTAAATTATGTTGGTGAGAAATGTACTTTGGATGACACTTATATATTGAGGTCTATTCCATTTTTCATTTTTATTTAGCTAACTTATTCCAGAATCATTGTCTCAACAAATATCAGTTCAAACATGCCAATTCCAGTTCTCTGAATTCTGACATGGAGACGTGATTCAGTTGCAGCTCTTGGACTGAAAATGATGTCTGACCTCTTCTGGATATAAATCCTTTCATTATGCATTTGACCCCAGCTAATCCTGGCCAGAACAGGTCATGTGATAAAGACATCAAACTCAAACAAACTCTGTGACACTGGCCAGATGTCCATAAGTATGCTGCTTAAATCTATTAATGACCCTTTGATGCCTTGACAACTGAGATGACCTTCATTAAAGCTCTCCTTAAACAATTTAATTAAAATGAAACCTGGGAAAATTAAAAAGACACTGCAAAAATAACGCAAAAAACAAGGTGAACAAAATTACTATACTCTACTTAATTGAATCGCAGTTTCAGTGAATATTAATACTTTACTGAATGGCCAAATGAGTGTGTGTGTGTGTGGAGCTCGAAATATTTTCCTGATTTGGGCAAATTTCCACCCTCAGTCCAAAGACATGAAGTTAAGACGACTGGTGTCTCCAAATCATCCATAGTTTATGATTTTGAGTGTCCTGTGGTCAGTGGTGTTGGGGGAAGCTTGAGGTAGTTTATTGGGGGGACTAAATTTGCCTTGGGGGGGGGGGGGGGCAATGGTCAATAGTCACTTAGGTACAATTTCACAACTAAACATAGCCAAAAAAGCCCCATCCTCCCTATTTCCGACATCCCTGTCTGTGATGGATTGGCAGCCCAGTCTGTGCTCTATGCTGCTTGTGCCCAATTAGGGGTTATAAGACGTATTACTGTGGATGGCAGGGACCCAATCAGTTCACAATAACCTAAGGCTGACCCTTTCTTGAAAGGTCACAAAGGTAACCAAACTTGCATGCATGCTTTGTTATACCACAGTCAGAGAAACACCAAAGTCCCATGTGCCATTCAATTAATTCACAAAGACTATCATCAATGACGTGCTGCCAAAGACAACACCAAAATCAGGTGCAAATATAAAATAGCAATCTAACAGATGTACAATAAACCTATTAAGCTACTGATCCAAATTTTTTTAAAAAGCAGAAGATTGCTTTTATTTTAGAACAAGGAAGGAGATTCTTGTCGTCTCATGTTTGGCTTGCAGTCAAACAGAAGGCTGAGCGACTGATTGATTGTGAAATAATGAGAGAGCTCTCAGCAGACGAGCCACATTGTCACCGGCTGGTCTCTAATCTCTTTGCCTCTCTGCACCCCATTCATGTCCCTATCGCACGTCAGGCAATTAACCAAGGAATATACTCGCTCAGAGAGAAGGGATATCAAATACGTACATCAAGGCTGGTGGGGGGGAACGTGGCCTCTGGGAGAGACCGAGGGGGGTGCAAATCAATCAAATACTAATAAAAACACAGCACTGTACTTCGCAGGAGGATATCTCTAAATGAATGCGGGGTGGCATGTTGGTGCAGTGGTTTCCACTGTTGCCTCAAACCTGTAGGACCAGAATTTGAGTCTTTGCCCTGAGTCCACATTGTGGAATTTGCATGTTCTCCCCATGGGGGTTTCTACCAGGTTCTCTGGTTTCACCCCACAGTCCAGGAACATGCTACAGTGGACTGGAGTTGACACATTGTCCATAGGTGAGAATGGTGTGTTTGTTTGCCCTGCAAAGGGTTGGCGTTCCGGATTATTCCCTGCCTTGTGCCGGTAAGTTTGTGGGATAGGCTCCGGACCCCCATGATGCTGCATAGTACAGAAGATGGATGGATGGAATGATCTTGGAATGTTCTTTCTGGAGATAACATAAGGATACGACTTGCTAAAAGTCCAAATGAAAAGCAAGCGCTTGGTAAAAATCAATGGCAATTACAGTGATAAACTAATTCAGTGTGTACAGATCGTCTTCCTGACGGAAAAAATTAAACAGGGAACCTATGCAAGACGCAACTAATTACAAAAAAACTCCAATACAGATATTCTTTTAATAATGCAAAAAACACAGATGATGAAGCCAAACAGACTGAGGATTAAAGCAACATACTTTGCAGAAATGATACATTTGGGGGGCTGTTTATTTCAGCTTTTCATGTGCTCCACGTAGAAAATTTAGGCTGACACATTGACTCCCAGAGAAAAAATATAAATGTGCTGCGAGCTGCAGAGCAGTACAGCAGCAAGTCAGTGGTAAGATAATGTTTGAGGCAGAATGAGTATTGTTAATGAAATGAGCATTACTGGCGGTTGTGAGCTATGGGGAGATCTTTCCCAGGAAGGTAAGTCTAGTGACAGAGCCTTCATGCGCCATAGTTCTTATTTTTTGACCATATGTTGGATTCATTCTCATCAACTAAAGCATGAGAAGACAAACAGCTCATTTTCATTCGTTTCCCATATTAGCGAAGCTCCCCTACCGATGGCTCTATCTCCCATACACCCTGAAAAGCAACATCCTCTGAAAAAACCTTCTCTTAATCTCATGTCCAATGCCTTGTCATTCTAACCTCAAGCCACCCAAGGTTTCCCATACTACAATAATGCTCTAAGCCTGAGGCAGAAACAGGATGCTTTGCTACTCATAATAGTATAATTACCATAATTCTGGAAATTGTTTTCATCCAGAGTAATGACTTATATCAACATACACAGCTAGAGAGTCACTAAAGACCTGAAGGGGGCAGTAGCGGGACCCCCCTCCCGGGCCTGGAAGCAGGTTAACTCTACCTACGTAATTATGCAGCACTAGCCATTACCCCGCCTCTGTCCTGTGATCGACAGAGAGCCATCATAGAACGCCGCTATAGGTCAGATTCGTATTCCTTGCTTCCCTGAGGGTACAGAGAAGCCCCAGTGGATAGCCGCCCCAGCCAAAACACGACAGGGCAAGTTTTAAGGCCTCGCCTGAAAGCACTGCAGCCGCTTGCCCCTATCAGACAAGGCTGGTTCGGTTTACAAACGCCGCTCCATTATGGCTGTCAGCGCCGTTGATAAATGGGATTGCTTTCCGAGGCTTTTTCTTTGATCTTTTTTTTGCCTGATTCTTGAGATTTACACACAGCTCAGATTATACAAATGACACCTGGTGGGGGCCAGCTTTAGCTATAGAGCTAAGGCACTAAGGGTAAACTACCCACGTGGGCACAGGCGAGAGAGCGAACAGCCATGCAAACACACACACACACGTAAAGCACTCAGCACGCGCTCACACTCACCCTGAGCGTCTGAGGAGATCTGGGTGGAGCCCCTACGATGTCCACTTGGGCCATATCATCCGAGTGAGCGTTCAGCCCGTGGATGAACATGACGCCGCCGCTGTCAATCACATCCCGCCGCGGTGTCAGTCTCCACTCCTCGTCCACCTCGAAGTCGGGGTGCGAGACCTCGAAACGCACCTCCTCGTTCCCCGCACAGTCATTGAAGTCCACTGCGGGCAGAGTACACATAACAGGTACGTCAAGGACATACGCAGACCCTGGATGGCACCCTCGTCTCCAAAGCCTGTACTCACGGTGCGGTCGACAAGAATAGGCCTGTCAAACTTAAGGGGGGGGTGGGTTATCAAATTAAATGAAATATCCCACAGGTTTCTGCCAGGTACACCAAAAACATGCAGGTAAATTGGAGACTTTAAACTGGCCATAGTGTGTGTGTGTGGAGGGGGGGGTCATGTATAGATTACATTATAGGGACCAAAAGTACCCACAACGTGATAAAACACCTGTTATTTTGATGTTGTGGGGACCATTTTTCAGTTGTCACAAGGGGAAACTCAATTTTATAAAAATTTGTGACTGCAGCACATCCATCCATTTTCTGTTACCACTCTATCCTATTCAAGGTTACGGGGGGTCCAGAGCCTACGGGTGCAAGGCAGGGAACACCCCAGGAGGGGGCACCAACCCATCACAAGGCACACTAACATACCAATCACTCACATATGCACACCCATGGGCAATTTGGTAGCTCCGATTAACCTCAGCATGTTTTTGGACTGCGAGGGGGAACCGGAGAACCTGGAGGAAACCTCACGATGACACAGGGAGGACATGCAAGCTCCACACACATGGAACCCTGGTCCCAGAGGGGGGATTTGACAGTGCTAACCACTGTACCACCGTGCCACCCCATGACTGTAATCAAAAAACTAAAAATGACATAAGTCTTGCGTTCAGTTTGGTTACTTATGGTTAAGGTTAGGGCTGGGTAGGGGTTAAGGTTATCATAGTTGGGATTAGGGCCATGCCCATAGAAATTCACGGACGGCCCCTAGAAAGATATGAATACACCTGTGTGTGTGTGTGTGTGTGTGTGTGTGTGTGTGTGTCCTCTGATGGACTTGCATCCTTTCCAGGATTCCCCCTGCCTCATTCCCTATGCTTCTTGGTGTAGGATCCAGGATCAGTTTGACCATGAGCTGGATAAGCAATTAATGGAGGAATGAATGGATGGGTGGATGGATGGATGGATGGAGGCAGGCCCACAGCCAGAAATGAATTTTGAGGGGAGTGCAGAAAATTTCTGGAGGGTTCAAACTCGTAATTTTCCCCGTGACTACGTGCCTGGATGGATGGACAGATGTACCCCATGGTATGCTCCTGGCCTCAACGTAGTTCACCCAAAGTCACTGTAATTGCTGCACAACTGAGTTCACACAGTGGGTCCCAAGTGAAGCTGCCACTTGTCTAACAATAATAGCATTTCTCTGACTCACTTCGCTTCGTTCCGTTTACTTATTCATCCATCAAATTACTTTATATTCAATTATTAATCAATGCATAGATAAGAGAGAAGACTGACAGAAAAAGGCATTAGAGGCATTAAAGTTCTGAGGGAAACAGGCCATTGAGTTTTGCACACCGCACACTTCTTTTCACCGTGCATGGGAAGGACGCGTACTTATAAAATGCACAACGACCAACATACATACAACACTGCAGCTCTACACTTTACATTTATAATTTGGTCCTTTAACAATACCTTAATGTGAGATTACATGCAGCTCCCGACGTAAAACCAACATAAGTAAATCTAGACTCACGCAAAAAATATCCGAGATAGAAATTATAAACGCACTAATGCAAAAAGGCGCCGTATGCCTGTCCATAATTTACACTTTATCTGTTCATTTGTTTAATGTGCTCTTTAGTATGTATTATTAGTATATATTTGGCTGACGTGTTTTTTGTTATAAGTTGTCTTCAATGGTATGGGAAAGCAAATCCAACTTACGTAAAGTTTGTGGAACGGATTACTTACATCAGCCAAGAATTGCCTGTAGTCACATTTTTAATGTGTAGACATTTTACAGCAACACTTCAGGTTCAGACATTCAGCTTAGGTGGTGAACTGGGTCTCTAAATTGGCCCTAGTGTGGCATCTAGGCCAAGATGTACTCTGACCTGAGCCCAGTATTTCCTGGGATAAGCTCCAGGCTCACCGAGCTGGGCCTGACTGGGTAAGAAGGGATAGATGGATGGATGGAATTCCTTACTCATTATCTTACTTGCTACCCAATAGAACCAACACTCTCAAAAATGTAAAAAAAAAATTAAGGTTATATATATATATATATATTCAAACAGTTCTGTCAAAAGGTATTGCTCATTGCTCATAAATTATTATGAAGAATTAACACTTAACAATGTGTCTGGTACATGGATGGGGGATCTCAGTCCAGTATGACCAAAAGGTGACAAGATTTTTTAAGAAATATGTAGGACATATTGATAAAATTTTACATCACAGTGATAAATATATATGCAGAAACATCACACCACAGAGAAAATTCACGGAATAAAATGGAATTTTCCTGGGATTGGATGACTGTATTGTAATCTCTGGCAGTGTAGCTGGCTAAGGGTCTCAGGTAACACACTGCAACTGATATGCACTGGTTACGCATCCAGTAAACCCATTAAAAGGTGCGGCATGACAGCGATGCTGGCAGCAGGTGGCAGATCAGTCATCGATGTCATTCAGACATGCGCATGGCTTGACTTCACCATTGCTGCTTCCATGACTCTGAGACGCTGACAGAGTCGTCACCTGACAGTCGTCACTTGACAGACTTGGCGGAGCTGCAACCTTGCTAACCGGCTCCCTTCCCTCTGCATGACACAGGCCGGGAAAATTAACCATAGCGTTTATTTTTTTTTCCCTCAGTGTGCATGCCTGATGCAACGCCACTCTTTATGTAAGGATTTCGCCACAGGAAGTGTCATCTCTTCGGAGCTGACAGCCTATATGTCCACCATTGTGGCTGTCTACTTGTCTAAGTGTTTTTTCCGTGATACAGAAATGAAAGCCCAGCCCTCGCCCTCCCCCACCCCACTTTCACAGAATGCCAACTTTTTACCAGAACAATTTCTTTTCCATTCATTCTGGAAGACACCTCTCCCCGGAGGGAGAAACTCCCCATCATGTGACAGAGATGACAGCTGGGGGGGGGGTGGCTGAGATCCCTGTCCTCCTCTGGAATCTGTGCAAGGGGGTTAGTGGGAAACTAAAATGTGTCCCACGTCATTCATTGTGCATCGAAAAGCTCCTTCTCCGCTACAGAGACACGCAAAACTCGATAACCGCCATTATTCAGACTTAATCAGATTAACAGTAGTAAGAGAAATTGCTCGATCGTTCCTACATTTAATCGCATCGGGAACAAAAAATGACTAATTGGGACGGCAGTATGGATGGGATTCACGGCTCCACTTCCAGTCGTTCCGTTATTAATTGCTTGATTGAACCATTATAGTGTGACTTTGCTACCCGGGAAGGTGTGTGACTACAGAGATCCCTGAGGATTCCCCAAACCCTGGTGTGTGACTACAGAGAGCCCTGAGGATTCCCCAAACCCTGGTGTGTGACTACAGAGAGCCCTGAGGATTCCCCAAACCCTGGTGTGCGACTACAGAGAGCCCTGAGGATTCCCCAAACCCTGGTGTGTGAGGTCAGTGTGAAGTCTGCTGTCTGATGTGCAGTTTCCGCATTAATGAAGGAAGTGGCCACTCATATACGCATATGGATCTGACTCAGCATGACAAAATACAGTTAATAACACTGTAAATGATCATAGAGGGTGGGGTGTGGCTCAGTGAGCTAGGGTGCCGCGCCTGTGATAAGAAAGTTGTTGGTTCAAATCCCATGGCCAGCAGAGTGATTTCACCAGTGGGCCCCTGAGTAAGACCTTTAACCCCCAATTGCTCCAAGAACTGTCTGACCCTGCTTTTTCAAAGATGAACATTGTTTCGGACAAAAGCATCTTCTAAATAAAATCTATAATTTAATCTAGGATGGGTAACCAAATTACTGTTCCGTTCCATCTTATCCCACCCCTTGTAATATAAACAACAGACACACAGGCTAAATCATATCAACAGATACCACACTGTTCATAACACCAAACTGTACACATCCCCCCCATTCTAAATCACGTCTAAATCCAGGCAATGCAAAAGACGACTTATGACCAATATCTACAATTTGTTCTTTTTTATTTTTTAGCGAACAAAGTTTTCAAAGCTTATTCAAAGGCTTCCCACAGTGGCCCAAATTTCAAATCAATGCAGTTTTCCTGAGAGCATTTCCCGATATAGAACTCCTCAGCCTTGGCCTCTTTCTCTGATGCAAATTTGTGGGGATTAAAAGAAAGAGAAATAAGCCAATGAAGAATCAAATTTTAGGCATTTGGTAAACAGAACGTTTTTTTGGCCGTTTTTTGACGACTCACCCAAATGCGGGCTGTGTGCCGTATGGGTATGGGGGGGAGGGGGCCTGTTTGTGACGGGGAATGATGGGATTATGACTAGGCATTCAGCATAAATTGCAAGGCACTCAGGCAGTGACAGGAGAAGTGTGCTGAATGCAGAAAATTGAACGCAAGATTTTTCAATGCTATTTCGGAAGCTGCAGCTACAACAGTCAGAGGTGCCACACATGTGTTCAATAGCTGTACACCAAGCGGTTGGTCATGGACAGGTGCTTTAAAACCCATGCCAGGATAGCCCGTCCTAGTCAGCTGCATCTCAGAAATCACCGGGATGTCCCCAGACTACAATCTGAGAAGCCAGAGCCCCAAATAATGGCAGCAATCTATCCACAGTAGCAGAGGGACGATCGATGCACTTGTTCGTTCATGAAAATGAGCCTCGAGTACACGTCGCTTTATCCTTGCACCTTGTTTATCAATAATAACGCTTCAGACCCGTGACCCTCTAAGTATCTGCTTTCGTTTTTGAACGGACATCAATCGCTGAGGCCTCGGTATGAAAGCAAAGCTGCCAACAGCTAACGTTCCAAGCAGGGAAAACTTAACTGTGGCCGTGGCCCCCGGTCACATGGTCCACTGGGCTCGCTGAGGTTGTTTCAGTCAGGCCCGGCTGAAATCAGGGCCTCATGTGAACAGCCACACCGCCCGTCCGTCTTGCCTGGGGCAGATATCGGCACATCCCTCCCTCCCATCTGCACCTAGGACCTACCACCAAACCCGGCCAACTCCATGTCTGATTCAGCTTAGAGGTCAAATGAGCGGCCGCATGGATGGACAGACCAGGGGCTACATCAGTACTCTGAAGTGCCTAAATATAAATTCTAAAGTGTTTACAATTTCCTGTTGACCATTTGTACTGACACATTCTATTGCTATCTTTAGCAAAATATTACATCAAAGACGCCAAAATAATTTCATTAAGACATCCTATTTTGAATTCCAGTCCTGGTTCAAATGAGACCCAAAGCAATCTGCAGCCGTAAATGCTGTGCAGTCCTTGTCACAGGCATATGGCTGTAAGTAGTGTAAAATAGCCCTGAATTAAGGCATCTTGGGGAAGAAAAGGGGATGACGCTCACATCAAACCACGCGGCCGCCCAGTCAAGGTCCCGCGCTGATGCCGGTGCGCAGCAGCTCGTATAAATCGCTACAGCTGCTTGCTGAGCACCAGAACACTTTAGTTTATTCTGAATGTATTGACCATTAGCGATGCAGTTTTGCCATGACGGCTTAACGCTGGGAAATCCTCGCCCGCCCGGCCCAGCGATCTCCTCCAAGGACAGCGCACTCGCACCTATTCCAAGCGCGTTGAAAGGCCACGGGCGCGGAACGGCGCACAGAAGCGTGACCCAGAGCGAGCCGCTCCGCTCCCGCACGCCATCCCGCCCCCTGCGCGCGGCAGTGAAGTCACACCCGCAAGGAGAAGCATACCGGGCGATGGGACACGGGGCAGGAAATGATCCATTACGTTCCGCTTTGAACTAAGTGGCCATAAATAAGGTTCTAGCCGGCATGCGGCCAGCACGCCTGTGGCCGCAGCGGACTCGGCGAGCATTGGAGTGCAGCGCATGTTGGCGCAGGTCTTCTCATTAAGCGCACGCTGCAGGCTCCGCGCTGGCGCTCCCTACACGCGGGCTGCACCATCGCACCCTCTCACGCACACGTAAATAAAACCGCCGAGGTGACGTCCGCCATCTCACACTGTCACTTCTCCGCCCTCTTTTCTGTAGCCGCTTATTTCTTCCTCTTGTTCTGTATAAACTGCGCCCGTGTTTGGCAGAATTTACACGTCCTCATTTCCATTCCGGCACATTCTTTCCATCGAGAGGCGATGAATTATTCAGGGGGCTCCCATCCCGTGGTGGTCCATACTCATGACAGCCTGTCTGGGGCGCCTGCGTATGCGCGCGTGAGTCCCCGCGTGCGTGCAGATATTCATGACACTGACACAATTGGAGACCAAAGTACTTGTAAAATAGTTATGTCAAGGGCTAAAATATCCCTTAATGGCCCTATAGTTATAATAAAATCTTCTGTTATGTTCCAGTGATTTCACACTTTCTCATGACAATTTTTCATACTAATAGTAAATTTAGTTTCCAAACAATTGCTTGAATATAACATGATTCCATAACTTAAATACACTTGGGACCAGTGTACATAAACACAGTAACCTGACATCCTATCATTACAAGTTATAGCCTGCAGGTATATAAATATTTATTTATAAATGTCTCAGGCGGTTCTGGTAACTTAGATTAAAGCACAATGTTGCAACGCTGGGACAAGTACAGAAAACTGGGTAATTTCTCTATATAAATAGGGCCGGATCCAGGCATAGGCAAACTTGGCAGCTGCCTAGGGTACAATTGGCACAAGGGGACCAGGACAAAGTTAAAAATGTAATGAAAAAATGAAAAAAAATACATATTATATAGATTAATATATTATATATATTCCTGGCTCCAGTTATAGGCAGAATAGGCAGTTGCCTAGGGCCCCCAAATTACCTGCATTGCTGAGGAAGTGAAATGATCGTCAGTTTCCTTGGTAAGGATTCTCCCTAGTAAAGCTTTGCCTAGGGCCCCTGAAAAGGTAGGGCCAGTAAAGGCCAAGTTGACAGCAAAGTATTATGGGAAAAAGGGACAAGCTCAGAGAAAGGCACCAACCACAATCAGCATGATGGGACTTCCTGAAGGGAGCAACGTACTGAGACTGAACAACACATAAACATCTACGTAAGCATATATACGCAAACATATATATAGCTGTGTTTGCAAATGTTTGTGTGTGCCTACAGCAAATAAACTTATATACTGCAGTGCCTTAGAAACCCTTTAATGGACATGCAGGAATAAACGCTTTTACAACTCTTCCCAAGGTGGGAGCGGACCTCCTCCAGAGCTTATCATCTGCAGGACACTTTGCACAGAGGCCCAGCAACAGGGAAGGGTGTGTCACAGCCTTGTACTTACTGCTTGTGCTTAGCGCTGGAGCCTTGTACAGAAGAGCAGGGCAGATTTTTTGTTTCTGGGGCCCCCACTCAAAATGTCATTTCAGCCCCCCACCCCTCGATGTAATGACTGTTTGTAGTCAATAGGGGGCCCCAAAACCTCATGGTGCCCAAATGCATGGTTTCTGTGGTGGTAAATAGCACTGCTGAGGAAGGGCCTTTGTTGGGACCCTCACATTTACCCGGCATAATAACAAGGCCTCTCCTTCCACTGCAGCTCCTGGGACAACATCGTAAGACACTGAAATATCAATATCCAGAGGGTATGGATATGGATGCAGGGACAAGAAGGAGGAGAGCCGAGAGGGTCAAGAAGGGAACGTCGTTTCGCGAGGAGGATAAAGTGAGTCTTAGGTGATGCTGAGCTCTGCTAATGGCTCATGGTTCCTGTTACTGGATCACAAAACTTGTTGTAAAGATCACATGACACCAATGTACTCAATACTCACATGTGCTAAACAGGAAGGCTGAACCAGCAGTCAACACTATGGTGCATTCTGCTGGAAATTTTATTCAACATGCAATTTTTACCACAGATGTGGTATTTAAAAATGTATCCTACAAAGTTTTGTCTCAGTCACAGATGAGTGTTCCATGGATACATCTGTCCATGTTCATGTAGGTTGAGAGTCCCAGTCTGGACACAGGGGTTTATACACATAGTGCAACAGAGGCAGTCAGTACCTAACTCTGGGCGCGATGCGTGCACGTCCATCTGATACATCACACCAGGAATATTACAGCAGAAGATCAGGATCAGTGGGCCCCATAATGCCGGTGCAGCCTCCGGTAGCTGGAAATTCGTACTGTGAGGAGCTCATGAGCCAGGTGGTAAAGGCTTCTGCATTTGGACACGGCTCAGTCTGGCTGCCTCCAGAGGCCACTGAGATCAATAGAGAAATCAGTGCGGGAAAAAGAAAAAAGGAGAACCTCTACTCCTCACAACAGTCAGCAAAATTAAATAAGACTCCTCCCTCTGCACCAGCAACAGTGAGTGGCACTAGGAGGCAGCGCTGAGCTCATTGGTGGGTAAAAAAAAAAATCAAAGGACCTACTCCATTCAAAAGCCCAGTGAAAATGTGCCCGCCCACTCGAGGCTGAGTGTGAGGACACCCTATGAACAACCCCATTTCCCCCCATTACAGCCTACTTATGCTCCCAATAACAGTCACACTGGTGTCAGGGCCCCGCTGTTACATGCGGGGGGGCGGGGGGGGGGGGTTGTGGTGTTAGTGGTGTAGTGGCACGCCACGCTTTGATGTCTGTCCTTCCAGGTGACAAAGGGAGAGCCTCCCTCTTAGAAGTTGCTTCGAGTTTAAGAAGCACCACACAACATGGATTAGCCCAGCTAAATCCCCTCTGAGAGGATTTTGATGGTTCTGCAGATTTCCTCTCTACAGCACACTCCTCAAGTTCCTTAAGCTCATCGCACATGCATGGATGCTACTCTACACTGGAAGACTACAGGGGGAGGGGGGACAGTGTCATAATGTGTGAGGCCATTCAATTTACCTGCAAGAGGCAGAATACTGCTAGACCTGCTCTGGGAAACTGCCTTAGCTCATCACACCGCGAGGGGTGATTTCTTACAGTTAAAGTGCATTTTAACAAGAGACAAGATGATAAGCTGCAGGTGTGTGGTATGTCAGGCGTCATGGTGTTCTCAGTGTACCACAATAACCTATAATATTAAGGTATGAGTAGGGTTGCCACTTACAATCTGATGAAATATGGGACGCCACCCCATCCCCCAGGTCCATTACGATATAATTCGCAGAGCGAGAGGGTCCTGATGATAAAATTTGTTGAGTATTGGTTCAAAACAGGATGCAAGAATGCTATTATTATTTTCGCTTGTGGCTCCTTTAGTTGGCTGCTTAGCCATTGCTTGCTCATTCTTACGCTGCATTTACCGTCTGTTTTGTGTTCCTTGTAGCCCTTGGCATCAGCAACGTCGCCTACAATAACTCATCGACGAGGGGGCATTCCGAAGGCCAATTCCGAAAGCGATTCCGAGCTCGCGCGGACATGGGGGAGACGTGTCAGGTTAACAGACTCTCAGGGCCACGCTGTGATTTTAAGAGCTCGCTTTGCTGATCACACGGTGCCCAGCCAGCCCGCCTCATCTTACATTTGCTGTAAAAGAGCACCTGTTATTTTCACAAAATACAGTGATTGTGAGGGGCCTCTACCTTCCCCACCCTCCACATTAGCTCCATGCCCGTCCGCCACAGCAGTCGGCTTTCCTCCCGGCCAGCGCCGCAGGCCACCAGGCCATTAGACCCAGGCTTTAATCCTGGGGGAGTTCTTACTGCCTCATCTCGCCTGATTGGTCTGTTGACCATCAGGAGATTCTCGTCCCAATCAAGTGGAGGCACCTGTTGCTAAGCAGTCCCACAGAGAGAGTGAAAGCTGAAAAATGCAGAATGCCCCATGCAATTAAAAAGGAATGAAAAACAGCTTACGATAAGCGTTAATTTTTCATCCACAGTACTCGTGTGCACAATTTTCTCAGTAGCGTGGTGGTACGGATGGAAATGACAGATTGAAATGACAGACATGTCAGCCTGGAAGAAAAAAGACATGGCCATTATGGGGTTGAGGGTTAGGGCATCGCATCTGCGAGTCCTCTGGCATGGCTCGTGGGTTTTTTTCCCCCACAAAGGCAAATATTAAGACCTTTAGAACACCCTTCTGTCACAGGACAAAGCGGATGCGAGACCATAATTGGGGTGGGGGGGGGGGGGGTTTCTGCATCTTCCCAGAGAAAACACTGGAATGTTTCCTATGGAAACAAATCATCCGATTCAGCCGAACACCACTTCACCAGCTCTGCCTTCCTTACGCCGGATGCACAACCTCAGCACAGTAACGTTACCAAAATGTGACGGTATCAGGCATGCCTCACACAGACACCCGCTAATCCATGCATGACAGCAACAGGTCATTAGCTCCTGCCACAGAGACCATCAGGAGTTCGACTGGCTGAAAGGGCATATACAGGGGCGGAGTCACAGGACCGCTGACCTACATGAAAGCTGATTGGCTCGCAGAGCGGCCCCTCCCAATCACTCCCTAAATCAAAACATATCATTGGATAATGGTAAGGTTGGTCCATCTTTATGAATTATAGTCCTTCTTATGCCCCCACCTTAAAAATCCTAGAATCGCTCCTGATTGGCCATTAGGAGACAAATTGTTGTGACATGGGACAACAGCCCACTTAGGCATGGGGCAGTTTCTGAGGAGTGCACATATGCAGCTCGACACAGCTCCTAGCAGGGCGGCTAATGGTTAGCAGCCCCAAGGCTGCTGGCTTGACACTCAGTGGAGGCCCTGCTGTGGTACCCTCGAGAGGGCTACTTCAGTGAAATTGCTCCAGTAAAATACATTACCGCATAAATGGGTATGAATCCCCCAGTCACTTCAGATGGAAAAACTGTCAGATAAGCAATGAAATAACAATCCTGCATGTGAATTATAAATCCTTGCTTTCACTGTTATTATTAATAACCTGTTGACAGTCTGACAGACCGTTAAACCATACAGGAAGAAAGGGGGAAAAGGAGTTTATCGATGTAGAAGACAGTTTTACACTAAAGCCACTTCAGAAAACTGAGTAGGAATGAAAAGGTTCATTGGCATTCAGGGAATGGATGTTCAGAGAGCATTAGCCTCCGTTGTCATTGTGCCGGGCCTTTGGCCAGGCCCTGGATCCCAGCACGTTCATGTTTAATGCATGGGCGAGTTCCTCTGCCATGCAGCTACACTGCCCCTCCTCCCAGCAGGACCCTGGAGAGGCAACTAAACTGCGGAGAGTAGTAATATCCAAACACAGAACCTAAAAGCCAGGACACCTCTATGAAAGGTGAAGTTTTAAGGGAGATCTTTTGATGTTCCAATAGATAGATATGTTCATACGCTGCTTATTTGTTTTTAACAAACCCATAACATCCAAAAGAATCCGTAACAGTGTTGCACTATGTTAAAAAAACAAAACGAATCTCAACATGCAGTCAGACCGGCTCAAATATCCCCTGTGGTGACTCTCACGTCTTTGTTTAGCAGAGGTAGGAACAGAGATATCATTTTGTTTGATATTCCAGCAATTTGTAAGGAGAGGCCTTGTTAGTGTGCCGTGTTAACGTGAGAATCCCAGCTATTTCCAGCATTTATGCATCTACTACTGTCTTAACCCTCATCCTACCTACTGAGGTCTCTTGGGTCTCCAAGAAGAATTCAATGCAAGTGATAATAATAATATTATCAAAACAAATAGCAGAACAAAAATGGATTATTATAGATTATTATATATTATTATATAATATTTATAGAATTAACATTCTTTGTGTTATATTTATAAGAGGAAACCAGGGGGGTTATTGACCCCAATATAAAATAATGGAAATCAACACCCATCTTTCAAACTTCAACACTTTAAAATTTTGTTTTGTCTTTCAATACAAAGCAGCAACCCCATTTTTTTTTATATGCTTGCCACTTGGTTTTGATATGCTTGCCAATTTTGCCTAAAAAACAAAAGCTGGCGTTATCAGAAACTACATTATATAGTTATTTTCTAGATTTAATACAGCCAAGCGCATCGTGGAGCTCTCAGAAACCACCTTCTCCTTACATATCCCTCCTTTCCACCCTCCCCCACTGCGGCCTCAGAAATGGTTTGGTTTGTGTTTTTCCCACACTCACACCCTGTCTTGATCATGCTCTCACTACATAGCATTCATATGCATGGCAAACTATTTTACAGTCTTATCTTGTATAACAGAACATGGACATTAAATTTGATAGTTATATAACGTATGAACGTATGAATAACGACATTATGAAGTCATGCAATGTATTTTGCACAGTACTGCAGCGGTTAGCAGTATCACCTCACACCACAGTGACCAGGGTACAGGTCTTTGCCGAGGTTCCAAGCATGTGAAGTTTGCATGCTCTTGCTGGGTTGTCATGGGGTTTTCTACAGGTATTCTGGTTTCTAATAATAATAATAATTATTGATACTTTATTGATCCCGGTGGGGAAATTCTCTTTTACGCCTCCCCCAGTTTGTTCTCTGTAGGTGAGAGCAAGCTGGCCTGAAGGGCAGCCACCCATAGTGGCACCCAGGGAACTGGGGGTTAAGGGCCTTGCTCAAGGACCCACAGATGTGCTGAGGCCGAGACCGGCGACCTTCTGATCACAGGAACCGAAGCTTAGCCCACTGAGCCACACGCTGCCCCCACAGTCCAAAAATATGCTGAGGTTAATTGGATTTAAACTGCCCATAGGTGTGATCGGTGTGTGAGTGTGCCCTGCAATGGGTTGGTGCCCCATCCTGGCTGGTCCCTGCCTTGCACCCCATAGGCTCTGGAACCCCCACATCCCTGAATAGGACAAGCAGTTGCAGAAAATGAATGAATGGATGGATGGACTTTGAACATCATCTTACTTTAGGAACAACAGTAGACAGTTGTAGACAGAGCACATGTGGAAATCTGTGGCTGCTGCATCTGGGTCTTCTTCAAAATGACTGCCAGAGTGCCCCCACCCCCTTGTACTGTGTGATACTCTGAATTAGGACCTGTGGCAAACATTAACTAATTAAATAGTTCCATTTATTCAGACTGCATAGGCGAAATTGGGCACTTTTGACTGAAAACATCTATGTTTTAAAAAAGCACTTATCAAAGCAGAAACAATGTGACATCATTAGGAACAAATTAATTGACAAAGTTATAAAACTTGTAATTATTTTTAAGAAGCACTCGTGAGATTTAACGAAAAGTATACCTGTGCAGGAACCTCTATCGGTACGATGAGGGTTAACCCCTACCCAGCCCTAACCTTAACCATATGTAACCCAACAAAATACAAAACCTTTTGGTACTTTTAGGTTTTTGATTGCAGTCATAGATTTTTATAAATGGGAGTTTCCCCTTGGGGGGAGCAAAAAAAGTGGTCCCCACAATGTCAAAATAATTTACGTAGTTGAATAACTGAATGATAAATTTTATCACATTATGGGAACATTTGGTCCCCACAATGTCATCTATAAACGACGCCCTCCACCCCACCTCCCCCACACACAGACACACAGCTGAGCTAATCAAAATATAATAAAACCAAACTTCTTTCGGAGCTAAAAGTAATCAATTTCATGCTGTAGTTAAAGAATCTCAATGCTGCAATTTTAGTTCTCTCAGTAAAGCTTTGGTGCGCTTCTGTACAGAAAGAACACTGTTGGTAAAGATATGTTTTGACAGCATGGATGGATAAACATAAATGCATTGGTTAAGAAAAGACCAGCACTACGCCGAGTGAGAGACAGTCCACCATATCAGCAGCGCCCAACAATCATTCACTAAAAAGAATCTCTGGATATGACACTCACTGGGGAGCTCCAATCAGACCCTGTTGTGCAGGCCATTTGCATTTATGCTATATCTGCCACTGAGAGTTTATCTTTTATTAGCCACTCACCACCCCCAGTGTCTTTCGGATACATTTTCCCATCCTGTTGCAGCCAAACCAAACAGTGACACATTTGCAAAATGCTTCAGGTATTTATACTGTCTGAGTGTTTCAATCAGTGCCGCCTCTCATCCCTGACCTAGAATATTCCACTGCTAGTTTTCTAATAATTGGTGGACTTGACTGCTTTTTATGTCATTCATCTTTTGGTTTGGCAGGTGCTTGTAAATCAGTGTTTCCTAATCCGGTCCTCAGGGAGCCACTGTCGGTCCATGTTTTTGCTCCCTCTGAACTCCTTGCCAGTCAGTTCACATATTTGCTATCAGGAGCTGGAAGGGAGCAAAAATGTAGACGGTCTGTGGGTCCCCAAGGAGCAGATTGGGAAACACTGTAGTAAATGGCCAAATATTTTAAATGTAACAATTTTTGGATTTCAATAGCTGGTGGTCAAAACAGCCCACTACAAAAGAGGAGGTGAGTGAATGTCTAACAGGTGCAATCTGTGTAGAGTGAAAATGAAGACTGAAGTATGGGCCATCCACCTAGAAAGCCACAGTGGGAGATCGTCTTCAAGCAGAAGATGCAGCTGCAGTGTGGGGCCTTCTTATATACAATCACCCCCACGGATAAGACCATGCAATCAATGTCAGCATGGTTTTGATGCAGGAGTAACAGACACGGAATAAAAGCCACATGAAGCGCACCAACACCAGCCGGGCAAGAGGGTTAGTCCACTGAATTAAACACCAAAACCCTATCAGGAACCAGTCAAGAGAGTGACGTAACACATATGATGTATATACAGTATGCAATACAGTATATATACCTTTTTAAAATTAGGACTCAACCTGCTGATTAGAAATGCTTGTCAGGAAAGGAAACATGGAAATGAGAAGAGGTTGAAAATTAAGTGCCTTCATCTCAGCATGAGACAGGTGTGGAGCTATATGAGCAAAATAATCACCTTTTCTGTTTTCGTTCCGGGCTGACCTTCTGGAAGCGCACTCATATGGGCTGAGGGTTATCACGGGGGTTATGAAGAATTTTTATTGCCCTTCATTGCAAATCAAGTCCATCACCTCACTCTGAAGTTCCCTCCAGGTGACAGGAGCTGCTACTTGGAGAAAGGATAATGCTATTCTCTGAAACGTCATAAATTCAGGATTTCAGGATTTGATTCATTGAACTGTACCATCGTTATTGTTTAAGCAGCTATGATGCTGTTCATTTCATTCCAGAGCTTTTTGATGCATGCTTGGCAAATGAAACCGCCGATGCTGGGGCCTCGGACAGGACTCCACTGATGCCACCTCATTCCCGGGGCACAGTGTCACTTCACGGTGACTTAGGTGCACCCTCAAGCTCCTCACAGCCGAGCAGGAGGAAAGCACAGCTAAAATGGCCATTTTTCGCTCCAACTGTGTCACATTAGGCTGCAGAGAAGAGCCCCAGAGAACATAAACAGGCTCATGTTCCACCAGGACGGATGAAGGGCCAGCTCCCTCCAATCACTCCACAGCCAAACATCTACTGTTGGCCAGGCTGCAGGGACGTGGCCGGAATGGCAGTGAATGTGGCTCTTCTCCAAGTTCGTTACTTTACTCCGAGCTGTCCTCTACCTAGAAGCACCGCAAAAGACTGCATTGCCACAGAATACTTCAGTTTTTGCTTTGAAAACTGTGACTTTACTGGGCCAGTTGTCAGGGAGATATGGCCTTTGTTTGCTTTTGAAATGGTTTCTCCATTTTCTAGAAGACAAATCAGAATCGTGGGTGTGTCTGTGTTGAACATAAGCGTCAGGCTCTGCGGTTACAGAACTGATATTCAACCTGATGAGCATCAACCAGCCTGTTATTTTATTCAGCTGCCTGGCTGCACTTCGAGAAAGAGCAAAAAAAGACGGAAAGCGGCCCGTCCAAACTTCAGGGATGCTCATAAGCTGAGAACAAAAAAAGAACATCTTCCAGACACTAGACTCATATTCCACTTCCTCCTTGAGCATGACATGACGGGAAGGAAAATGAGCACACCAATCAAACGGAGGATGGGGGGAAAATCTAGATCTTAATAGACACCGAATCGGAGCTTGAACTGACATATTCCTTCAAAGTGAGCTTTTCATTTATGTCTTATAAAGTGTTTTATAGGAGAACGAGTGATTCACTGTATTGATACTTAAAAGTTATCATTAATTCAGGAATTAAAAAATTAAGTGACAGCTTGAAGGTTAGTCTTCTGCTTCAGTGTGCCAGAAAAAAAGCCAAGATAACCAGATAGTATGAGTAAAAAAAAGGCCCTGTGAGGTGTGTCTGTTCCCTGCTTTCTCCCAGCAGGGGGCGTAGCAAAGTGACTCGGTCTGCCAGGCTACTGAGTTAAAAGGAAGCTTTGGACTTCCTCATTCCCAGCACCAGCAGTAATGACTGATGATGGACAATCTCCCCTGCACCCTCCCCCCGCCCTGGTTCCGCCGTCCTCCAAGCTTGATGAATGTGCATTCGCGAGAGAGTGTCCTCTTCTGGAAGTATCCGCGGTGAACTATAACTCGCCCCTCTACAGAAGATCGAATTCAGGCGAGGCAAGCAGGGATGTGGGATATGAGATAAACTGCCAGGTATAAAATACTTCCGCTAACCTGTGACACCAAGATGGCCGCCTCATTTCACTACCCTCCTTTTTCTCTGCCAGGACTTTATCTACGTGAGTGAATAGAGTAAAAGCACACAAGTGTGCTTCAAAATGAAATGCTGGAAGAAAGTATGATATGAAGGTACAATACATAGCAGCATTCATCCACAATTCTACTTAACTAATTTAAAGTTTGTATTTTTAAAATTTCAATCCCAGTTTCCCATACTCGCATACAGTATATACACTGCACAAACATATTTACAAACGAATTTCAAGTATTTCTTACATACCACTTTAAGAGGCAACTCCAAATGCATAGTGACATAAGAGCAATTGGCCAATTATGGATACAAAGTCTCCCAATACAACAGATAATATAGAAACCAGACAGTCTCTTTCTTGAACGCGAACCAATTAAATGCAAAAATTATTGGAAGGAAAAAAGCCATTTTATCTTTGCTATAACGAGTTAGAACACAACAGGCAAGGAACTTTGGATGTAATTATATGCTTGGCATTTAAAAATCAATGCATACCCTAGTGAGAAGAAGAATATAGTAAATAGGGTTCTTAATGGCGACAGTATTGGAGGAGCCCTGAGGTTCAAACAAGACTGGATCCACAAAACACTACCAGTTACAGGTATTTATAAATACACTTAAACACAGACCATTCAGCTGATACACATTCTCTACTCCCCCAAAATGCCATGAGAAAAAAGAAAAACTGCCTCCAAAGACAGGATTCTTCGCATTGCAAACACTTCAAGGGGCATTCAAGTCAGTTAGAGAGCTATCATAAATCCACAGGGAAAGGCCATTCCAAAGCCTCACCCTGATGGTTACTTGCGATAACTTGGCCAAAACAGCAGCCAGGCATCAAGAACGTCCATTCCTGATACACCGGGATCAGCATTCCCCACACAGAGAGAGGGAGAGAGAGGGACTCGCCGCGGGAATGCAGAAAGAGCCCAGCCATTTTCAATTTATAGAAAATAAATCACTCCTCCTGTGTAAACCACACTTTGATTAATGAGACACTTTTCTTCCTGTATTTGGGATTCTTATGCTATCAGAATTCATGCCATGGCCGTGCATTGAGTTTATAAATTTGGAAAAAAGAAAATTAAGTGGTAAAATATGGAGGTAGTTTTTGATGCATCAATTACAGTTTGCATTTTATTGACTTTATAATGCAACCCTTTGTCATTAAAATTTGCATCCAGGTGTGGATGCAAGAAACCCACTGCACAGACATGACATAGCATGCGCATGGGTGGGGCTGGAGGCTGAACAGAACCAGAAAATAACGGTTCCGTGAGGTTCTTGTGCCGTTCCATCAGGAGTACACTGCACACCACACGACCAGAAACAACTGACATACAGACCACACACATGATGTCATCAAGAAAATGATCTGTTTGTATTGATGTATAAATGTCAGGAGTCTGGAAATTCTTTGTGGATCATACACTGAAACTAACAAACAGAATCTGAGAACCAAGAGCTGTGTTAAAAGTGTTAAAAATGAAATTATGGTTAAAATGAACATCTGATTAGCAGATATCAATTGCACACTCTACATCAATGAGATCCACAGATGAGCATGCAGCATTGCCTATATTGTGCTGATAGTCGATAATTGCAAAATGTAGGGTTGAGCATCTTGGTACTCTAATGCTAGTTTGATCTTCCAATGAATATCATGAATATAAAACACTAAGTCATGCAAACCTAGCTGGCACAGAACATGTCTTTACTAGATGTTGAGGATGAAATTCTCCACAAAGCTCATTTTCAGCTCAGCAGCAAGTAAGCGTCCTTGTCAAACCCATGTGATTACAGGACCCCGACACCAAAGTCAGCCTTCCTTCCTTAGTAGCTGGTGTCTTGTCACCACTCCCCCAGTATGAACATCCCAAAGGGTTCTGATCTTTTTATAGCCAAAGGAACCATTTGCCAGGATTTTTTTTAAATGCATCAATAGCCCCAGAAAAAAACAGCAAAATAGCATGTATTTCCTTCCGTGCAAAAATAACTATTGCATCAGACATTTTAATATATATAAAAATAAATCATACAGCTGTTCTCACTGGAGACAGAATGGACAGTGTGAGACAGTGAGAGACCTGTCCCAGCTGTCTGGCCATTCCTCTTTCATCTGGAAAATAACTGGAAGCTGTCGAAACGAGTGCATTGCTGTCAGTCCATAGTAATACTAAAACATGAGTACACACCATTATTCTAGCTACGGAAGCATAAGGATGTTGTAATATCATAGGCGGTGGAAGCTATGCATTACAATTATCAACTTCGCTTATATTAATTTTTTTCAAATTATGGGAAGATTTCACTAATTTACAAAGTTTAATAAACAATCTAGAGCAGGTTACTTTTATGTTTGTTAATTTCAAACAAGCTAAAATACAATATGTCTCATATTTTTGCTCAAATCAGAGCAAAGGTTCAAAGTGTATTAGGAATATGCCATTATTTCATATCCGGTTGATTATCTGTATGTAATTGTTAAAAGCATGATGCAAATTTATGGTTAAAGTAATTTCTAAAAATATACAACTTAATGACATGACTATAACATGTCATCTCAAGAGGAAAATCATTACATGTAAAATGCTGCTACTGCATACTGCGGTTAAAATGCATTTTAACTGATTATTGATTAAAGTGCTGCTGCAATTTATTCTAAATCACTTGAAATCACGCTTTTACTGTGACTGTCTACTAGAAAAGCAGTTATTGAAAAGGTACAAATGTATTAAATCACATCCCCTTTCGAAAGATATTTCAATGGCACAGAGTACAAATTTTAAGAATTGGAGAAATAACCTAAACTTAGTGTAACTTTTCTAATTCCATTCTGGTCTCATGCTAATATTGTAAATTGGGATGGTGTGTGGTTGAGTGGGTTACAATGCTGCGTCTGTGGCAGAAGGTTGCTGGATCAAATTCCAGGGCTGGCATAATGATGTCACTGTTGGGCGCTGGAGCAAGACCTTTAACCCCCAATTGCTCCAGATACTAGATGACCCTGCTCTCGATAATGTACGTTGCTTAATAAATAGTGTCTGCTAAATAAATAAAATGTAAAATGCAGGTGCCAGGGCATAACAGGGGCCATAATTCATTCAGATGGGCCAAACTTATCATTGGCCAATGATATATTTTGATTTGGTGAGTGACAGGGGAGGGGCATTCTGGGGGCCAATCAGCTTTCAGCTGGGGGTCAGTGCTCTTGTGGCCCCGCCCCTTTACACATCCTAATAAAATTTGAATGCACCCAGCTGCACAGGAATGAGATTCAGAAACTTGGTAAAGCCCTGGACTCATCACCAGTGAACTCTCCACCCTAGTCAGAGTGTTTTAAATGCTTTGATCCATCACTGCTTATAATTAAGAAAATTATTTTCCACGTATTTTATCCTGTGGAAACTTTTAGGCTCCTCGTTTGTTCCATGAAATTACACGTGTAACTGGATGGGTGGTCCCTGGGGACGAATGACTAAATGAGTGATGAAAGGGTGTTGGTGTTCTGTGAAAGGCTGATCTCTAAAAGGAGCCTATTTTCCCCCCCACAATTTCAGGTCGTTTATACACAGGCCACTGGAGCGCCCATGAGGAAATCGGCTCTGAAGTGCCGTGGTGCATATCGGACGGCACCTGGGCCATCACCGGCCCCTGGGGTCGGGGGACCTCAGTAAGGCAGCTGCAATTTTTTGGCCGATGAAATATGGGGTTAGAGCAGTGCTAGTCAATGCTCATGTGATGGTCTTAGGCAAGCTCCTACACCAGCCAACATCCCCCACCTCCCCATGCAAAGTTCATCACCAAAGGGGGTGGGGGGCAAGGAAAAGTTGCCACCTGGGGGTGGGGCGTGGCGCAGGCAGTTTGCTCATGTTGCCCTTGTCAAGATCTGCCCCTGGGGGAGAGCATAGACCATACGCAATATTTACAACATTTTTAACCAGCAAAAACAACAATGAACCAGAAGATGGATTCTGACACAAGATGATGCTTGAGTATCTGCTGTTCATGGCTCGCTATTCCAAAACACCATTTCACCCCACTCTACCCCCCCACCCCACTTTGCCCCCCGCTCGTACGCACGGAGCTCTCATTCAAGAAGGCGCACCTCAACCTCTAGGTGAAAGAACAGTATCGCTATGGCAGCGGCGTCTCCCACGGCAACCAGGCTGTTCAAAGCACTATAGAACGAGAGCTGAGGAATGAGAGTAGAATTCTACACAGTGTTTTATTTTATTTTTTTATGGGGAGGGCAGAGATGAATTGTAAAAGAATGCTTACATGGGATTGTCGGACCCACTGGCATATTGATCAGCGTTCAAGGGAAGTGGAAACAGAATGTTAGCAGCTCATTTGCAAGTTTACAGTATTGTCTCACGACTCTCTGGAATGAACTTCTAAGAGCTCTTGGACATCGTGAGCCCACGGGGAGGTTTGCTGGTGAACACAGAATAATGCAAACTATGAGCCATAGTGCAGTATTCAGCCCTGACTGTAACTGAGAGCAAACTGCATCTCTTTCATTGCCCTCTCATGGTAGGATACAGCGGTAAGTCTCACAGCTCGCATAAAGTCAGGGAAATAATGCAAAGCCATGAGGACCGGGGTATGAAAACAGCGCAGCCAGCAGCATTGAGCAAAGCTACTCGAAGTCCATGTGGGGCGACTGTTAATGACTCACCTAGGAGACATTCTGCTACCAGCAGCAGCTCAGTTCTTTGTTTTAACAGCTAGATATCGACTGGGGTGCTTAGGTCAAGCGCGCACCCTCTGGGGCACGCCAGCACTTTCCCTTGTTAGCATACGCTAATGCCTCGGATCCAGGACCATGTCATCCACCAGCACCACAGCACCATACGTCTCTCCCCCAGCACTTTGTCCCATCCCCTCCCAAAGCATTGTGGGTCACGGTGTCGGGGGCTGTCTGCCGGCCTGCTCGTCACGTTCGCTCCTGGCGCGGCACGCCTACGGTATTTTGGTTCTCACCCTCTGATTTAATTTGAGAATTGGGAAGCGCACTGCGCTGGCATCAGAGAACACAGACCAAAAGTGAACTGCGGGCTTATTAAATTTTAATAATGCTCTCCAGGCAGGCACCCCCCCCACTAATTGCTTTGTGTACTTCCCCTGTGGGGACCCCATACTTGTTTGCTATCAGCAAAGCTGCGATGTCATAGACAGAGGGCCCGATTTTCCTCCTGCCCCTACACATATCACAAACCTAAATATTTTTCCTGAATATATACACACACACACACACAGAGTGCCACTTTTGGGTTGCAGACTTTCCTTCCGCTCTGCCTGTCCCTGTCGGCCTTCCTCTGAGTCTTCGGCTGGTACACAGAGATCCTTTCAGCACTGTGTGCATGCAGTCCACCAATTTGCTGTGCCCATGCCAGCACTTCAAAGCAGAACATTCTGGAGCAGAGGGACCACGCAAAGGATATCTTTAAACCATACAACCGCATAGCGTCTTCTGCATGTGGCGGCTGCAGTTTCAGGGAGGTCAGGCGCGCTTTGCAGTGGGATGCTTTGCAGTGGCGCGGTTTGCAGTGCGACGCTTTACAGTGGGACGGACGCCGCCCTTGAATGGGCCGAATTCTCATGTGATGAAATAAACATAATGACAAAACACCAAAGTCCCACTGAAGGATTCTGCTATGTGATGCGGAAGAGGAGTTCTGTTTCAGCACAAGCACATTAGACCTCTGCGTGTGTGTGTGTGTGTGTGTGTGTGTGTGTGTGCGTGGATGTACGTGTTTGTGTGCGCGTGTGTGTGTGTGCGTGTGTGTGTGTGTGCGTGTGTATATATAGATGTGTGTGCGTGTGTGTGTGTGTGTGTGTGTGTGTGTGTGCGTGTGTGTGCACATGTGCGTGTGTGTGTGTGTGTGTGTGCGGTACAGGAATACAGTTAGAGTGGGAGACACCAGACTGCCTGTTTGCAGCCTTGGACAGTGTCAGTACGACAGCTTACCTGTATCACTGGACACCTAAGTAAAGTGCTTTCACAACCCAGGAAAGGGCACAAATTCTATAGCATTTTAATTAAAAGAACAACATTCTCATTTCCAAGGTGAATCTGTACTATTCTTACCTCATTTTTTTATATCTTATTTATATAGCAGATGCTTTTATCCAATTTTTCCATTTATAGAGAAAGCTGGCTCAAACAGTCCCTGGAGCAATTGGGAGTTAAGGGCCTTGCTCAGGGGCCCAACAGTGAAATAGCCCTGCCGACTCTGCGACTTGAACTGGCACCCTTCCGATCACAGCCTCACATCGGCCCCAGTGGGGTCAGTTTTCGTGCTTTTTAATGTTTAAACTGCAGATTTTTGAAGAGCATTCAGCATTCTCCTTGACCGCCTCCACAAGGCTGGTGTCAAAATGAGAGGCGTCCCACCTCCTGATGGCCTTCATCTGAATGCCGAGGGATGCAGGGCGCTTTGCTGCATCACTGTAAGCACGCCTGTGTGCGGTCGCATTCCAACCAGGGTGCCTGCTACCTCTGAACAGGTTGGACAGTATATTAGGTTAGTGGGAAATATTCTGCCATGATAGGTTGTATGTAAAGGGAGTACAGAGAAATTGGCCACCATGATACATCATGTGGGGGGCCTTTATACAGCAAAGTCCATCACTAGCACCAAAGGGTATGAAGGATCTGATATATCCCAGTATGACATACGTGTGCCGTTTGCAAAAAGCCAGCCTTCCGGTGGGTAATGGAATGACTGTAAGCCAACTTAGCTCCTGGCGCGTACGCTTGTAATCACATCCACTCCAATGTAAAAACACACCCTATTACCTGCCTGATCATCTACGCACCTTTCCCCATTAAAGCCACACAATTATCAATATCAATGTTAGGACTGCACAATATGTGACATTTTTGCAATATATATTGCAATATAAAACAAAAAAAAAGAGTTGAAAATTTACCAATAATAAAATATAGCCAAATAGATCTTATTATCCACCAACAGAGTGTGTCAGATAAGTTGGTTGTGCTGCCCTGAGTTGTGCCAACAGACACAAAGGATTGCTATCAAATCACAGAATTTCTCCCAGATGTGTGACATGTCTATGAGGGAGTCAAACAGCAAGGACGAAAGTGATCATAGTTGAATACATACATACGTACATAGTACAGGGAGTGCATGCAGACTGATTTATTAACATATACCAGATAATACTAAGTAGAAACAACCATTGCAAAGTCAACTGGAAAACTTGGACAACTGGAAGATTTGTTTCCTATGACAGAGTAAAAATGTTTTAGCAAAACTTAAAGATGGTCCCAAACCAGCTGATTATCGCGATGCGACAATGTGCATAACATGCATCTTAACATCATGCACCATGCCGGTCTAATCATTGTAAAGGACCACCAAAACCATTCCACAGGTGAAGGAAAATAAATTTTTAAATTGAGAAAGGAGAGGAGGATAAATCACTGACCAACAGGGGGCATCGTGAGGAAAGCGCCAATAGCAGCTTAAGATAGATGTGCAGTCCTGACCTGTATTTTGTTGTATGAACTTGTTAACCTGGGAACGCAAGGCATAAGTAATGGGAAAGAGACACATAAAGTATGCAAAAATAAAGAAAATTGCCAATTTTTATTCAGATTTTTATATCTGTTTACTGTGGAACGATTTGGCCCAGCTGATGAAGGTTAGGGTTAAGACCACAGGCATTCAAAGAATGAAATGTATTCTTCATTCCTGTTATGATTGCTGGCAAAAAGCTGAAGGGTGCCCTACCAGAAAGAAGGAGGCAAAGACCACATACTTAGCCTGATAATTACCTGTCAGAAATAACTCACTTTGTTAATTTAAACTGTCAGCTCAAGTGCTGGTCAAATGCATATAAACTGAAGAATTTTAAAACAAGATTCATTCGCTATTCTTCGTCTGAACGCTGTCCATAAACCTTTTTCAAATTATTCATTTAATTAAACTTTAATTATAACATGGCCCTCATAAGTGTTAACTAACTATATAAAAAAACCCTGTATAATTACTACTAGTAATTATGTAATCTTGAGTATTGTTAATCATTTTAAATGTTAATTTAAAATGAGAGAGCAATCTTAGATCTTCTTATTTCGTTTTTAATAGTCGTGTTTCTTTTTACAACACATCACAGCCATCGATATCCCTAGCCGCCAGCTTGCGAAACAATAAATATGGGCAACACAAATGTATAAAATCAATAAAATGAGTATTTGAAATACAGTAGGCAAAAGGTGAAGTCTGAAGTGCCATTCCATTCTTTCTCCTTCACTCTTTACTCAAACAGAAAAAAACATCCTCCTTAAAGGCAAAGACACAGACCCTTCCTGAAAAGCCAAGCCTGGACCGGAGATGAGTATTGGAGTATTGGCAGCTCATTGATCAGACTCAGACAAAAGTAAATGTTGATCTATTTTTCACTTCGGTTATTTGTGCCCTTCTGCCTTTGCCATACATCAAAATATATTGTTGATAATCTGTTTTGAAAATATCAATTATATTAAATAGGGTCTTTTGACACATCTTATTTGTGTTGTATATATATACACTCACCTAAAGGATTATTAGGAACACCATACTAATACGGTGTTTGACCCCCTTTCGCCTTCAGAA
>JAAGVU020000019.1:25221497-25234827 GCA_011763525.2 Mormyrus iriodes
TATTTATATACATATTCAACTCTATGTGCGTGTGTAGGCTGGAGCCGGTATGAAATGAGTAATCAGGTATTTATTCAGAATACATTTATCTTCTTTTTAAAAGTGGCTTTTTAAAAATGTCAGACTAGGATGTCCTGTTAGATTCATAGACAATCCAGCCTGTATATAGGCTGATAGCGGTCTAAACGGATTAATTTCTGGGACAAATTACTTGAGACCAATGGTACCCAGACAGTGAAACAGATCAAGTGTCTTCCAGGAGGTGGATGATTAATCAGACTAATGGCTTGCTAGCATTTTCTGTTCTTCTTCACTTGCTGGCTGGGTTTCCTCCCATAATATAAAAACAAACAGTGTGTGAATTAGCATGTCTAAATTACCCAAAGTGTGTGACTGTATCTGTGCCCCGTGATGGACTGGCATTCTCCCCAGGGCATCCCCTGCCTTGTGCCCTCTGCTGCCTTAGTCAGGTTCCAGGCCTAACATGACCCTGTACAGGATGAGCAGATATAGAAGATGGATGGATAATTTGCTCAGAAGTCAGCCAAATCATGGAGGCGTGAGCTGCTCGTTGGTCATAAACCATCATTGTATTTACTGGCTCGTGTTTTTTTTATATGCGTATAGTATGACTGCACCATAACTTCTCATTGTGTTATTGTGGAATTTTTGTGTTGGGAAAAAAACAATAAAAATCAATCGAATGTCCTGATGCATTATTTATATGACATATATCAATAACGATAATGGCTCGATCCCCACAACAACACATTTCCACCACGAACCCATTCGAAAACGGTGATTTGTTCTGCATCATCATGTCCGAATAAATCAGTGCAACACACTGAAATTTTGTTTTTATTTTTATTTATCCATAACCATATTTTGTTCATTTTTCCCTGATTCTGCATCTTGAGTCATTTTGAAACATGCTCGGGCACTGGAAGACAATCATTTTTACATTCGTTTCGGCATAAAGAACCACTTTCGAAAATATTGCTCACTTAAAATTCCTCCTCAAAGATGCAATTAAAAAAGATCATGTTACTAATTGATGAACACAATCCTCAGTGATGAGGCAGTTTTGAATTAAACATGTATGTTTTTTCCCCCAAGTTGTGAATGATGTTTGTTAGTCCTGGCAGATGTAGTGTATTTGCTTGCATTTGCATAAGAAATGTAAATTCTGTCTGCAAGTAGGTTAGCAAGCTGGGTACATTTCTCAATCATTGCATCTTCTGTGGCGGGGGGTGTATTTTGTGAACCAAATGCTTGAGCCCCCAGCTATGGTGTCTTCTAGCATTCCTGCCTCTCCGATCATATTGCATCCTGGCATTCCTACTGTTCTGGCCCTGTATGGATCAATTCTAACCAAATAAACAGAACCCATTACTCTCCTCCAGGTCCTCTCCCCCCCCCACCCTATGCAGCTGCACTTCTGCATCAGCACCCACCTTTACAGAGCATTTCCATTTTACTTAGACTTCTGCACTGCCTGCCCCGTTCCCCATGTTTCATAGCATGCCTAAAATGGAAGGGAAGGGAGACTCCTCCTTCATTCACCACTGGCGCCCCCCCCCATCCGAGACAAAGTGAAATCAGGTTCCTAAATTGCCGCCCCCCTCAGAATATCTATAAGCACCTAATGGATTGATCGGCGCACTTTCTGTTAATCTAGAACGACAGCCTAGTCATCATACCACTGCCTATTATTCAAATTATACCCCCATCTTCCAGTAGGATTCAACAGACCCATTCAAATAAGGACCTCCCAGAAACATCATGCCAATAAAATAGTAAAACAACAATAAACCCCCAATAGTTCTGCAGAGATTGTGTTACTAGCATCAAAGGGATTAAAACTCTTATAACATCACTTACACTTTGCATACTAGTACACTGGTTGTTGCTAATTTGTGCGCATGCTAAACTAAAATGGGCTCGCCTCTCGTATTCTACATTCGGAACACAAACTTTTTATAATTATTGCAAAACGTGCGCTTATGCAAGCGCATGTCTGGCTGCTTATATGAGCATGAAAGTGCACGCGTGCTACGGTTACTTAACATGTTAATCTGCAGGTTCCACGGCCACTTTGAACATTTTAAATTGCTGAAGGGGTTGATCTTGCATGCCATAATCAGTTAAGAAATTAAATGTGATAGCTGGATAGCTGGAACAAAGACTGGAGGATGACAATGACAGGTTCTTGTGGCATTTTATCATTATCAAAACAAAAAATGAGATGGGAAAACATAAAGTCGGACGCCCCATTATTATAATCAGGATTCAACCGACTCCAGAACCGTAACTCTGTAATTAGTAATTCTGCCCATTTAGGAACACGCCAGCGGTGGGCTGTTTGCAAAGCCAACAGATAATTTGTATAGCTGTGTAAACTGTGATTATCTTCTGCATTTGTAGTATGATTAATGAACAAATGGCCCTCCCCCCCAGTCTCATTCTCATTCACAGAGGATAGCGAATGCCACTTCTTTAACAGTATATGTAAAATGTGAAAATGTAGGTGGCGGAGAGGGGGGCTTGTTAACTAGAGGATTAAGGACCTAGGAGCTGGAGCTATTGTGCGTCTCCACGATGGCCCCAGGTCAGACCACAAAACCAGGTTATTTCATGCACGGCTATTAAAAACTGCTATAGGAACGGAAACTAGTTTATCTCATAATTCCTGCAGAAATCCTTTAAGACAGAGGAACCTAAGCAGGCAGATATGCAAACACCGCACTGTACTGCACTATACTGCTCACCATTATTAAAAATCCACTTCCGCACTTTATCATTACTGTACTACCACTGTGGCTATTTGCACATCCATCCCCAATGCATCACCTACTTATTGCATATTTAATGTTATTATATTGCACGTCTTACTGCCTTGTCTCTTATTGCACTGCTGTTTGTCCTGTTGTCCCCCCATGCACCTGTCCCCTACACTGCAATGTGGCATAAGAAGTTCACTGTGTTCCTCTGACAATAAAAACAGACTGCAACATATATCGTAACGTCTCGCAGGCCGAGGCATTGTGGCAGCGGTAAGAGACAGGGGTGCTTCTTTTAAAGGGGAAAGAACGCTCTATTATTAAGCCCACAAAATGACTAGTGCAGGTATTAAACAACCACCAAACCACACATAACAGGGAGACATAGGGAGGTCAGACACTGGATAGTAAGTTACACACACGGTGGGTAATTTATACAATGGCTAAAGACTCACGAGGATCAGACAGGGTTCAAGCATGACACAAGCAAGCGCACATGACAATCGGGAACAAAACAAGTATTAACGAAAACACAAACAAGGGACTATTTACATTTCGTAAGCATGCTCCGGTGCTCCAATGTTGTGTATATAACAAAATAGAGCCTTTATTTTCTAGGTTATTTTTATTTTTATGAGCATAATTAAGTCCGCACTTGGGAAGATGTGTCTGGGTTTGATAGCGCGTGCAACAGAAACGCAGCCTTGAGCTTCCGGTGTGTGTTTGTGTATCCGGGCATCTGTCAGGGAGGGATGAATCCAGATCTCATAAAACGAGGACACCTGTGGTTAATGACGGCCACAGGGAAAAGGCGCAGCATCCCAAAAAAACCTGAGCTGGGGGAGCTGCAGCGTCAAGCAGCTGCACAGCGCATTGTCTGCGCCGAATGCTGCGCGTTCCTCTCCCTCTGCGACCCGCAGGTGACACAGTGCTGCATTACAGCGTGACTGAGGCCCGCTTTTTTTTGAGGTCACATCTCCGGTGGCAAGCTGGTTCTCACTATTGCCTCATACCTCCAGCATTGGAGGGGGGGGCGGTGAATCCCGCCACAGTTCTTTATGGGTGCAGTTTGCATGTTCTCCTACTGATGTCTCTAGGTCGACCATAGTGTGGTCATGTATATGACACAGCCCCCGCAATGTGATAAAAATCAGATGTGAGAAAAATCAGTAATTTTAACTTTGCGGGGACATTCCAGGACAAAAAATAAAAATCTGTGAATGCAATCAAAAAACAAAAAATCTTGCATTTTTTTTGTTTACTCAGGGTTAGGGTTAGGACTGGGTAAGGGTTAAGTTTGTCAGAGCTGGGATTAGAGTTATGTCCATAGAAATGAATGGAGAGTCCCCACAAAGATACAGATACGTATTCTGTGTGTTTGTGTGTGTGTGAGTGAGCACTGAGGGAGTATACTGGGTTGGGCCCAAAAGGATACTGGACCCAACTGAAAGCTGACTGGCCTCCTAGTGCAGCCTTTCTTGGCACTCATTGATTGAAAACGTATCATTGGCTAATGATAAGGTTGGCCTCTTTGTATGAATTACGGCCCCCCCCCCACCTTAAAAATTCATGGAATGGCCCCTGTTGAGCGCATATGTATGCACTGAGATGGACTGACACCATGCCTTGTACCCGACTGGCAAAGACTTCAGGTCCCCTCACAGCCACATCCCAGATGGATGGACATGTTTCAGGATACACTCAGAGGACCAGATGCCGCTCTGCATTTTATCAAAGTTGACTCTGCCTCACGTTGGGCTGTCCCCAGAGTGATGCTTCGCTTCACTCCCTGTCTCCTGTTTCCCGCCCCGCACACAGATCCTTGCCGCCAGCCTGCTGTGGTTTCAGGGGGAGCCCACACTCGCTACGGGCACTAATGGTTGTGCCTGTAATTACCGCCATTTGTCAAGCTCGCGCCTGATTTATAGTCAATTAAAAGCACCCCAAAAAAGCACGGGGCATCTGTAACAGTAGGGACTGATTAATGTAGCGCAATTACAAAGATGAGAATGGTGTGTTGCAGGGAAGTGCTCTAGTGCACAGAATGCAGAGAATTATGGTCCGGGATCGACTGAAAGTCACACTTGTGACCCCCACGGGCTACAGTGACTGCCCCACCGAAGCTGCCGTGAATGGACTACAGCTCCCAGACACGCCGTCACTGGACAGCTAGTCAGCGCTCCTCAACTTAATGCATGCTCAGCCAAACCCTGTTACCCACATACATACCGCCAATCCATGCAGTCCAACTCCCACAAAATCACCAAAGCCTCACACTGCCCATATCCAGATGTGGAAAAGTGGAAGCAAACGTTGTTTCGTCCATCATACTTCTTGCTGCCTGGGATTACGGGATTACAGAGCTGGGATTGGCAACATGGGACAGAAAAGAAGGGACTTATACACGTGTAATAGACCGCCAGACATCATCTTTGGACAGTAATAGTGTCATAGGTCAGATTTACAACAAAGATAGAGGTAATATTTATATGGACACTCATCATCTATCTTCTAAACGCTTATCGTTGGGGGGGGGGGCTTCCCCAGCAGCATCTGACACAAGGTTGGGAGCAGGGATGCAGGGCAAATTACACACCCACATACAGTCATAGTCTATGGGCAACACAAGCGACATCATTCAAGCCTACAGCGTCTCCCATGGGGCCATTTATTGATAGGGATAAATATATTAGGGAGACGAGTTTTCCTGATATACTGCTGGTCAAAAAGTAATTTCAGGGTCCCCCGGCCCCTCCAGTGTAGTGACTGCTTGTGGCCAACAGTGGAAATAAGTAATTTCATTGGTGTTAAACATTTTCACTGCACATATGTATTACATAAACATCTCTGCAACGGTTTGCAATGTCGTAATGACCTAGAAAGGCTAAATCAGTGCTGCAACTCTTTGTACATTCAAATAGCTCATTTAATACTTTTTCTGTTATTTACAAAAAAGAAGGAAAAATCTACATTATTTGCTTAAGTTTTTAGATCTCTAAACAGTATGTAGGGCAGCTTAACGTATTTTTCCCACCTCTCTAGGTAGATTCCCGCAAACTTTCAAGTCGGACAGTGCTTTTCAAAGCATTTCCACAGGTTCTCAGCAGAATTCAAGCGAGGACTTTAACTGGGGCAGTCAAGGACAAGCCTCACCTTATTCATAAAAGTTACTATACAGTACGGTGTAAGTCTTCTGGCTCGCCTTCACGTCATCACATCGCTTCCCGGCACATTTGACAGGAAATGTCAGGAAAAAGATGGATCATGATAAATATCCAGATTCAGCTTTTAGGTGATGAATAATATATGATAGTTTTAAAAGAAATGTGAACGCATCATTTTGATACTTGCCAGAATTACACAGAGCAAGAGTCTGAATGTTTTCAAACGTATTGGTGCTGGATACTGAATATATGGTGTGCTGTTTTATTCACTTACTCTGGCCTTTGTTAAGCATCTCAGTAATGTGCAGAGCATGCTGAAATGATCTCGCCGTCATCGGCTGCAGAACACCCAGGTCATAAATGCCATCACAGGCTTCATTATCCTAATCCTCCCTATCCGAAGGATACAGATGGCATGATTTAGCTGAGAATTACAGCACCTTACTAGAAAACTGGCCAATAGAACAATAACGAAAGCTATTTTACACCCAGGGAAAATATCAGCGCTATTTGCGGCCTCGTGGCTCGTCTCGGTCGCGAAATAATGTCTGGCTCACTTTCCCCTCCCGTGCATGTTGGGGGAGGACACGCAGGAGTGTGTGTGTGTGCTGGTGTGTTAGTCACACGTCTGACAGAGAGCAAGGACTCCACCAACCAGGCCTGCCTAAAACAATAACAAGATAAACAGGTTCCCTCTCAGACACTTAGGGGTTATCAGCACAAAATGGGCTTTGAATTGACAAGATGATGAGTGTGACTAGATAGAGTGTGTGCACCAGAGGAAATATGTAAGGAATTCGATAGAACTAAGCAGGAGGCACTGTGCCAAGCCCGGGGAAGATGTAAGCCGCATCTGTTATGCATGTAATACCACCGGACTGTTATGTTAAAGCAGTTCCATGTCGTAATGACTGGTGATTGCACTGAAACAATAGAGGTTCGCCATCTGTGAAAGAGGGGCAGAGGGGATGGGGGGACATGGGGTCTGCGTACTGGGGTACAAGGTACTGCACCCCTCCCCCACCACCCCCACCATGCTGACCGTGAGGCAGGGATGTCATGCAAGTTTGCCAGCTTTGGTCAGCTAGCAGGAAGTAGATGTTCAAGTCGAGACACGTCTGCCCACACATGGACACGCATTTTCATGTATGTAAGAGTTTTATTACCTTGTAAATAGTCTGTAGGGTTTACAAACTACCCCAACGCTTTTGATGTAGCTGATTTTAGGTTTATAATGGTATAATACAGATTTGCCGTAAGATTTCTTGCGTGAGAGTCTGAAAGCGTGAGTGTCACGCCAGATGCGTGAGAGCTGGCGGCCTTGTGTCATGCGGTTCGACCGTGTGGCATCACCCGGCTCCCTTAGGGCTTTGTCATGATTTTTCCACCTGCCCACAAAAATATGAAGGGGGAGTAGTTGAGCTCAAACTGAGAAACTAGATATATATTTTATATTCCTAGAGAAAAAGTCCCCACGCATGCCTGGCTACAAAGGATTATTGCAATTCAATCTGAAGCAGGCCCGTATTGACTGCGGCCTCCGACTCCGGCGGCTGTGGTCAGTATCGACCAAGCACGGCTTACTTTTTCAAAACTGAATACCATCCGTCGCCTTTTACTGCTTAGTTCGGTGACTGCATACAGTTTGCTTTAATGTAGTCACATTTATTTTAATGCTGGATAATACCTCTGGAACTGGAGTGCACAAAGAATTAAGAGAAAATGCGTTTTGAAGGATTATGGGATCAATTTCATTGCTTTTTCCCCTCCCCATCAGCTCCGTTGTACGTGTTTTCCTCATTACAGAAAGTGAGCAGTGTGAATCGACAGACCTATTCATTCAGATTAATACATCCCATTGTGCTCCTACGATAAACTGCATCCTGCCTGCTTACTTAAAGCGAATATGGCCACAGAGTAATAATGAAATCGAAGATCACCTGAGGATCTTACCAACGGGGTATCTGATATACGCCCACAGGATGGGGGAGGGAACAGCCCCCAATTTCAGCATTCTAGGATTACTGACCCAACAAATGTGCTTACAGTAAATAAAATAAATAAAAGTAAGTAAATAAAAGTGCTTGTCCGTTGCGGTATCCTATTCAGTATTTTATCTACCCTATTTTACTTTATTTTTTACTTTATTTAATTTCATTTTATTCCATCCTGATATTATAAAGTATTGTCCTGTAATTTTATTCTCTAATTTAATGTATAATTTCCCTCTATCTATCTATCTATCTATCTATCTATCTCTCTTTCTTTCTTTTCTTAAAATCTCCCGCGATCCAACGCTGTTCTGAAGGAGATGTAGGTTGGCCCACAATTTCCAGACATTCAGCTGCAAGATCTCGCGAAAGCTCATCCCAGCCCATGAGTGCAACAGCTCATCCTCCATGCCCCCTGACCGCATTGCGTGGCACCGTGCCCACCAGCTGACACCTCTGATGGGCAGCAGAAACAGGAGCCAGCTGGACCTCTCAGCTCAGGGCTGAAGGGTGTTAGACATGTCCCACCTCCGTACATCTCACCCAGCAGGGGGGAGGCAAACGGACAACATACGAATGAGTGGGGTTAAAGAGAGACTGTAGGCCCATTGCAGACTTACTGGTCTAAAGATGCTTCACAGCCAAAAGCTGGAAAATATGCTGGAGATAAACAAATAAATATCCAGCCTGAATGTCAGCAAGTCCCACCAGCGATGTTCCAATGTCTAAAGCTTTTCCAGAAAAGTAAAGGCTATTATAGCAACTAAGGGTTAGCCAGCTTCATATTAATAGCCTTGGTTTCGGATTGAGATCCTGGACAAGCTGCTGTCCACATACTTTTGGCCATTAAATGTATTAATGTTACTCCCCCATAAAAAATGTGCCTTTTCAAGCCATTTGCTGCCTGCATTGTCCTGTTATGCACAGGAGTTAACTTCTGCATTCTAAAACAAATCAGTGTGGTGCTATAATTTAGTGGATTAACCTACCTGACACGCCCCCAAGACAGAGTGGTATCTTTTCCATTAAATGCAATTAAACCGGCTACTCAACAGCAAATAGACCTGTGTCTCCTACGTCATCTCCATCTCCACTTTTTATTCCAGCCTCCAAAACGAGCATGTTTACCTACAATGTGCCATTTTGCTGAGCTGTACCAGTGAATCTGCTTTCTCAGGACAATAAGTGGCTATTGTGGATGTGCAGAGAGCATACATCCACCTGTAGAGTGTTAAGCAAGGCATGGTGCACAAGCACTACTGCTCAGCAGACCACTGTTTTCCAGAAATAGGAAGCCCACACACTGTGGATTCTGTGACGATCATCCGTGAATCAAAAGGGCTTCCTTAATTCACGTAAGTGATGAACGGCCCACTGGAAGTGCACTGGTGTCATGGTAACGTGCATCACAGCTCTCAGCTGCTCACGCCTCCTGCTCTTTCACACTTTAACCATCACTCTTCAGTTCTGTTTATCTCTATATAGCACCTTTCACATCACAGTTACTATAAGGCACTTGACAAGAGTGTGTGGCAATTCATTACTATATCGTTTATATGAGATTGTGCTTTAGATTACTCTAAAGTAAGGGGAAAAAAAACACCTAGGGGTCGACTGGCTGCCCACCCCTGGCATGCTAACATTATAGAATACAAACAAAATGAGCCTTGATTAATAAAAGCATGGTGTGAGCTGTGGTCAGAATCAGTGAGCCGGTTCTCCAAGCAGGTCTGCGTGAGCCGGTAGATCACAGGTCGCATCCACAGTGTCACAGATCGTAAGCTGCATCCACGATGTCATGCTTCCACATAACTGAACCAGCACTATTCCCATTATTTTTACTGCGGTGTCATTCCCAGTTTTTGCATCTTGCCTTTGAGATCTGAATCGTACGCAGCAATATCATCCTGGAGCAGGACCGTCTCAAACTTAAAAGCGTTTGGACCTCATGGATGAGTCACATCCCTTATGTGGCACTGCATTCTGTGCTATGGAAATATTTCTCCAGCGGCTGACAGCATCAGACTTTGCATCCATGGGTTTGTCTTTCATGCTTTTGTACGGTGTGACTTACAGGTCAGTGCATTAAACAACAGAGAGAGAGTATCGACAGAAATGGTAAAGCAGCATGTGCTATACAGCCTGCACAGAAACTGCTTCCTGCGCCAGATACTAAATTATTACTCTGTAATATGAGAGCACACTAAAGCATGTATAAAACCTAGGGCAGCAATAAAACACAGTCTTTTGGTTCAATAATAATCTCATAATATAGCCAGTCAACAAGCGCAGTGGAATGTAAACATTCAGAGGGGAAAAATGCTCATATAAGAGTACAGAAAAAATGACATTAAAATTCAAGTTCAAGTAGGCTTAGGACACGCTGGTGAATTACGTGCATAAGTGGGGGTATCTTTCTTTGAGAAATAGGGGTCTGCAGAGCTGTGCATCACGAGTGTTCAGACAAACATTCGGGTCAGCTCAGAAGGGGAGCATCAAGGAGAGCCTTCAGCAGACATCGCGGTCCTCGGATATCCGCTCAACGAGTCGTGTAGGAAATTTGCATCATCGTGCATTCCTCTCGTTGGGCCGAGAACTCACACACCCATGCCGAAGACCGCTCGCTTATGCCCTCATCGGATTTCGTCTGAGGTCAAGGTCTCTCCCGCATCCAGCCAAGCGAAACTGAAAAATACATGACAGTGGCTGATGAATAAAGTCTTCATTTTTTTTTTTTTGCTGACTCACACGAAAAGAATGATCGTTCGCCAACTTCACATTAACATGGGCGCATTCATAGACAGAATAAGTCTTTAGTCTTTCAGCTGAAAGTTTAGAAGGACACCAGTCTGCAATCCCAAAGAAGGGAACCATATAAGACACGATATACGATACCAAAGGATTGACAGTCCGGGCTGATGTATTATTACATTATTACATATTTCCAAAACTAACCAGCTGTACTTATTATTTAGAATTCCATAAAGCTGTAACACGCTGAAAAATAACACTCAAACAATACCAGTTTGGAGACTGGGACACCAATCTCCCAGAAAGACAAAATTAGCCCTACGTAATTCTAACAATCCCTTGACATAGGGGTGGAGAAACACTGAGGCCTGATGGCCAATGACAAGATGAGCTTGCATTTCTGATTTACATATGAAGTATCTACAGCTGGGCTTTTAGAGAGCAAAATCGGAAATTCACAGACTGCAACAGGCAATCGAGAAGACAGAGGTGATCAATGACCCTGTACATATTCTCCTGCCTCCCAGGCTCTGCCAGCTCATTCCAGCTGTCACCCACCCCACCCCCATCCCCCATCTTTTGTCCCCCAAGACACCTGAACAGGTCTGAACTTCACGCTACAAGCAGCTGCCTTTCATTAAGAGCCATGAAGGGCAGGGATCAGATCCAGTGACTCCCTTCATAGATCTTACACTAAACCTGCAGCCCTCATTTCTCCCCTGCCTCCGCCTCACTGCTCCCTCCCTCCTCCCTACCCATGGCGGTGCAGCTGACTGTGGCGAGGTCAAGGCTGTTCTCCGACTCCACGCGGCTGCAATCTCGGTGTGCGCAGAGGAGCGACCGGTCAGCATGGTGGAGGACAGTCAAGGTTGGGGACCCCCGGCTTTACAGCTACGCGTCGATCCAGAAACAAGCCCACAAACAGCAGCGGTATAACTTGTTCCTCACCCTCCATCCTGCCCATAGCAGTATAAATTTCACAGCAACAGATGCAGAGGGGTAGTATGTGGCTCAGTGGGATAATGCCTATGACTGGAAGGTTGTTAGTTTGAATCCTACTGTCAGCAGAGTGATGTCACTGCTGGGTCCTTAAACGAGGCCCTTAACCCCCAATTCCTCCAGGGACTGTCTGGCCCTGCTTTCTCAATTGTGTGTCATTTTGGATAAAAGCGTCTGCTAGAATACATAAATGTAAACACCCTATACACTCTACCCAACATTAATAGCAACACTTTGTACTATTTCTGGAACTTCCCTTAGTGTCAGATAATACAAAATGCTGCAGTAGCCAGTCTTTCATTACATAGCAGATGTGGTCGTGCTCCAGTTTTAGACCTCGATCCAATTCCATTTTCAGAAAAGAATGCATTTGCCCCCTTCCCTGCTAATTAGTGATCTGAAGAGAACCGCTGTCATTCTTTGTTCTCATTAAACCATCCGTCCAGAGTGTTTATTCCAGCAAGTTCCACGTTCTTCAGTGTTGCACCATCGCACTGTTGACATTCCTGTCACTTGGGGAATACCCATGAGAGAAAACTTCTGAACACTCAGACACCTAAGCCTCACATTGCTGAACTCGATGATTAAAAGGAGCTAGTGGGTGTTATGGTGGGGCATGATGGAGGGACGATCCACAGAGTGGCTTTATTTAATTTTATTTTCGGGATTTATTTAACAGAACCAGAAACCCAAAAGGGACCACAAGGAGTCTAAACAAAGGCAGGTGGGTGAAACAAGAACTAACAAAGGCTAAACAAGTACGGCTATGGGAACCACAGGCAACAAGCACACAGGAACAAATGCAGCACATACAGGGAACACGCAGGAATCAAACACAACACAGCACATACAATGACCAACTGAGGAACCAGGGCAATGGCTGGCAGATATATACACAAGTAATAAGGGCATGATGAGGGACAGGGGTGGGTCATTATTACTTACAAGAGAACTAGGAACTTCTGGGAACAGGTGAGGATAATTAACAAGCACAGGACTGAAACACTAGGAGTACATATGAAACAAGCCATTACTACAAAACCAGACACAGGCATGGAGCTTGAAAGAAGGATACAAAAACAAAGAAAGAAAGAAAACTAACTGAAAATGTGCGACGAAGGTTGGACGAACTTGCGACAGCACAGAAGCTCAGTACACAGATACCCACTTAGCCCATTCAACCATGCAACACCCCAGGGAGCAGGGGAATAAATAGGAACAGAATGGGTACTAAACTAGGGGAACACAAAATGGGTTGGCCAGCGACACCTGATGGCCAAACAGGGAAATGACAAACAGGACAGGGCAGGGACCTATCCTGACAGTGTGTGCCTAAAATCTAGCCTCTGATGGACCATGCCAATCCAGCCAATGCCCTCTCTCTGCCGCCACGTGCTACACAAAGCCACCTCATCCACACATGTTACCATGTTACCCTGGGAGCCTCAGTCTTCCAGAATCTCTCAGCCTTAGTTCCTCAGGACAGCCATGTCTTGCACATTCATTGCCACTTTTCCCACCTACTAGATCCAAATGGCTTTTGTTAATTTCACTCTGATTTCCCCCTGAGGGCGGCACGGTGGTGCAGTGGTTAGCACTGTTGCCTCACACCTCTGGGATCGGGGTTCACGTCTCTGCCCGGGTT
>JAAGVU020000019.1:25236276-25248455 GCA_011763525.2 Mormyrus iriodes
TGAGGCTGGATTTTGTGAAACTTCACAAAAATAAATCTAAAATGCTTTCATGAGTAGCAACTGCTACTGAACAGATAAGAGCTCGACTAGGCCGGTCCAGCCTAGAATCCAGTCCAAAATGAAGCCGTACAGAAAATGCACGAGTGAGTAATGAAGGAGCCCTTAAACTGAAGATACTGCCATATTTTTGAAACGTTTAAAACAGAACTTAGCTGGCAGAAATATCACGTTCCAATAAAGTTCCAAATAAATACTTTTTTTCAAACCAGTACTGAACAGTGAGTCTTTCAATCAAAAATTTCTTAAGAACATCATGAAAATAACACAAAAAAAAAAAAATCCGAACATTTACCTTCTAGCTTTTAATGAGCCCATGCGAAATGCTTAATGTGCTCCTCTGGGCGGAAACACTTCACACCAATTACAGCAATCTCAGGTCATCATGCATTTTGAGAACAGAGTCTTGATCTATTAAAGACGAAGGTAATTAGAGATGTTTTAATATCCATTCAGTCGGCATGGCCAATTGTTCAGCCTAACAGCAGAGCGTGCTTACAGGAAAACAGCCCTGGCATAACGCAGCAGGAAGAACCCTTCGTCTACCTGCCACGGCTCATACCGCATCTTTTCACTTATATTCTCTGCAAATATCAATCACTTCTTATTAAAATATCCATCCATCCATTTTTCCATCTATCCAATATGGACTCAAAATATATATATATTGAGAAAAGGTAAAATGCTCTATAAGGGAAAATGGGGGCAGTGTGTAGCTCAGCAGGTTAGGATTGGCAGGTTTAATTGGCAGGCTGCCAGTTCAAATTCCGGGGTCCTTAGCAGCACCGTAACCCCCATTTGTCTCAGGGACTGCCTGACCCTGCAATTTCAACTGTTCATCACTTTGGATAAAAACACCTGCTAAATGACAGTGAAATCCACCCATTCATCTATTTTCTGTATCCGCTTATCCCATTTGGGGTCACAGGGAGCCAGGAGCCCATCCCGGAAGCTGCGGGCACAAGGCAGGGAACAACCCAGGATGGAGCGCCAACCCATCGCAGGGCACACTCACACACCATTCACACACGCATGCGTACCTACGGGCAATTTGGCAACTCCAATCAGCCTCAGCATGTTTTTGGACTGTGGGGGAAACCAGAGTACCCGGAGGAAACCCCACGACGACACGGGGAGAACATGCAAACCCCACACACGAGACGTGAACCCAGGTCCCAGCGGTGTGAGGCGATAACAGTAAAATGAATATTAAATACTTGTGATTTGACAGTGATATCTACCATTCGGCAACAAAAAGAGTGTATTTCCATCAAAGTGTTCAGAGCATAATTATCGCTGTTGGCATGAGGCAGTATTATCTTACTGTATAAATCCATCGATCTACTGAAGTCGTTAAATGTGAAGAATTATTCTTGATTTCTGCATCCTGTGATTGGCTTTGAAACCATTTGTCATATTGGTTTAGAAAGGCATGTTACGAATTACTCTGATATAGAAACATTTTGCCCTTCTGCCATCCTTCTCCTGTTTTTAACCCGAATACAGTAATTATACAGCTACAGTTCAATGCAAGAACACCGTATGACTACTTTGCATGTGTTAGGATGAACTCCAGTACTCTCCATTCTCTCAGGCACACTAAATTTTGATGTTTTTGTAGTGCACAGCATCAGTGCTGGGTGGGCTGGGCAATTTTATAAAATATTGGCACCTATTGATTCATGCAATCCCTACACTTAAGTTCCCTGCAGTCTCTCCTCCCCATGAATTGAGATATGACAGCACCTACAGGCTACATTATGAATATGCATTTGCAGTATTTTTCCCATAAAGGCATTTTCAGTGTAGGGGGGTAAGTAAATTGCAAGGACACCCATACAGACCCTGATGACAGAAATGAGGCTTTGAACACATGGCGGGATTAATGTTTGGTGATACTCTGCATGTATTGTAACCCATTGGGCATCGGCAGAAGAAGGATGAGAGCTGTCTGTCATAGACAGTGCAGATTAATCCAACCCAATATGGGATTCATAGCCTCATATTCACACAAACACAAGACCATAGCCGCTGAACATTCCAGAAATTGTTTAAGTGCCTGGAATCTTTAAACCTTGTGATCACTCTACTTAATAAAAAATATATATAGATTGAATACATTTATGGATAAAACCTTCACTAGATAAGCATGCTTCACATAAAAACATCTATTTTTGTCATCATTTCCTAGAACATGTTAAACCAGCACGTTAGACGCTTCTCGTTTCAAGTGGCGGTCCATTACATGTGGAAACGCCACCGGCTGTGGGTGCGTGTGATATGCTGTTTTGTGGGCGTGGTCTGCTGAGAGCAGACGGTGACAGCCACCCTATGTACTCCCCATTCAGATGACCCTGTGCCTTTAATACCCCTCGCCAGCCCCCCAATGGTGCTGGAAAAGCCTCATTAGCAATTAGTCAAATTACATTAATTGTCAAACAGGGACCTATGAATGCAAGCAATGTGTGCCGTCGCGGAGAGCCGTGGGACCTCAGCGCCACCGGCACGTCCGCGCCGACCGCTCCTGCGCTCCGCTCTCGTCGGCTTAATTAGCATTTAGATGCGAGCTTTTGCTCCACACCTGCTGCGCTTTTCTTCAAACTGCACGCTTCGTCCTAAGCGACAGAGCACTTCTGGTGATGGACCGTGGCACCCGCTACCTGCACCGCCCCCGCAGGTCCTTACTAAGGCACCCCCGCTGCTTTATGGGACCCTGCGTTCCCTACAAGTGCTGACGATTTGACGTGACCGATGACCCGGCTCCCAGCACTCCTACATCGCCCCCCCAACAGCCGAATTAAAGATCATTTTATAAGAAGCCGTTACGGGTTAGAATCAAGCCATTAGTAAGTATGGTGGAGATGTTTCGAGGCAGTAGTGTCTACCCCAGTGTGATTTCTGTAGATCAGTCAAAGCTCTAAAGATCAGAGTAATGGAATCTGTGTTCTTCCTGCAGCCTCAGAAAGAGATAGAACTTCCTTTGTCTCATTAAAAACTCGTGGCCATCAGAACCAGCTCTGTGGTACCCAAGCAAAACACGCCATCGGTCCACCGTCCAGCACTGTCCCGAAGCAGGCCCAATTAGCGTAAGAATTTCACTTTGCCAGAATGGTTTGGATGAAAAAGCAAAGCCCAGGATGGAAATTGTCTCGCCTACCCTGGCTGCTTTGCTCCTCGTTTGTTTGCATTGCCTCCCTTCGAGATAAAGATGAACAGTGGACCTGTGTGGCTCACAGCGCAAAAGAATTTCATGTTCTGAGATATTCTGTCCCATATATATATATATATATATTTTCCCTTTTACTTAAAATGTTGAATACTGCTCTGTGAACAGGGAAGGAAACAGCAGCATTTGGTAACAAAAAAATGTTTGGCAATAGAGTAAGACCAATGTCCAGTTAACAGGTAATCTGCAGGCTTCACACCATATCAGACACGAGAGAGGAGCAGACAGACAGAATCAGACTGCAATGAAATGAACTGAACTGTACGGAATTAGTTTAAATGTTTCACTCTTCACAATATTTACTGTCTGGGTCCTGAGATCATTAACCATTGACCAAAAGAATTTCTGAAACAAGAATTTTTGAAACAGCTTTTGTTTTTAAATGATTATTTGGTTTGTTGTCGTACTGATGAGAAATAAAAACCTGAAAATCGACCACTTCAGCCTCATTGGAAGCTAGGTTTGGAAGCTAATCTGTTACTCTGTGTTTTGTTTATTTTTTTATTTGTTTGTTTTTTTTACAGCCAAATATCATTTGCCATATCCTGGCAACAAAGCATGAATGAAGTTTAACCCATCTGAACTGACAGGATTATTAGCAGTCTGAGTGAAGTCATACTGTGTGGAGATTGCAGCCTTTTCAATCCCACCAACTCCACACTCTCTCCTGCTCCTTTAATCCTGCTCGCCTCTTCCTCCACCTCCTCCTCAGCTGTGTCCATGGGCAATATTTATTATAAGCTGCATAATACACAGCTGCACACACCATACTGCACCGAGAGATGCTCTGAAGTTCTGAAGCATCCTCGAAGTGAAGCCTGCCTTCACTAGCAGGCAATCAGTGAAACACAGGAATCCATGCACGTTACCATGGTGAGTCTAACATAGCAAGAAATGCAAATAGCCAAAGGCTCTAGCACTAACATCTTACAGGTCATACAAGTTCACTACAGAAATAAGAGGAGACTAAATTTGTATCTTCAGGAGCATACAGCCTCACCGACTGAGGAAGTGATGCGTAAAACCCACAAAATATAAGCCAGCAAAACAAAGGGAACCGCAGGCCGCAGAAGGCAAGATCCGCTTCCTGTTGAGGTTAGGCAAAACACTCCTTATCTAGCCAGCCGGTTCCGGTAGCCTGTGTCCTGCTCCCTGACGGGACAAAGCCCCCGCTGTCTTCTACAATCCTGCAGGTTTGTATTTATTATTAAAGCAAGCGGCTTGGAGGGAGCACGCTGCTCCCAGGCCTCGTCTTTCGATAAAACATGGGGGAGCAAGTGTCCCCAAGCAAACCATCCTCCCCGCCGAAATTAGGAACAGCCACGTTATCACCTCCCGTCTCCTCTCTACAGCACGGGGACCATCCCACTTACAGAATGCAGGGACAGGCCCTGCTGGGTGCTACAACCTGTGCCAAATAGCAGTAAAAAAGAAAGGAGAAAGCTATTTGGGGGCCGGTGTCCGAAACGAAAGCGGAACCCAACCTGCCGTAACCTGTCAGGAAACAGTCCGCGGCTCATCCTACAGGTTAGCAATACGGGGGCCATTCCGGCGTGGCCCTTCAATGTGACCGAATCACAGAGTCAAATTACAATGAGGGTGTCCACGGCGTGATCGGCAGAAGTGTGATTAAAGGGCAGGCCCCTCTGATGAAGGCCAGGACCAGCAAGAGCTACCGGGTGCCAGCAGGCATAAATATCAGCTCTGGGAGAAATCAATATGTGGGAACGTGCTATGAGAGAGAGAAGGGGAGCTCTCCAGGGAGGGGGGTGGAGTTGGGGGGGGGGGTCTACAGTGCAGGAACACAGCACCTGTTTGCCACAGCCGAGAAGGCTGTCATTTTCCCCCCCACCTGCGCCGCACCTTGGCAGCGGGCGAGGCCTGCGCAGTCATTGGTTTTGTCGTTCATGTTAGCCCAGTGAGGGAGCGAAGATGAATGGGCTGGATCCTCCGCATACCCATAATCTCTGCCAGCCATCCACACGCCCGCTACCACATGCCAAAGTGATAACCAGGCCGCAGTTCAAATCGCCCGCTGCTGGCCCACGCCCCGTGGCCGCGCCTACCGGACCGCGGCGTACACAGCTGACATCGACCCAGACGTGGCATCGACAGTGTCACGTGCTAATTAATTTAATTACTGCACACTGGATTCCCACCAAGATCAAAATCATTCAAAATGGAATACATCAGAAAAATAGGAAGACTCCTCCTGTCACTAAGCACCTGGAGCTTCACAGCCTAACTGGGTCCATGTATGTTCTACACCAGTGGTTCTCAGCTGGCTTGGCCTCAGATCATTGAGTCATGGCCCAAAGTTCTAAAATTTTGAACCATATTTATTTATTTTTAAGTGACAGTGACAAAATGCCTTCCTGCAGTTTTAAAAAAAGATTATTTTTTTTTAATGGGGGTCCCAACATTAATCACGCGGTCCTGATTTAATTGTGTTTCAGTCCTGATGAGAAGCCAAGTTCATTAATTGAGCACCACTGATATAGTTAGACAGGTGTAGTTAAACAGAACAATTTAGGTGTAAGGTAAGGGGGGTGGTATACTTTCAAAGGTGATCGTCATTTTTCCCCATGGGGGATGGAATCCACATGCATCCAATGACAACACAAATCTACTATAATAATGGTTTGTGTGCACGGCACCACTGTTGAGCATCCACCCCGTATGTGGTTCGACCGTGACCGAGGTCCAACCCACAGAAACCATGGCTGAGGAGCGACTCATGCTGACCGCACAGGACAGCCGATTGGACGAAACGGGAATCCAAACAGATTGTACTTCCTGAGGCTTCTATTCACACAGCCACGGGACATCAAAACATTTAAGAGCCCGCTGGCATGGACAGCGCTGCGAATTACTGCGCGCTTTTTACCGCTGCCAAAAGCAAGCCATAAAATCTCTCTGCTCCCACCCCCCCATAAACATTAGCGCTTAAAATGCAGGGATTACGGATCTATTTCAAAAATACTTCTTTTTGATTAACTATTAAGTCACCTAGAAACTATGTACAGGGAAAATAAAGTTCATGCATACTTATCAATGCTTATAAGAAATTATCCTGATCCTGTATTGGTATTATTACATCAATGTGTCATCTGCCATGAATTTCAGACCAGCTTCAGCAATATGATTAATATCATCTAGTTTGTGGCCTTTACTGTGGCTCCAAAGAACACCAAACACGCATTGTGTTAGCCCTCCAGCATTTGACAAACCACCAGACACCTGCCATAGCACCCAGGGCCCGTGTGATACTGAGGGCTGCAATGTGAACAGGAGTTCATCATGCATAATGTGCCATGTAGCAATATGGCTTTGAAATGCTCAGCATGAGTCAATTAGGGATCAAATTGGGTAGGAAAACACAGAGAAGTTTGTGGACCAAACCCAACAAACACGTCGGATTGTGGAATTCTTCAGAAAAACCACTGTGGGTTTGTAGAGAGCCACTGTGAGAGAAGGTGTCCATTCCAGACTGTAAAATATCTACACATGTGTGGAATCTGCATGGTACTTGATGGTGTAGAACCACGAGGGGGCATGGACAGACCCTCAGAATGGGATTTCATTGCCCCCCTCCCCCAGACCCCTGGGCCACGAGCCTCATTGAGGAGCACATTGTCGATGCACCTCAGATTCTATTTTCATTGTGCCCTTTTAAAAATCAATTGGCAGATTGTGGCCCGCGCCCGATTCAATAGGAATAAGAGCCACAGACCTCCAGATTGGCAGAGGAAGGAAAGCAATTATAGCAAAGTAGACATTGTTTGACTTACTCACATCTGCATTACGAAGAAAATGAACTAGTCGAGCTACCACTAATGGCGTAAAACACTATCTGATTTCTTTCGCTATAAAACAGGACTTGAGAAATAGTTTAATTATGACTGGCATTCAGGGTTCATCTTGTGTGCTTTTTGTTAGTAAATGTATTTATCGGGTTTGCTTATATTCGCGTTATGGTCGTGTCTGTGCATCTGCGGCCGCTCCATTGCACCTCTGGTCTCTCCCACTCGCCCTCTGCAATCCATCTCAACATTCATGCTTTGCACATCCCCAGACAAACAAATGCTCCAGCACCTTTGCAGAAATGCCTATCAAACAAACTGTGTTTTTTGACCACACATTTACAATTTAATATTTATTTTTCTGTGTATTTATTTAGCAGACTCTTTTATCCAAAGTGACATTCATTTTTTGAGAAAGCAGAGGCAGAGACTCCTTGGGGCATTTGGGGGTTGAGAACCTCGCTCAAGGGCCCAGTGGTGAATTCATCATTTGAGTTACTGACCTTCTGATCACAGTCACAGTGCCCTAACATACTGAGCCACACAAACCCCCCCCCCCTCACCTAGTAAAGAGGAATGAAAAAGCTGCAGGGAACAGATAAATATTATACAAAGAATCATTTATGGCGACGAGCTTGATTATAATACTGGGGATGGAGAAAATAACAGGATGACCTAACAACAATATTAATATCAAGAACCTAAGAAGAAGTAGGCCTTTGCCTTCAGAACAGCTTCAAACCATCTTGGAATGCCATCAAACTCAGTCCTCAGCTGTGTGAGGAAGTACTACTAGACCATTCTTCAAGAAAGAACATCTCCAGTTCTTTGAGGCATGAATGAGGTGGTGCACACTCTGCTCCAGAACATTCCAAAATAGTGTGGCGATATCTAGCTCAGATGATTGGGAAAGTCATGGAAGGCTGTTGATTTCATTCTATTTCATTTCTCATATTCCTTGGCCATTATGCAGCATAATCATCAGATTTAATAGCTTCTTTGAACATAAACCCACCTGAATGGTGGAAAAGGTATAAAGGATGGTGCAACAGGCTCTATTACTTTTTGCATTGTCCAAAGGCCCATGTTTTATACTCCTTACATCAGATTATGCATCTTGTGCATTGGCCTTTGATACAAGTATAGTTTCTAAATGGCAGCCCTGCCGTAAAGTTCAGCTTTATAAAGCTCGTGGCATTCAGTTTTTGTTGAGACTGGCTGATTCGGTCCTCTGCCACTCTTTGAGGCCGCACCATCCTGCTAAGGGCCGGCTTGTCCCTATAAGTGAGCTTTAACTTGCTACCACTGCTTTGCTGCCAAAGTTGCTACAGTGTCCACATTTAACATTTAAGTTGCTATGATTTTTGAGACTGATCCCCTTGAGACAAATAATCCTGCAGTTCTGTGACTGATATATCTCCAAACTGAACACTGCCTCCTTGGCTTCTTTCTCACTGCTAGATGCCTCAGGTTGTTCTGAAAACACAGATCACAGCCCTGATTGACCTCTTTCATGGCTGACACATGCTGTTAATTGGTATACAGCTTAATGTGAATCACCATTACATCTGCGTTTGTTTGTAAGTATGATTTAGTTACTTCAAACTATAGCCCTTTTATACTGGAGTTTGTTGTTATATCTGTCCCTGTATGTATATGAGCTTTGTATGGTGTCGGCTGAATTTATTTTTCATTTGATTTGTCTAGAATCCAGTTCTATTCTATACAACAACAGCACATAATTTTTCTGTCACATTACTTTCAATGTCGTTTCCAGTGTTTACTTGTTAAAATTTTGCATTGGATTTAATGGTTGCCCACTGTTTAATGCTATATAACGATATGAGTGAGCGGTTTTATTTTGGTGTGCTCGTCATTTATGTTCCCACTCTCCTATTATCCTTGTCTTAGGTTTTTCTTCTGCTCTCGTATGACTCCTTATGAAGTCACCCCAGTACACCTTCAGCTTTCAGGGCTGTGCAGAGACTTTTATAAGGACAGGTGCTTGAGCCTTTCTAGTGCGGGTGGAAGCTCACATGGTATAACAGGCAAGCTTTACTGCCAGCCCCCAGGGCAAGCTTCACCGCCAGCCCCCAGGCAAGCTTCACCTCCAGCCCCCGCCATCCTCCATGGCAAACTTCATCACCCAATTGCACTTTGTCTCAGACTTAATGGCACTTTTTCCTGGCCTCACCATCTGGTGACCTGAACTCCAAGAGGCGGTGGCTGAATCATCTGACCTTCTGCACTTTAAATCAGGGATTTTACTGTTCTTACACAGAGCCAATCTGGGCAGATGAAATGACATGAAAACTCCCAGGTCACCAGTCAATATTTACCACACTGATTGCATGAAGAGCAATACTCAACTGAATTCCAAGCAATGGCTATACAAGCCAGTTTCAGTGTACAAGCAAGACTGCTGGTCATGTTTATTAACAATTAATAACTGACTACCGATTAGCAGAGTCCTCAGACTTCACCCACATCCTGCCCCAGTACATCTTCCCTAGAAGCCATAGGCTAGCCCATAGTGTGGCTCAGGGGGTTAGGACCCGTGATCAGAAGGTCACCAGTTTGAATCCCAGGGTCGGCAGACTGATGCTGCCATTGAGCAAGGCCTTTAACCTATAACTCCAGGTTAGCACTGACCCTGCACTGTGATTGCCCACCCTCCCCAATCGTACCCTCACCTGTATATGTGTCTGTGTGTCTCATGAAGAGCAAGATGAGATAAGCAAAAAGATAGTAGATAGTAGTATGCCACCCCCCAGTTGACAGAATCCACCAAGGGGAACCTTGGAGAAAATGAACTGAGTGACCCCTGTATTAAATGGTAGGTATCACTTCACAGCACAAAAGGATATGGAGATGGGGGAACGAACAATAACCACCTAGTCAGATTCCACTGGTGCCCACTGCCTTAAACTTACATCCGTGACGCTGTGGTCATCTCCCCTCATCATGCTCATGGACATTCCAAGGAATTCTCATTGCCAGCCCACCTGCTCCACAGTTCCCTCATCATCATGCCCACCATTGCTGTGCCTGTCATCTCTTGGACCAGGGATCTCAAACTCACTTCCTGGGTGTCTGTGGGTGTGCTGGCACCAGGACCCGCTCTCTCACGCTAAACTGGCACAATTATTAGCCAGCCATCTGTATGTGTCACACCAATTACCCAAATCCCTTCAGTGAAACACCTTATCTCTTGAAAACTGGCCACCCTGTCTTCAATAAAATGAACCACATTTTTTTGTAGGTCATCAGAGGTTGAACCGGGGGCTACTTTAAATGCCACAGAAACACTGGAGCTTGAAAGTGATTTATCTCGAACGCTTGCAATTATTTATCCAGACGGCCAAGCCACTCTTGGCCGTTGCAGCACTGCATCCATCACCATTCACAAACAGACGTTTATAGATCTTCGCAGCTCATCCACTCGCTTGGCTCTCACCTCGGAGATCAGCTCACTCGTTTGGGTCCCACACAATCGCACAGTGGTAATAACTACATTGGCCCATTCTCTGTCTGCCTGGGAGTATGGGAACACCGCTGGCACTCAGGACACTGGGATGGGGCGGAGCTCTGAGACCTTTACTGCCTCAAGAGGAACCTGCATAAACCAGTTTAGAGATGACGTGGGTAAATGCTCCAATATAACGGTCTTACTTTTACAGAAAGTGCTGATTACAAGAATTCTGTGACAGCCTTCAGTACCTCCTTCCTCTTGGCCAAATTTAAATGCTCAAATATAATTAAAATTGTATAAACATGCACTGATATACCTATTCATCGATTTGCACTTAATGCAACCAACAACCCATCATTTACCAATATAGGAATTACCACAACACTCTCTCTCTCTCTCTCTCTCTCTCTCTCTCTATATATATATATATATACACGCAGTATGTTCGTGTGTGTATGTATATATAGGATATAGCTGCTCTAACCTTCTTACTGAGACAAACACAAACAAGCATTTCAGAGGTAAGACCTATGCATGCTGAGTGGATAAATGCATGCGCCGTACTCAAGGCACATTTCATAACAGCACGCTATAAACTGCAGTACAATCTTCAGATGTTTACCCTGCCCTGTTCGCTGCCGACTCTGCTATCTATTTTTGCCTTGCAGTTTCACAGAATTACTTTTTATTTCAAATATAATGATTATTATAAACAAACATTGCCCGATGGTACAGAATGAACAGGAAGAAACATTATAATAATAATAAATCTTTGTTTTTAGCTATAGTATTGTACACACACACTATACAGGTGGCATAATGTTTCACAGCAATTTATCATAACCCTGTAAATGAGATGTTCCCCACACCCTGTGGACCGGGCAGATATAGCCCCTGGTGTGAAGTTCACCAGGTCACCCAACTTGTCATTATCAGACAAACAGGTTAAATTAAAAAAAAAAAAGCAGCTCACTGTTAGAAATCTACAGAACCATAAGCAGCTGATGGCCGAGTCAAACTCCGATGCGTTAATGAGCTCCAAGAACTGAACTAATGTCCCCCAGCCCTACCCAGCCTGATGCATGACAGATTAGCCCTTGAGCGTAGGAGCAACCTACAGAGACGCGGAGATGGCGGTGGGCAGGAGTACAGCGAGTACAGCCTCTGCCCTGTTGCTGGTAAACAGCAAGAATAATAACAAATAGGCCGAGCTAATGAGAACCTCGTTAAAAACAGCACTGAGATGAGGTACAGGGGACTGTGGGTAACGGCTGCGATGGACAGGACTTAGGAGCACAAATACACATTAGCATGGTGCCGTTTTGTTTTACTGCCGTCGTACAAGCAAAACGAGAGCAAAAACTGTTTCGCGTCAAAAAGTAATAGAAGACAATGGAAAGATATGGAGAAAAACAGGAATGTATTTTATATAAACTCAGGAAGAGGACAGCGTGGAATTAGGCTCAACGGTAAAAGTTTGCATGCATTGCGCACACACGGCGTGTCAAAATGCGACACGAACTGTCACATGTGTGCTGTACACTGCGTCCGGTCATAAAATCACAGACAGTTGCATCAGGAGAAGTGCCGCATGATGTAAAAGCACACATGTAATCAATAT
>JAAGVU020000019.1:25266591-25282694 GCA_011763525.2 Mormyrus iriodes
AGGGGAGGAAATACGGGTGGGGGAGGTGGTCGTCAGGAGAGAGAGAACCGGAAGAATACGGCTGCTCTCAAGTCAAATGACATTTATGAACTATTTCTGAGGAATTTCTCCAGCCTGGACACAGCCGCAGCCCCCCCGAGCCGATGGACAGATTCGGTGAGCTACTTCTGGATTTATTTAGATCAGCTGATAGACCTGCGTTCTATATTCAGTGAGCTGAAAATAAACGTCTGAAGATCCCAAACTGAAGTATCATTTTGTGTGTAGAAAGGGAAGACAGACAGACACACACACACACACACACACACACACACACACACTCAGACATGCGCACACAGACACACAGACAGAGACAGAGACACAGACACAGACACACACACACACACACACACACAAGGCTTGTATTTATGTCTTATTTATGCTGGGGGGGGGGATGGCCAGGGCTGACCTGCCAGGATGTGAACTGCACATGATCAGGCCTGAAAAAGTCCACAGGAGGGTGATTGTGCCATTGAGATCATAGACTGCACCCCCCACCCCACAAGCCCCTACGGTGAAGGCAACCTCAAAGCAAGCGACCTCTGAACCTGACCGTCGTCACGGCAATAATATAAGGTCACAAGGTCAGGCGGAAACATTTCAGACACGGAGGGCAGCCAGCAGCGCTGCCATTCAGCGAAAATTCATGAAAATGTAGGAAGAATGAAATGAAACCCGCTCTGCCATCAGAGGCTGTCACGCTGGGCCCCGTGTTGGAGAAAACGGCCCGGGCAGCTGCGATGCACACAGACGGCCTCTGAGGCACTCTGGACAAAAACGTCAGTCAGAACACGGGCAGTGACGTCATGCCTGAAAGGGGAAAAAATTATAATAAAACGTTTCTGTCAAGAAGCTTTTGTGTACTTCTGGATTTAAGGGGTTCTGTTACCAGCAGAATCTCTCTACTTCTTCTGACACTTTCTCTCTCTGAAATGAGATCACTCCATCTTAAGCTGTCACGCCGTACAAGGCAGTTCACTCCATAACTCAATCGGCCACGCAGACATTTATCATAAACGTTCATAGTTTATTTAATCTCATTCATAATTTGTTATAACTCCCGCAGGACTGGAAAAATCTCCCACGTAGGAATAAAATTCTCTCAGCATGGGAACAGGCTTTCAGTCTGAAGCAACACTGACGCATAAATCTCTCTCACACACTATATATAAACTCTTCTGTTCTTTTTCTCCTGGACGTTTTTTACTATCAACCTGACATAAATTGCTAACTAATAAAAGATATGTTCATCCCCAGAAAGATTCATATAGTTATCTCAAAAACTGTACACATGCTAAGTTGTTTACAAGGAATTCAGGACATTAAATAAGCCAATATCTACAAAGAAAACCCTAAACATATAATATCTGTCCTTCAAGCCATCACCCATTTTCTAATCATTTATCCTATAGAGCTGAACACCTATCCAAATGTATGAAAATCTCTGAAACCACTTAACAAAACGCAGCTACAAACGTCACTGAAAACAGTGTGAGCTGGACGTCCATTCAGTAAATGGGTTAGGCGTGCAAACAATCTTCGGAAATGGGTGTGTAAATGCTAAAGTAATTCCCCCTCGAATCACAGCACACTCATCATTTCTTGGGCAGCACATTTGGATGTATGTGAACCACATTCAAAACGTAAATCACAATGGCATGAACTGTCCAAAAAAAAACTGCATTAAAAAATTTGTATTTAAGAAAATTAGGTCCTGCGTTTCTGCATAAAAACTATATCCATCCATCCATCCATAGTGTTTATCCAGTACAGGGTCACGACGAGCTTGGCACCTATCCCAGAATGCACTGGGCAGGAGGTGGGGTCAGTTGCATGTTTTATGTCTAAACGACGATCATTTTGCCTATGCTGTATGCAAAACCAAGGCATTCTGACCCTCATAGCTGATCTAGTCACACCTTCATCCATCCTTGCCATGTATACACACTGGGTTGTTGTGTTTATCCAGATTCAGATTTGTTACAAAATCTATTTTTACCGGTCTTAATTCCGTCTAATTCCTGTGAGAGAAACACATGTATTATAATATAATTTTAATCCAACCATGTGTTTGGCTGAGACCCTACTCTGGAAATAGCTTTTTTTTTTTTATTACGTCCCTAAACATTTTCTCCCCTGTTTTTTTTTTTATCCCTTTTCGAATTAAAATAATAAACAAACTGCAAAGGAAGCCTTGCTTGGCACCATCATCCAGCACTGTTACCCATAATCCCCTCTTCCAGCAGCCTTCGAACGGGGACCTAAGAGGGAATCAGCTGAGCTCCGGGAATAGGGCGGCACCAAGCCACCGGATTTGCCCCGATTTTAATGCCGTGTCTTCAAACACTGGCCCCGTTGCTGGATTTAAGTCACTCTGATGCGGCCCTTGGGTGTCAAAGCACAGTTACTAATTCTCCAGTAAACATTAGCACGATACATAATGCATGACAGTTAATGCGCTTGTTGTCCGAGGGAGTTTCTACTCCGGTCCAGCCGCCAGCAGTCAGGGTTCACAGTTCGACGAGGTTCCCAGTCCATGACCTCTGGGGGAGGAAGACAACCACAGACAGAGGTGCCGCTGACCCCCATTTCCTTCAGAATGGTACAACACAAATCACCCTGATGACTGAAGAGTTTAGCCAATCGAATTTAAAAGACTGCCTTGGATCCATGCGGCCTGGTCCAAATTTTTGAGGCTGTTTAGTGGGACAGGCAGAGCCAAACCTTGACACAACATAATGCCCGATTTGAACCTTAATAAATGTGTCTGTAGAAGTTACTATCGACCCAAAGCAGAAAGCCACCCCTGCTTTGGAGTGTGGGGGGGGGGGGGGGGCAGATAGACTGTATGCCACACAGCCTACTGCTCTGATGACTCTTTTGTAAAATAGAACTCTTCAGTTTTGCAGGAGATTTAGGAAAGTGCTCACGGCACTTACAGTACCCCCGGGGGGGGCGTTCATCACGCCGCGCGACAGCACGCTCCACCACGAGTCGCTGCATTTCCACGAGAAGCAGCTTCAGTACCCGTTTAATACTTCTGAGACTCACCATGTACTCCTGCAATGCCAGAATGATGATACATTACCATAAAGGCTTAAACATACAATAACTGCACCTCCCGCATTTGCATCTTTGTTGAAAAAAAACGGGGAAATAACAAGACAGCTGTGATTTCCTGCAATGAAGTGTGGGAAACCTCGAGACCTTGACATTCAAGGGTAACAGAGGTGTGATAAGAAACGGGGGCTTAACAGACCAGCTCCATCGCCATGGGGGGGGGGACCTGATGCCACACTCCCTCCAGAGCCAGGAAAAACCAAAGGCAAGTAACACGGGGCATCAGGGACGAAGACGGAAAACAGCCCCTGAGCTTTGGAGCCACACGGGGGCCAAAAGGCCCCTTCTGTAGCGGGAACCGCCTGTTCACTCTGCGGCTTTGCTATTAGCTGGCATCAGCGCAGCCACGTGTCGCTTGGCGGTCTTCCGGTTTGGGTGGCATAATCAGGGAGGAGCTACAGCTCTCTCTGCAGCTGCCTCCCCATCCACAGTAGCTAGAGAATTAGCTGCTCCCATGGCGCCCCCCCCCCTCAACCTTCCACATCTCTCCCCCCTCTCTCTCAGCCCCCCACGCCTCCCTCTCTCTCTATCTCTCAGCCCCCTACATCTCTCCCTCTCTCTCAGCCCCCACACCTCTCCCTCTCTCTCTCTCAGCCCCCCACACCTCCTTCTCTCTCTCTCAGCCCCCACAACTCTCCCTCTCTCTCTGAGTGCCCATGCCTCTCTCTCAGCTCCCACAACTCTCCCTCTCTCTCTCAGCCCCCAAGCCTCCCTCTCTCTCTCAGCTCCCACAACTCTCCCTCTCTCTCTGAGCCCCAATGCCTCCCTCTCTCTCAGCCCCCATGCCTCCCTCTATCTCTTAGCCCCCATGCTTCCCTCTCTCTCTCAGCCCTCACACCTCTCTGTCACTCTCTCAGACCCCATGCCTCCCTCTTTCTCTCAAACCCCATGCCTCTCTCTCTCTCTCTCTCAGCTCTCACACCTCCCTCTCACTCTCTCAGACCCCACGCCTCCCTCTCTCTCTCAGACCCCACACCTCCCTCTCTCTCTCAGCCCCTGCACTTCTCTCACCAGCCCGTCCAGCTGCACTCCAGCCCAGGAAACAGCTGGCAACGGACTCGGCAGTTAAACCGCAAGAATTCCTGAAGACAGAGTGACAGTCAAACCAAAACAAAAGTTTTTGCCAGAGGGAATTTTTTTGTGGCAAAAACAAAACTTCAAGGTGGACGTAAGAACTGCGTGCGATCTCGCAGCAAGATGAGACTGGGATGCAGGGGAGCAGGAGGAGTATGTGCATCTGTATATAATGAGATCGCTCCTGCCACACCTCCCTCCAGGAATCCCAGAACTATATGAACACGGCAATGAATTCCAGGACAGAGGAGGTAAACAAAGACAGCTGTGGTGCAGGACAGGCGACGCACAGAGTCCTGGGCGGATCGGCACTTCCAATTAACCTTGGCTGCTGGCACCTGGTCACCATGTGATTCGTTCATGGAGCAGTCGCACACTCACGTTCCGGATGCACCATGGCATCATGGGAAATCATGGAGGATAGGCTTGTTAACCTGTCGGTGAACAGTGTGGCAGGGGGATGGATTGACTAGATAAGCAGATTTGCACTTCAGTTTATATTGTAGTGAGAAGGAAAAGCGAAGCGAGAAGAAGGTCTGGAATCGTGATCATGTGATTGGCAGACACAGAAGCTCCTGGACTGCTGTGGGAGACATTCCCAAGGGAGCAGATTTTCCTGGGAAAAGGAAAATCCCACCAGAGGGAATCTTCATATTACCCGGTCAACATTAATGCTGCTCCATCTCACTATGTTGGCCGTTCGCATGGTCTTCCTCCAGGTCTGCTTCTTTTCCCCCAGGCTAAAAACACATGTTTGTGGGATATGGTGCCTTTAGACTCCCTATTGGATGAAGGAATCCGTGTCCTGAGTTGGCCTGGCATCCCGCCCAGAGTGCCCCCTGCCACATGCCCTGTGCTATCCGGGACAGGAGCCAGGATCACCGAGACCCTGAACTGGATAAGCAGTTATGGAAGATGGATGGTCAGCATTAGCATTGACAGCTGGGGGGGTGGAATTGGATCATAATGTGATGGTAACAGCTGACAGGGCATGACTGGGCGGAATAGGTACACCCCATACCAAGTGTAATCTGACTGTCCCTTTCTTTAGTGTCTACTGGAAGCAAAAACTGAATCTACAGGTCCGTACGCAGAATAAGGTTAAAAAAAACTGCTTTTTAACTACAACTGTTGCCAGACTGCCCCCTCCCACACTCACACCATGCCCCCACCTCTCGTCTTTGTAAATGACATACCTCCCCTAGACTAATATGCAATAGGATCTATGGACCCAATCAGAGGTGGAAATTTCAGATACAGAAAGAAAAAAGTACTCAACTAGTTGGTGGAAACAAAATCTTGTTCTAGATTTTTTCTTTCTGGACCTGAAATTTCCACCTCTGGATCCAGTCATAATTCATCCTGGTATTTGTGCCTCGTTGACATTTTGCACTGTTACCATTTTCACAGAGACTGTACGCAGGTTTTTGATCTCGTACGTCTTTATATGCTCTGTATTCTATGTCATGTCATATCCGTTTCTATATTGTCCTTCTCTATGCGTATTGTACATGCAATACAACTAGCCCTCGTTTAGCGACTATCTCGGCTAGCCACCACTCACAGATAAAATAATAATAAAAATCCTTTTTCTGACTAATGTGTGTATTTACCACAAAATTTTGTATGCCTGACAACAACGCACAGTGAAGTGAGAGAGATCTTTGAAGCAGAATGTACAAAATGTTGTTAAAAATGTCCACTTCATGTAGGATAAAAGTAATTGAGTATGTAAGGCTGAAGTACTCTGTACTCTGATTTTCACTTAGCGACCATTTCGCTTAATACCCAGGTCATGCTCCGATTGACACAAAGGGGAGGGCTGGCCGATAATTTCTGGTGACAGACAGGTGACACAAGAGTCCAGGTTTTCCTCTAAAGCAGTGTTCCCCAATCTGGTCCTTGGGTACCCACAGTCGGTCCATGTTTTTGCTACTTCTGAGCATCCAGTAGGTAGCTGGGAGGGAGCAAAAACGTGGACTGTCTGTGGGTCCCTGAGGACCGGATTGAAAAACACTCTACAGGAACAATATGTGAAACTGATATACAAATATTAGCCCCAACCATGTGACTCATGGGAACAATGGACCAGCAAGGATTCAGATATCCCCCCCCCCACCACCACCAATATCTAGGACCAGGCATGCCGCTGTTGATTTTGGGTCCCAAGAGAGCATATCAAAATGGGACCCCAACCCGGACCAACCCAATTATGTTCCAAATTTTTTTTATGTCCATGGAATCATCCTAACTTTTCCCCTCTAGGACCCCGCCTAGGACTACACCCAACTGAAAAGCTAGACACAGATCTGGGGTTTCTGTGGGGGAGATGATATGAGCAGTTATGCTGGGTTGCTCGTGGCAGCGGAGTGGAGATATAATGATTCTTCATTGCATAACCAAATCGCGATATTCTTGAAGGCGACTTTCCTACCAGGACTATTTTAGCAACGACCCCAGTTGCATAAATATCATGCAGATTTGGAGAACGGCGTCGGAGATTTATTATTTATGAATTATAAATGTCCATGAATATAAATAATCACAATTTTATAGATGGATATAAATCTCTCGGGACAGAAAAATTTTCACTATCCACCAATGCACCCAAAATAATTCCATCACGTCAAAAGCGTTTGCAGGTCCTGACAGACGTACACTACCCACGTGAAACGCATGTTATTTAACTCTGTAATTAAAAAGTTCTGGATAGCAAGGTCAATGTAAAGTTTAAAAAAAGGACTATTAAGAGTAGAAGAACATAGAAACATTAAAGCCAAACACAGTAAGTAGCTTTTAAAGGCAGGCCATTTGTAAAGGAACGCATGAATAACCTCTATGATGCATTTCTCCTGAAATCAAGGCCCCGGGGTCAGAATAATCCTCCAGAATAATGGGTAAAAATCCGACAAACCTGCTGTTTTAACATTAGGCTCCATTAGCTTGATGTTCTAGCCATGGGATCAAAGCTCTACACGGTACATTCAGTCCAACTGGCAAAGTTTAGCCGACGTTTTGGTCCTGATAGCCTTGAAGTTGATATCAACACCACATTATGTATATCAGCCTAATACTGATTTTTTTACTTTTAAACAGAATTTCTATAATGTGACATTCATAAAGTGCCCGATCCCCCTTCTGGTGCCTAATCTGTTTCCCACGAATCACTGATACCCTCTAGATCAGGGGTGGGCAATCTTATCCAAAAAGGGCCAGTGTGTGTGTAGGTTTTTGTGATAACATTTAGGTCTGTTGTTCAAACCTAGATGTAAGAACTCTTTAGTCAATCAGTCTTCTAATTAGTAATCTAATTAGGGAGCTACAGCAAAAACCTGCATACCCAACAGACCTTTCAGGATAGGACTGCCCACCCCTAATCTAGATAGAGAAATTCTCCCAGGGAGGGACACTGCTGAACATTAAACTGATCACGTTATCACGTTATTACAGCGAGTATAACATCAGATATACAGGACACCCACCACAACGGACAAGAAGCTGTTTAAATTACAAAGCTTTCATACTTCAACCTTTAAGCAAAATAACAGGAAGACAACAGCAGAGTACAAGGTTCACTCCATTGCTTTTAAACAAATGTCTTTGATTCTCTCCGGTATGGAGGATCTTTCTATAGGTGCTGAAGCATGTGAAAAAAACAAACAAATCAATTCCAAGAGCTAAAAAAGCCCGAGGTCACCCACGACGAAAAGTAATGAGCCTCCAAAAGAGACCGAATGTCAGAAAAACCTATTTTTGTGGGTCTCTGCAGCATACGTTGAAATACAGGCACAATGGCTTGTTCTAGTTAGCCGTTCATTAGGGGGCTTTCAGAGAGCGGTGGGCGCGCTTTAGCATACCGGTAAATTCACTCCGCGCTGTATAATGAAAGCTTTGTGTAAAGGGGGGGAGACACTGATTAGAGAAAAACCCGCAATGAAGTAAAGAAAGCAGTCCTGTGGGTAGCAGCAGGTCCAGAGGAGGAAGAAAAAAACAAAACGCATCACTAACTGAACTCCTGCTGGAGCCATAAAAAGTACAGACACCAGAGCTGCATTTCTCAGCATTGTCATATTTACAAGACAAACAAATATGCTTATTATCACAGTCGGGCTGCAGACAAGAGGCTTAGAGTCCATAAATTACAGGACAATTGCTGTAAAATGCAAAAAACTGGGAAATCAAAAGCATTTCCAAATGACATTATCCTAGCTGGGGTGTGGAGTTCTAATGCTCTGCTGCTCCCATGTGAGTTTTCTCGCCAAGTCCGAAAATAAGGGTTTGGCATGTCTCAATAGCCCATAATGCATTTCTATGAGGGAGTGCATTGCCCGCAGTTGCACACGCAGCCCATCCAATGTGTCCCCTTCCTCATGGTCTAAACTTCTGGAAATTCCAGAGGTTCCAGGATGTCCACAATCCTACACTGGATACGCAGGTATGGGAAAGGTTAGGATGAATTCTCCCAGCCTACATTCCCACACAGAAGGTGATGAAGATGACAGATATTATAGGGAAGTAAGGAATGTGGCAGGGCATTAAAGACGGCCTCAATAAAGATGCTGTCATCATTAACAGGAATAAATATAGAGATTTATTATAATCACTGGGGACTGCTGCATTTACTGATGCCTGGTGGATTAAATTAAGTCAAATGCGATCTTACTTATGCTGAGATCTCTGTTAGACATTGTCCCCAGAGGCATTTTACAAAATAAAAGAATCTCAATAAGTTCCATTTTGCCCCGTTAGTTAAATTCTTGATTCTTAAATTAGCGTGATGCTAAAGCGGAACGCAAACTTCTTATATACACACCGATATTTACAAAACAAATTGAAAAGCAGGATTTGTAAAAATGACATAAAACATTACTGATGACAGTGACTGGCATCATGCAGTCATATAAGAGTCGAATCTAGATTTGTATTTATGGAAGATCCATCAAACAGCACTGAGCGTGGCTGAATGCTAGTGGGTTAAAACCTTAACATATTTACTCCTCTTTCAATACCATGCAGAGTGGGAGAGGCAGCGGTTTTATATCAGCAAACACTGGAAGCACCTTCTGGTCACTGGAACTGCCTGAACACAAACAGACAATCCAAGTTGTGGGTAAAGAGGCACGATATATCTTTATCGGCCAACGTTCGTTAAATGAGTCTGGTTCCTCCCAGGGTCTCTTCCTTATAGGGAATTTTTCCTTGCCACTGTCGCCTCTGGCTTGCTCACTGGAGGTTTTGGGCAGGGATAATGTAAAGTGCTTTGAGACAATGTAATGTGGTGAAAATGCACTATACAAATAAAATTGAATTGAATTGAACTGAATTGAATTGAATTGAAAAATATCAAGACTTCTGTCTGATGTCTGTGTCAGTCTAGGTTTATATTACCGGCTGATGTTTAAACTTCAACAATATTAAAAGTTAGCAGTACCAGAGCTAAAGACACAACTACTGAAATAATGGAGATGATCGCATTGGACGATCAGCCATTTTTCCATAGTGTGGGACGACAGATTTCATCAGCTTATTCACCACTTATAAGAGGTCTCAATTACCGGCCCGTGAGACAGCTTTATACGGCCTGTGACAAGTTTTTCATTCATTATTAAACCTGACCCACAAATCAATCTTTCATTTCCTGTAGAGAAAAAAAATATTAGACAAAAATATACTGGTTATCGATACCAGTCAAAATGTCCACAACAGTACACCACTAGGTGCGGTGAACACTGTGTCCAGGCTCAGCCTCTCCTCTGCAAGTTACAACTGCTAACCTCCATTCCACACTGTCCGGCCTCCACCCTCACCTTTTAAGAGGTGGTGACCATCACTCTCCCACTTGGAGAAGAAGCCATTTGTTCCCAGCGAGGAATTAATGGTGCATTAATCAGTTTTTCCCTCAGTTGAAAGTGCACAGATGGATTCCTCATGAAAACATTGAGTGAGTAAATGTGTCACGGTCTCCATCAGGTAATTTATGAGAGAACATTAAACGCTTAACTCGTGGTTTAATCGCCATCCGCAGATGAGCAAACTTCATATCAATAAGGTCTCGTGACGGCGTGCGTCTGTCAGGCTCATTAATGGAATCTGTAGATTAACAGATTCAAACGCGGCTGGGAAAGGCGAAAATAATATCTGTCAGATCTAAACCAAGACAACATGTCTGAAGCCAAAACACCATCTGAATCCATCAATGATCAGCTGCCACAGCATTCAGAGCGAAGTAAAATGAAATAATCACTTCCATCCTAGGAATGAATCCCCCCAAATGAAGGCTGATTTACCGTAATCTATGTAGGAGACTTTCCTTGTTTGGAAGTAGAGAAGGAGGATGTCCTGGAAAAAGTCAACATATACACCTTTAAAATGCAACTGTCGTATGAAAAATGACATGAATATATCTGTAGCCTTGTATTTGGCATCAGCAGGACCGCCGTGTCATTTCTATTAAATCCATAATATCCAACAAATTAAACTGATTGGCCCAGTCATTCCCCCCTTGTCCTCTGCTATTTTTTCCATGTCTGAATGACCTGAGCCTGCAACTAATCAAAGGGACTTCCGAAAAAGACCAACCCACCATTTGCGACTTGTGTGCTATGACCTTACCGGCGACATTTCTCCTTTAAGGCATTCAGCCAATCTGAACAGACAGCGGCACTGCATCAGGAACTGCTCACACAGCTTTGAGATTCACTGGAATACATTTCCAGGTGGCCTATTCAGTTTTGTAGGCGAATATGCTCCCAAAGTAATTTGTGGGAAACACTCATGAACCCACCTTCCTGGGCCTGACACACACAGCGCAGCCTACGCGACTTACGGCCGTATTCCCACGGACTGGGCCTGCAAGGGATTAGCTCCTTTCAGCTCAGCATCAAGGCATCGATGCTGACAGTCGTATGTAGTAACGGCTGATATACCAGCTGCAACAAGCGTGTAATATAAGAGACTGAAGGAGCAGCTCGATCTGTTTACTTTCTTTCGGACATGACCTCAGGTGGAAGTCTGCTGGTTCAAGTCCCAGGAGGTGCCCATCGGAGGTATCCTTAAGTGAGGTGCTTGACTGCGATTCTTCCTGAATGTTAAAAACATCCAGCTCTATAAAAGACCGATTTGTCACAGCAGATGAAAGGGAGACCCGTGTGACCAAACGGAAATGCAAAACCAAGCCCCCGATCACGTGTTGGCCTCGGACCAGCCACCGAGAGAAGCCCCTAACCTTTACACCCCTCGCCAGTGTGCCGGACACCAGCTGCACCAGGCCTTTATGGTCTCACTGAGCCAGCATCCTTAACCTGAGCACGTGACAAACACGGCAGGTGCGCTCACTGTATCGAGCGTTAAACTCGGTGCCGAAGAGGCAAAATGATGGAGTGTCGAGCGACAGCCACCTACTGTAACAAGAGCAAGTGAGTGCCTACTGCATGATGGGAAAATAAAACATAAAGACTTCTAGGCTTGATGTATTTACGAGGAACGAGAACACAGTGAAGAATGGAGCACAGTAGGTCCAGCCCTACAGCGTAAACATTTACGAAGAGATGAGGGGGCGTGACCAAAAAGAAGCAGATCCAATTGGTGCTGGCCTTGGCCCTGAGAGAGAAAACAAACTATTAGCAGTAGTTATGCTATCACTTTGTATGCTAAAGTACCCACTATGTGACTGTGAAACCAGTTTGTACCAAACCATGTCCTTTCTTTCTACGGCAGTGTTTCCCAATCCGGTCCTTGGGGACCCACAGACTGTCCATGTTTTCGCTCCCTCCCAGCTCCGGGGAGTGAGCTGGAAGGGACCAAAAATGTGGACTGTCTGGCAGGGAGCTTGGAGGGAACAAAAACATGGACTGACTGTGTGTTCCTGAGGACCAGATTGGGAAACACTGCTCTGTAGTAAGGATAATAAGGTTGACTAGGTAGGGAGTATAATTTGATGCTACCCTTAGGCTTTTCTATGTTATCTTGTTGTTCTAAGTGCATATAACACACTATTCATGCCCATTGGCTACTGAGGAACAGACAGTACATGCTCATTGGTCTCTGGAATCAGGAGGGTTCATTACCCTGCTGATTGATGAATAAAGAGCTTAATCTGATAGAAGGCTACTGAGAATACATAATTTCCATGACAGTCCCTCATCGAACCCTACTGCGGCATTCAGCACAAGGTGCAGCAGATCTGAAAGAGGCTGGCTTTCGCTGTAATGCACAGGCACCCTTGTAGTTCTTAGACAGTCCGATTAATCCACCCCGCTCTACCATAGCCTGCATTTTATTGCACGTCAAACCATATCATGGCATCCACTGGGGCTGCATCGATAGACATCAGGCATGCCGGGCTCATATCAGATTTCAGAAGCTACATTATCTCAAGGAATGACACTAAGGATATCACCAACGAGGTGGGAAAGTCTGAATGCTGGAGGATAACTATCTGACAGAAAGTGAGCATCCCATAGCATGAGGAAATCTTTGATTTAGAGTGAAGATTGAGCAGATAGATAAGGAGGGAGCTGATGACACTGCAACTCTGCTCTCTCTAGGGCCTGACAATCAGATCTTCAGCCCTGGGGGTCTCAGATCAGCAGCACACCACAGTATTACACTCTCCTCTTTACTCTGACCATGTCACGGTACACTGGCTAGTGAACATGTTATTTAGCAGATGATTTTACCCAAAGCAACTTACATTTTTTGCAAGAAAGCCAGGTCAAACAGCTTTGCTCAGTGGCCTAACTGTAACATTGCTCAGCCAAGTCCAGGATTTGAATCAGCAACCTTCAGATCACAGTTGCAGCATCCTAACCCACTGAGCAACACACTGACAGCTCACAAAATTGCAACACGCCTCATTTTGGACAGGAGCCCCAGAAGAATTCAGATATGGTTAGGCACTCAAACATGTCATGCCTCCAGGGTTTCAGGTTTAAACCCCCTAACCCCAACTCCATGCATGTGGAGCCGGCACTTAAGTGAACTGGTGTCTCTAAACTGCTCGTGGTGTGTAATTGTGTGTATGCCCTGAATTGGTATCCCATCCAGCCTGTAGCCCGGCTTTGTGCCATGTCCTGCACAACAAAGCTTTAGCCCCACCCCCACCACCCCCCAACCCAGGTTAAGCTGTTGGAAGATGGATGGGTTGATTGTGTCAATTTATGTCTCCTGGCATCCACAGAAAATAGTACAAAGACATCTACAATTACCGCGAGCCACAAGTTGTTTTCTTAGGATCGCCATAAGAGGCCAGAAGGAAGTAAACACAAGGGGAGTTTTCAAGAAGTTGCTACGGTGCCACACTACATGGACCCTGGCAGGCGATCACACTAACCCTTTCCTGTGCTCAAAATACAGGCTCTTTGAAGGGGCCTATTCAGAGGCGGGGCCACAGGGGCTCTGGCCCAAGCTGAAAGCTGATTGGCCCTCAGAGTGCCCCTCCCCTGTCACTCACTGATCCCAACCATTTCATTGGCTGATGATAAGGTTGGCCACTCTGTATGAATTATAACCCCTCTTATGCCCCCCGGCCTAAAATATTGTAGAATCACTCCTGCTGCTAAGGGAGGGAATGTATTCGTGAAAGCATGTGCCCCCGTTAATCTGGTCACAGCTGCACGGTCCAGAACCCACTCCTTGATTGTTCAAAATCACCTTCCGTATCAGCACAGCTGACTATAAACAGCCAGAGGAAGCAGTGTCGCACACACACACACACCACTGTTTTGCCACAGATGGTTAAACGCGAGCAGCACGCAGCCAGCGTCGCACTCGTAACCAGAACAGCTGTGAATCAAGTCCCGGACCAGGCACTGGTCTTGGACGCTAGAGCCAGGTTCCTAGCTGATTTGCTCCAGTAAAGTATCGAGCTTTACGTATGGGTAAAAACTAGATAATAGCATCAGTGAGGCAAATAAATGTACATGAATGATCATTCCCTCACAGATTGCAAACGTCTTAGACTGAATTAAACTTTTCCATGTTCGACATATGGACACTTAGAGGTAAGCATTACACAACAGGGTGGTCTGCATCCAGTGTGCACACAGTACAGCCATAGCAGTTTACGCCTACCAAGTAATATTAGCCCAGAAAGCAATCAGTCATGCAAAGACTGCGACTGTTTTCAAAAGAAATTACTATTATTACATGGCAGGGACGCTAGGACATACATGTATAAAACTTAATTTAATGCAGCAATATTACAATTTGAAAATCTTCAAACACAATATGCCCTCAGAGTTTAGATGGAATCAGCTTATGCTCACATTTAATTGATTAGTGCCTTTGTAATAACTGAATTGTACAAGCCGGGAGAACCCACACATTAAATTAACAGCAGTGTCTGGAGGGAAGAAAAAGAAAATAATAGTACAGAATGGGCTAGTCAGGCCATAATGATCACAGATTGTTAGGAAAAATCCATACCCCCACCTTCCTGAGAATGCACTGCAATTAAAGTGATAACACTGTGCCCCACCCCACCCAGTAAAATCTAGGCCCCCCTTACCCACCCACTCCTTACAGCACCCTACGTTACCCCCCACCACCCCCCACTCACTCCTCACTGTGGCCCCGCCCCTCCAGTACCCACTGCACCAGCCGGGCCCCCAGAGCTCAGGTACAGCAGTGGCTGTCCGACCCCATCCGTCAAGGTGGTGGAGCGGCCCGATGTGACTAATGTAAGATACCCAAGAAAGGCTCCTTCATAACCACCAGCTACATTGTTGACATGACATGACAGCGTATCGGAAACGGAGCGCTCTGGTTAATTAAAACCAGCAGGTGGCCCCCCGGATCCTAGTGTCACCCGAGCTCCACGTGGGATCACCCTTCTGCCGACATTGCCCCCCTCCCCCTGCCCCGCATGTTTACAGTGAGTGCAATACATCCCCAGGGAAGCTGGGATTTCCACTGAGTTTCACATCAAAGCAGAATCTTCAATAAGACACTGCAGTTATTTCCGGCAAAACAGAAAATTAAAAAATTACTGTTGAGTGTGTTTAAAAATACATCATGCCAAGGGAGTCACTTTCATCGCAGATTATGGGGGAGTCTTCGTGTGTCCTTCAGGATGTCTGTGGCACTTTCTTTGTCTTCTACTGCTGCACTGGTCTGTAATCCCAAGCCTGAGTCCTATACAGAACATAGCTATTGGACCATATCATAGCAAAGACAGGCCTATGATTTTGAATGCTACTATAAACAGAGACAGCGGGACGGATGTAGAGAGCATGCCACTGATATTTTGGCAACAAAATTAGCCCGTTTTGCAAAATATATTGTGGGGGACTACCCTCCCCCCAGTTGGAAAATTGTGCCACCAAGATTTCAAAATACTGGAATAGTTTTGCTCTTGAAAATATTTCCAAATACTGGATGGCATGCTATATGTGGATGATATGAAAAATTAGATACTGCCCAAGTTTTCATATATATATATATATATATATATAGAGAGAGAGAGAGAGAGAGAGCCACATACAACTGGAAAAGCAAAATTGCTCAACTAGTACACACAAATAGTTCTCAGGTTCCGTTCATTTCCGCTCCAAGCCAGACCGGAACAGCACCACCTGCCTTCAGGCACACGTGTGACGTTGGTATGATTCAGCATCAGCAGGTTTTCCTCCTCTGCCATAAATCAGGACGTGTAAAGCTTTTAGCACCTTGACAGGGGCTTAACCTAGAATGACACTGCTTATCAAAGGTCTACACTGGCACCCCATCCTGGGCAGTGATTGATGCCTTCAGCGCCCACCTCTGTCCTTCACAATGGCTGTTAGCAGAGCCCAGCCCCCCCCCCCCCCCCCCCCACAAAAAAAACCAACACAACCCCCCGCCAAGGGCAACACGGCCGACACCCCCCCCCC
>JAAGVU020000019.1:25285144-25299784 GCA_011763525.2 Mormyrus iriodes
GCTAAATGTATTTACATTTACAGTCATGCGCCACATAACGATGGACCGCGTATACGACAACTATGTTAGTGGTACATATATTTGCTACACTGTACCTTTTATGTTATGTTGTAGACAAATGCATATGGATATGTTCATAAATTAAATAAAACAGGAACAAATACACACGCGTTCCAGCACTTACTGAACATCTCGACTCAATCATCACGTTTCCTTTACTGGCCTTCAAAGTTGCAAACTTCCTTCATCGAAATCAATGCCTTTTTGCCATCTCACTTTCAAGAGATATTATCGCCAGACCGGAAAGCATCGACTGTCCCATGATAGATCTCAGATAGTTATTCCTAAGTTTCAGCTTTGAAAAGCTCCTCTCGCATGAACCCACAGAAATTCTAAGAAGACTAAAAAAAATGCCAATGTCTCCATTTAGTTAAATAATCATTAATTGCTATAATATTAATATAATAATATTTTTGACAATTTGGATACAGACAAAACTGATTCAGAACATTTTCTATACTGAATTACAACGTTATTAGTTACAACATCATTAGTAACTGAGCGGACACAGCACCTCATCTGGAAATGCATCTGGAAACCAGCATCTGGAAAGCCAAAAACTTTATTGATGTATAGTAGGTATACAAATACTAATTACCACGATATGCTAGCTGACAAACATCGGAAAAGACGACAAAATCAGCGAAATACCAGCCGACGCAACCATGTGAGCTGACATACCATTGTAATCGGCAGTGATGACGTTACAGGTTCCAGGAGTAAATTAACAGAGAGTTAGCCTTGTGGGGGGGGGGGAGCATCCAAGTGTTGGGCTGGTACAACATTAAATTAATTATCATGGTCATTTCATCAATCATGGTCAATCATATCATTTCAGTCTCACCCCACCCCCACCCTTGCTGTCACTTGGTACGGTCTGAACCCCCTAGTAACACCACTGCTTTGCTGCCAGTCCTGGGTACAGCCAGTTCCCTTAGAGTGGCTGCTGGTTGAAATGCATCACCTGCTCACTACGGAACCATGCATCTTCAAGACATTACTGAAAAATAGCCTTCAAAACAACTGTAATAAAGACCTTTGAGCTAAATATGACCATGAAAGAGAGATCCTTACTTTTAGCTAGTTTGACCCCAAGAGGAGATTCGTTACACTGCACTTGGCCCCAGGTAAGGTCCCTATTTTCTTCCAAGAGCTGGTAAACCAATCAAAGTTGCACTAGACTGATGGTCAGCTGTCTTTTCTGACATCTTCAAGGATGCCTGCTCTGGGGATTCAGCACAGATATACTGGAATGAGGATAAACATGGAGAGGTTCTCTAATACCAAACTGTCTGGAGGACAGGGAATTTTTAAAATCCCAGAACACTTCAAGGACCAGACTAGTCTTGCAAAGATTGGATCATTCACACTGAGAATGTGGAGCTAGCCTACATAAAATCTACTTTTGTGACAAACCAATCTGGACTGCTCTGCCAATAAAGCAGAGGTTGAAAACATTGAATCATTCATATCCACCTTTATGAAGGGCTGTCAAGTCTTTTTATAGAAAAACCACTACATTGCTTATAAAAGACACACTTCCGCAATTTGACACATTACAGCTTTTCTCACCAGATCACTGACACGGACTTTAAGGGAGGTTCTCTGCTAAAACATGCAAACACACCCCGGACCAACGCAGGGATTGAGTTCACCTGGAACGCTGACACAAATAAGCTGCATGTACGTTAAAGGGACTTTTATTGTCAAGCCCCATCTGCATGACACACATTACTATTTCGGAAATTGTGGGGGGGAGGCGGTGCCAACTGTCCTGAGCACAATGATGGCAAGGACAGAAATCAAATCTTAAGGAAGCTGATAAAGACATTGTTCCTGCAGCCAGCATATTAACCTGCTTCCAGTGTCATTCACCTCTATGTGTTTGTATGAGGAGAGAAACGCTTTCTCTGCAGTAAGGCCAGGACCTGGAACAGATTCCTCTGCGCTGGTGTATTGAGGCGTACAGGCACTGTGCATTGCTCATCTCTTTGGACTGTACAGGAGGGAAGGGGGTGAAATCTGGGGCAACCTCGCGTCCATGGAAGGTGGACAGTCTGCATAGTGCTCATGACTGGGGGAATACAACAAACCAAATGAGTCCTGTGAATTTAGACAAATACCCCCACTGAGCACCCAAGGCGATACGGCACTGGGGAAAGAGTCTGCAGACAGACACGGGCACTGTGCAGCTTTGAGAAGACCACCTGTTCTGCCAAGACAGGCTGGGCATGGAACCCAACTGGCACTGCAGCCAGCAAGAGGAAAAAGCAGCGATGAGCCCAGAAAAACATCGACAATTATACTGGGGTGAGTGGGGGGGTGCTAAAAGAAAAACGCAGACATGCTAAGCCTTGTCTGTCGCAGCCAAAGTACAAGCACTGACCAATTCACGGGTGCAAAGCAGCATTTCCTCTCCACGAAGAGACATTCCACCTGAATGCAACCATGCACACAGCAGCAGGGAAGGCCCGTCTGCCCCATGAAACCGCATTAACGGTACTCAGCAACAAGCCGACATGCGTTTCTGCGTGCCACAGCAAGTCAACATCAGCTGGGGGTGGAATAAAAACAACGACACTATCAAGCCATTAACAAAGTGGGAAAAAGCAAGCATTTCTGCATATCTGTGAGATTGCTGTGTGCATGTCTGTGTGATATACGCACAGTAATGGATCAAAGAGTCGTAGAAATAGCAGAAGGGGAGAATCTAAGGCAAATGATTACAATCTCCCACAATGCTGGGAGTCAGGCCCCATTAGCTTTAGCGGTGCTAAAAGGATTCGTGATTACCACAGCAGGCCCAAGCCCTCTCCTCTTATTGTTAGGGATGGTCGGGGTGGGGGGGGGGAAACACGAATGAAATGCGCTGCTCATTTTAGTGTGAAAGCAGGGAAGCATTACATCAGTGTAGACCCACCTACAGGCACCCCCAACAGAACATGAGGGCACCCAGCAGGAGAAAGAGGAGGTATGTGTTAGAAGCAATGTGAAAAGTCAGGAACAGGCATATTGAGGACCCGAGATAAAAGTGTCATTTACTGAATTCAAGGAGGAACGCCATCTGGAAGAGTCCCCAGCTCTTGGGAAACGGGCTGAGCTGAGCTCTACCTGGTTCACCAGTTAAGACAACAATGAGTGGGGCGGCACGGCGGTTAACACTGTTGTTTCACACCTCTAGGACCAGCGTTCAAGTCTCCGCTACAGTGTCATGTGTGTGGACTTTGCATGTTCCGTGTCATCGTAGGGTTTTCTCCAGGTACTCCGGTTTCCCCCCCACAGTCCAAAAACATACTGAGACTGATTGGAGTTGCCTGTAGGGGTGAATGGTGTGGGCATGTGCCCTGTGATGGATTGGTGCCCCATCCTGGGTTGTGTCCTGCCTTGTGCACGCAGCCTCTGGGATAGGCACCAGGCCCCCTGTGACCCCAAATAGGATAAGTGGTTATTGAAAATGGATGGATGGACAACAGTGAGTTGGATCAGATGGTTGAACTGCCCGAATGGGTCAAGACATCACAGAAACTGCAGTAGGATGGGGGAGTCCCAATGAAGGTCATTAGGTTACACACTCAGATCCACAGCATGATGGCTCATGTTAAAGGGATGGTGTATGGTTCAGTGGTTTAGGATGCAGTGGTTGTAATCAAAAGGGAACTGGCTTAAATCTGAGTCATTTTGCTGATGGACCTCTGAGCAAGGCCCTTAACCCCTAATTGCTCCAGCGACTGGCGGACCCTGCTTTCCCAAACATGTACATCACTTTGGATAATAGCATCTGCTAAATAAGAAGCACAACGCAAATGTACCACTTCCAACATCCTTCCATGCTTTTAGGCTTCAGCGTTCCCAAAAAGATCCCACACTGTCTGCCTTCGATATCTGAAGCACACTCTCTCTCCTATCTCTAATTCCGCCTCACCTCTGCAGCCCCTGCTCATCTCCCAGAATGCATTGTAACAACTAACACCCCCCCATTTGCCACCATTCTCTCACTGCACGGCACCTAATTGTTTCCACTCCCGTGTCCTTCAGGTTGAACCGCCGGCAGCCAGGAATGAGGCATTTCCAAGCTGAGACCTGTGATGAAAATGACAGCCCCACTCTTTCTTGTTGAGGGATGGCACTGGAGGAAATTGCGAAAGTCTCACACGCAATTAGGCAGGCAGGATTTCAACGGATGTGGCTGACAGCCTCACCTGGTTTTTAATCTGTAATTAACGCCAATGACTCTTGACCTTTCTTTGATTGGATTGGGGGAGATCTAATTACAAACCACACCTTTACTCATAATCATTTCCCCTAAAAAGGACACATGTTGTAAACATCTGTCAAGTGAATGTGAGTAATGTAATTCACACAGCAACTGCATAATCAGTCAGCGCAGTCTAAATAAATTGAGAGAGAAGACGCAGTAAAAGCATACAGCACAAGCACACTGTGTTCGGCTTGATTTAATAGGGCAATTTCCTCTTGGTAGATGTATTTAGGAATCAGGAATCCTTTGTTTTTGACCCTTGAAATCTGTCAAGCCAACAGATATTGAACTGGTTGACATTGCTGCAGGAACTGACATTTGTATAAACACTTGTACATGTATAAACTAAAACGTTTGATTAATAATACAGTGGTATGTTGGAAGTCACACACCCAGTGTACATTTCTACAGCCAAACTGGCCTCCATCACATGCCCACTACATTGTGATGGGAACCATTAGCAGCGTGCAGTTACTTCTATCTATCCTAAATTATTCTTTAGACATTTATCTCTACATGCAACTTGGATGGGTGGGATGAATTAGGCTACAGTGTTTGTATACATCTATACAGCATCATGTGACTACAGGGGACCAAGATTGGCATAGCAAGTTCATTACAAGCTCTGCTTAGATTGCTGATGAACGTTTTCTAGCTGACAGAATCTGATTGTCAAAAGCAGCTGCTTGGATCCACACCCCTGTTGAGTATGCATGACTACTTCTGCATCTTCTGTGTGTGCGTCTGTGTGCGTCTGTGTGTGTTTTAATCAAAAAGCAGGCCTGACACGGAACATTTCACATAGAAGGCTTAGACTGTTGCCAGAGCCATGCCCTGAGGCATGATGGGATGTACAAGGCTGGTCATTGACAGAGCGACTAGCTCGCACAAATTCCTGGCCCATTTACCATGAGCAGAGACATAAAAACCAAGTTTGGCCAGGAGGCAGCTTTCCTGGAGTACCGTCTGCAGCAATAAATCCCTCTCGAAAGTGCATTTTGCAAAACAATGTCTTTCTTGTCCCGCACTATGCTGTACGTTGACCGAGGAGTGACTACATCCTAATGAAGCACACTACTCAGACAAGACCTTTCTAGTGGTTTCCACATGCGTGAGGGGAGCGCCAATCTCAGAGAGGAGAGCTGAATTCAAACTGATTAGTTCCACCTGTCCCCAGCTCTCAGACTTTTCATACTTTGTTCTGTTTGGTCTGTTTCACAAACCACACCCCCCCAGTGTCAATTTCCTGTCAGACCAGAGTAGCCAGCAGCTGCCTGAGTGAGTTGTGCCCTTTCTTATCCAGCCAAAACAGAAATTTGACATCCATGCATCTGGCAAAGTTTCTTTGTTGACCCAAACCCTCAATCAAGACCAAAAATGGAAAATCACAACCAAGGCAACTAAGGTATGTTTGCTAAATGCTCTTCTCTCCCAATTAGCTGTCTACCTGATGTTTTACAAACTGGTAGCTTAAGATGCCGAACACCAAACAGCAGTAGCTAAAAGACTGGAGGATCATTCACTATTAATCACTAATAATAATAATAATAATTTAATCTCAAGATAATCTTTTATATATTTTCAATCAGAAGAAAAAAGTTAACTAGATGTTTTTTTTCCAAATGGAAATCCAGCTTAAAATAAAAACAAAGAACTTATCTAATGCCTTTTTCTCATTGATGGATGTACTAAGCACCATGGTACAGTGGTTAGCCCTGCTGCCTCACACCGCTGGGAGTAGGGTTTGAGTCTCTGCGCTGGTTCCATGTGTGTGTTTGCACGTTTCCCCCTGTGTCATCATGGAATTTTCTCCTGGTACTCTGGGTCCCGCCCCCCACATCCAAAAACATGCTGAGATGAATTGGAGTTACCAGTTTGCCCATAAATGTGTGTGTGCCCTGTGCTGGGTTGGTGCCCCCTCCTGGGTTATTCCCTGCTTTGTCCCTGTAGCTCCAGACCCCCTGTGATCCTGAACAAGACAAGTAGGTACAGAAAATGGATGGTGTTATTAAAGATGGGGGGGAATCAAGCTTCCAGCTAATCGGACTCCTTCCCTACCTTCACATGGCACCTTTTATGTGCAGTTGTATAGCTGTTTTGGTAGCTCCTCCTCCGATCCCGCTCAGCCTAGCCGCCTAGTTGACTCCATGACAACATGAATGTTTGCAATGTGCTATTTACCTCACTTGTATGTCTAAGTATGGAAATGAAAATGAAGTAAACAGGCATCCCCAGAAAAATGCAGCCCTTTTGCCCACCGCGCTTAAACTTCACCTTCCCTGAACAGTCCTTTGTCTGCAAGGCTGCAACACTCATATTGCCATTTTTTTTATCTTTTGCTCATTGTATTAAGTGGAACAGAAAAGGTTCACAGTCATTCTTTCTTCTCGGGGCTCTGAACTGGCTCTCTGGTGTCTGGGGAAGCGGTACCTTCTCATCAGCCGCCAGCGTACCAATCATCTTCCTTTCATCTCCGTGACCACTCCAGCAAGAGGATCAGATGGGCCTCACGGCAGCCCAGGGAAGTCCCATTTGACTCAAAGACCAGGAGCCAGCATCCACCAATGAGGCTTGTAGCTCACATCCTTTTGTCTACTAAGAGAAAGGATACGCTGGCTTGAAGATGCTTATGGACTAACAGGCTAATGTTCTATGGGGCTAACAGGCTAGGAGGGTAACAGGCTAATAGGCTACGGGGCTAACAAGTTAGCAGGTTATCGGGCTAACAGGCTAATGGGCTACAGGGCTAATATTCTAGTAGGATGTCAGTCTAATGGGCTATGGGACTGATATTCTAGCAGGTTATCAGACTAACAGGCTAATGGGCTATGGGGCTAGCAGGTTAACAGGCTGACGGCCTGGTGCCCCAACTGGCAGTGGAACACTCCTCTCATTGTCTCATTGCCAGATTGCTCACCATGTGGCTTATGATTAAACCGAGAGGCAGCCCTGGGTATGGCCTCTCATTACTCGCCTCTGCCCAACGTGGCATCCCATCCATCAGCATGCCGCTTTAATAACAAGGCCGGACCAGAACAAATGGGACAAACCCCTGCACACCGGCCTCTGGCACCCTGCTCGCCACCTGGCATCCATTTGCAGTCCCCACTGCCCCTGCTGAGGGAACGCGGGTCACGGGGACCTCATGGAAAATCGGATATGGTGAGATGTAAATGGAGATCAATATGGCAGAAAGGAAAAAATACGTTTAGACAGTAAAAAGACATTTAGATATTAAGACAACAGTAAGAGTTAAAAGAATGTCTGAGAGTTTTACATTGGAATTCAATTTTAACAACTCAGAAATGCATAGTATTGCACAGTAAACAAATGAATGTTCTGTGACTGTGCCTGAGTGGTTCTGGTCCATTTAGACACATGGTTGTTGTAGGAAGACCCATTGTAATGGCCAAAAGTAGGAACAACCTTATACGGCGCTCCTATATCAGGTTCTTCCCACCTTTGGCGATTAAACGCAGAAACATAGGCATAGTCTAAATGCGACCTCACACTCTCTCTCCAATCAGAGACAGGTCCCAGACCCAGTCCACCCCCTACATCGCACCTGGGCCCTCAGGTCACCTACGTATGCAATCTGCTGTATCCCAGTGATGCGGAGCGCACAGCCAGTCACAAGTCTGTCGATTGGCATCATTAAACCCCTGTGTCTCCCCCTGCTATCACAAAGGACAGCTTATTTCCCAGCTTACTTCAGGAGATATCGAGGGATTGACCCGCATCTTACGCCCCCATCTTCCCCCACAAAGGGCACAGAAGTGAGAGGTGCAAGTTTGTGCCTGAAGGACAGGACTGAGAGGAAGGGAATGGGGGGTTGGGGGCAGGGTCAATGAATAAGCCTGAAAACTAGGAAACTAATTGAGATGATACCACACTGGAAGCATATAATTAACCATGCTAATTGTACCTCTAATGATTCAGACTGATTTATGCATTCTCAGAATCATCTGAATGGTTTGACTTGGTCAAACACTGATTAGATTCAGCTGGCCTGAATGGTTTAAACCTGGATTAAGAGCTCTCTGAAGAACATTGCTTAATATAGCACAGGTATTATGGGTTTAAACTTCAGGCTCTTACCAATTAAGGATAATGAACTGAAATTTCTGTAGAGATACAGCTGTGATATGTACTCACAGATGGGCTGCACAAACAATGGCTTATTTCTGGAAAATATCTGAAATTCCTTCTAAACATTCACCTCATGACACCAGGTCAGTAATTACAGATATGGAAAGATATTTAAGGGTAAAATGATGGGGGCTGTGGTGATGAACTGATTTTTTTGAGGGGGACAATGTGTGACTCAGTGGGTTAGGATGCAGTGCCTATGATTGGAAGGTTGCTAATTCAAATCCCATGTTTGACAAAGTGATTTCTGTGTTGGGTCCCTGAGCAGAACCTTTAACCCCCAATAGCTCTGACCCTATTTCACAAAAAAGTATATTTTTTTTAAATATACATTTTTTTTTTTTTTTTTTTTGAAAAAGCATCTGCTAAACAAATTAAATATAAATCTGTATTGGGCAGCACTGTAGCCTGAGATGCAGGTTTGTGCATTTGGAGTGCCCTTGCACTTTTACTCCTATAAACATGGGATTAAGTGACATGTATGCCCTGTGATGGACAAGCATCCCATCCAGGGTACCCTCACCACATGGTAGGTTCTTCCTAGGACAGGCTCCAGGCTCACAATGACCCGGTCCTGGATAAATGGTTATGAAAGATTGTTGGATAGGAAATTAGGCTTCAAAATTGCTGATAGGGTGAGACTGCTGTCAATTTCTGCCTAACCCAATGGGAAGTTGTTACACATTAGCTCTGGTTCTCTGGCCACAATCTGCTCCTCTCTGAAGCAGCTCTGGAAGTACCTTGCCTCCTACGGACAATCTGGCCAGAAGCCTCATCCATCTGTGCTCAGGGCTAAACGAATGCATGCTGCAGCATTCCAGTAGCTCGACAAAAGAGCACTACGTGTCAGACTAGTGACTTCCATCCATTACAGACTCATCATGAGATTCTCTCCCGGGAAGTATAACAAAGTGAGCAAGAGCACAAGGGCATTTAAATTTAGGGGTCTGTGATTAACGTTATTTAAGTCATGCACGTACACCGTAGAAGACAGTGCAGCTTTCTTAAACAGGGTAAATAGAATTAGGACATTTTCCCAGCCAACTAGTGTGAAATTGCACAGGAGCATTCGGAATCTGAGCGAGGAAAATGCAGGATTTCAAAGACATTTCAATTTGCAAGTGTGAGGAAGGAGGGGATTTGAGGCTGCCTCCTGTCTCAGGGGGGAGACTCAGGTGACCCTCACTGTTGGCTCTGATTCGTTCCACATTCCCTGTATATCACAGTGTTTTACTTACAAGCCAACATCCCCTTTGTCCCGCGATTACATCCCCCTCAGACGCTCTCCGGCAAACCGACTGCCGAAATGGAAAAGCAATGCCTGCTTATTCATTAGGTTCTTCTCTCACTTCCATCCCCACCTGGCCCCGAAATGGGACTCCCGCGGTCCACTGTAGTCTGAAATCCCACTGTCACGTGGTTCTGTTTACTGAGCCGCCTGGGCTATCCGACAGCCACCATCAACCATATTAACAGCACACGGAACAGGGGCAAACTCCAGAATATATTCCACAAACGGTTGCCGCTGGGAGGTAATACGTCTAGTATGCTACCAGCCGACAGACTTTCTGTAAGCGCATTGGGAGGAACCTACAATGTCTCACATAGACTGTTCACTCAGCGAGTCCTTATCTCAACTGAAGCCAATTGGAGAGCTTGTTTAAAAGCCTAGTCTAGGTCAAATCAACAATGTAAACATACTCTGAAAACAAAGAAAACAGCCCGAGAGGCTGTGTATCGCCTGACCGCTCTGGCTTTCACTGTAAACCTCATTCTGGGCCTATTCTGGGATGCTCGTTCACAAATGCCATAGGTCACCACAGGGGGGCCCAGAACAGCTTCAAAGCCATGCACCTCACCAATATTTCCTGATCCTGACGGTTAGGACCATCTGATGCACAGCCTCTGGCTTCTGTCAGTCCAAACCGTGGTCACTCTATATAAGGGCTGGTTTTATTTCCAGGCTACGGTGTTTGTTTTCAATGCATGGCTCCGTCTCACCCGAGCTGCCAGCTGAGAGCCAGATTAGGACTCTTTCCATAGGTCTAACGCTAAGCCTGTCATTCAGGCCGCACACCCACAGGCTCCGTGATGTGCATTAGTCATAGAGAGGAAATAAACCCAGATCTAACCACCGTCCCCCCCTGCTGCCCCCCTCCGGGCCCCTCCCCCCCCCAAATGGGCCCCCATCACAGCCCACATTAGTATCCCCTGCAGTTAGTCATACATGTCAGACCAGGCACGAGTGCTGGCAGCTGTGGCATCTCGACTGAGGAACGCAGAGCGCAGACGAGCCGCTGTCGGGGACCCTCAGCGTAATTCCCTGGGACATGCCGCTGCACGGATGCAGATCCTCCAAAATAAAAGGAATAGCGAAGCATTCCAAGATGTGCAATCCCCATTACTTTGGGGAAAAAAACAGATGCATTCCCATATGTATGGAGAAATTATATAGATTTCGCATACAAATACCTCCATCGCCTCCCGTACCCGCTGTTAAATATCAACTAATAAAAGCACAAGTTTTTGAAGTTATGTGTGTGTGTACTGTTACACTTTACGGAATTATGAAATGAGAATTTTTTACATGTCACTGGAGGACTGGGAGAAAATGTTTTAAAAAGTACTAAAAATATTATGATTATGACTGACAGAGATCTGACTTGCAGTAGGGTGAAGGCATTGTCCTCTTCAGTCCTAAACGTACATAGTTCTCAAAGTTCACCCTACTCCAGCATATTAATGGCATGTAGAAACACTAGACCTACACATATCCTGCAGATAGAGTAGACCTGGAAATTGTGCAGATGAATCCTGTTTCTCACCTTTGAGTCCTGCATTAATCATGTGACTGTGTTAATTGATCATGTGACTGGGTGAAAACCCACTGAACCTCTCTTCAAAAGCTAACACTAACACACCTGCTATCAATCAGCAATTTGGACTCTGAACACTCTCTCCCACGATCACAGGTCGCCAATTCCAGCCCTGAGGGGTAAGTTTCTTCATTTGGCCACACTAACCTATCCCAAAAAAAGAAACCTGGATCTGTTTCATGTGAAACACATAATCCGTTTTACAGTGAGAAGCTGAGCGATCCATCAGTCTTGTGACTGCAAGGCACAGGACTATGTCAGGCCAGAGATAAATGCACCATTGCAAAGAAAATTATTGCACTAAACCCTTTAATATCGAAAGCAATGTCTGGCTGGGGTTTGCCAAGTTACAGCCTGAGATCAAATGTGTTCCACAGAAATAATAATAATAAACATGAATAACAGCATAATTATAATGAAAACAGCAATGGCAATATACAGCAAAGATGGCACAATATATAATATACAAAAATGGTCACCTGGTCATCCATTTCAATGAAGAGGGAAACATTCCAGTGGTATATTCTTTTAAACAGTGCACAGAAAATATTCCTTACCTCAATGTTCACCATGATCCTATAAAGAAAATTCTGGATATGGATCGGCAATCAGAGCTTCTCTCGAGAGTTCCGATCGGAATAGGGCCACCGATTGCAAATTATCCCAGAAAATTACATTTTCCGATGGTTATTACCACGAAATGATTATGGAACATGTGAAGATGAGCTCGCAATATTAACCAGATTACAGAGTATCCGTTAGCAAGAGACTTCCGACTTATTTTCAGTACTAAAGCTAGCATGGCAAAGCCAAGAAAGGTGCCTGCAGATTAATTTCTCTGTGTCCTGTACATAGAGGCTGTGCATCTCAACAAATCCCAGAGGCCTGTGGAAACAGGAGCAGGAAAATCACATAAAGGTCAGCTTACACTGCCTGTGTTCACACGGGTGTCTGTAGATATGCTTATGGCATCAGGAATAGGTTGTGACTGTTGTAATCTGAATCCTTAGCCCATCCGTCAGTCTTCAACAATCACTTATACAGCAAAGAGCATGATGAGAAACACAAGGCATGAATCAGGTTGCAGCACAAATGGGATACTGATCAGGATTTGTTCTGAAATATTGTCTGTATCTTTCTAAAAATGCTTAACATGCAGATTTCTGGCTGCCACCAAACAGTACCGAACTAGAACTGCACAGAGAAGGCAGAGAAAACTGCCAAAACACAGTGAATAAAGTAGTCCATAATGCTGTGGTACACATCTCCCCTAAGGAAGAGTTTTTCACATACAGCCCCCTCCACAGGGATTCATAAGCATCTGACCTTTCATTAAGTATTTCTAGACCAATCATGTGACAGCCGATTCCGGTATACGCACAGGTCTGTCAGCCATCAACTAACCACCATCCTGTGAAAAGTAAAGCCAGTGTAACTCCAGGGCTGCCAGCTCTCACGCACTTGGTGTGACACTCACGCTTTCAGACTGTCACGCTCAGGCAAGAAATCTTACAGCAAATCTGTATTATTCCATTATAGACCTAAAATTAGCGACATCAAAAGCATTGGGGTAGTTTGCAAACCCTACTGGCTATTCACAAGGTAATAAATCTGTTACATACATGTAAATGCGTGTGCATGTGTGTGCAGACTCGTCACAAATTGAAAATCTCACTCCAGCCAGCTGACCACAGTTGGCAACCCTGAACCCACTGACCCAGCATGCCACCTTTATTCAGCTGAATTGGGATTTTCTTTTGCCAATTAGAGTCATCAGACTACACAGACTATTCGTCGTTATATACTACATAATATTTCAGAAGAGTCCGTATTTCACATGGACTGAGTCCAATCAGTGAATAAGTAATTCAGATCATTTTTGATCTTCTGAAGCAGAAATGGGAAATGCCACCGCAAACAACATCAGAGTAACAAATAAATAAAATGCCCACAATTCTGAGTGTAAATATCCGCTGCAGCATTGCGTGCTGACATCACGGTTCGGGGTTCGGCTACCCGCCCCGAAAAGGAGACGCAAAAATAATCACGGCAGCTTTCCGGCACAATAAATTCCTCTCTCCGGTATATAATGCCGCGTTAATCAATGTCAGACAGTTGACTATCCCCACCGCTTCCCAGTGCAACTGCGCTCCGAGGCGCTTATGTTATTGCGCTCCCACGACTTAAAAACAAGCCCGGTGCGGTACTCCCCCCGGCGGGGGCGGCTACCGTGCCGCTTTTGTGATAAAAGCCGAGGATGGAGGCAACAGCAAAGAGAAAAATGTTATCATCACGCAGCTTCTCTAATCTATCTCTAAATACGCCTGGTAAAATAAAAGAGCACGATGACGGGCCATTAAATCTTGCCGTGTTTCTCTTCATTATTCCTCCGCTTGACACCGTCCCCACCCCCGATCTATCCCACTATTGTTACCATGCGTTTTTTTAAAGCCCCGCTGGATCATCAGGGGGCATCGTACAAGCAGAATGATTTGCAAAGTGTGCAAAGTTAAATGTAAAAAAATGCTGAGATACACAGATTCTTGCACGCGTGCAGGACTGAGATTACATCTTTGCGCTCGCCTACTTATTGAAGGAAAAACAAATAATCTGTGGAACAAAATTTTGTGTGAAATATTACGTTGACAGTTTTCATGCCTATTCCCGAGACTATGTATAATTCAGACAGTGTATGTTATTTATTAATGTTTATTAATAAGCCTAGTCCAGGATCAATCTCTCAGACGTTCAGGATTAATACATGCACTGTTCCAAGGCTCACAAAATAAAGGATAAATGCAGATGCCTGGATTATAGAAAAGGATTTAATAAGAGGAGCCAGGTTTCGTACACTGATCTAAAGAGCATGTTGTTCCACACCTTGCTCCAAGGAATCTAGGTTTCAGCGTTTGAAATGTTCAAATGATTTCAGCTCCGAGCAGCTCGATTGCAGTCTGCTGTGCACCAGAACCATCTAAGTCGCACGCTGCCTTCAAACCACGTTTCTAGGCTTCAGGGCAAACTAAATTACTATTGACCAAAGAAAATGCCTAGATCTCAGTGGAAGCTCCCTACACAGCGCTCCCAAACCCCTCCTCTAACCCCCAGCTTCCAAATTCATCCACTCACAAAGACAAGTGTACCTTTATACACACTTTGGAAAAAATAGGCCCCTAATACTTTAAAGGTTTTCATTTTCACATAAGACTGAAAATTTATTTCACTGGTACAGGGAGTTTGAGATGTCCCCTATGGTATGGGGAGAGGTTGGGGATGGACTTTGGCTCAGCGGGTTAG
>JAAGVU020000019.1:25302980-25315566 GCA_011763525.2 Mormyrus iriodes
CCGGGTGGCACGAGGCTTTGTTTCATTTAGAGGTATTACTAAAGCTATGCTGCACTCATTATACGCCGCAAGTCACTCGTGCCTTCCGTTTCTGCATTTTAATCAAAGCTCTGATTTCCTTGGGGGGTGGCGGGATGGCCTCGCTTCCATGACGTCCTTCCACGCACACATTCCCTTTCACTCGCTCCCTCTTGCAACTGGGTGGCTCTGAATGTGAAATGCTTTCTTTGCCATTCTTGCAGGTTAAGATACATAGGAATTTTATAGTTTTTGAATGTCCAATCTTGCTTTTTTGAGACAGACACAGAGGTGGGGGGGGGGGGGGGGCAGGGTTAAGAGTCTTGCTCAAGGGCCAAGCAGACATGTGACTATTTTGATGAGGTCATGGCTCAAACCGGCGATCTTCTGATCACATACACTGAGGCCTAACCTCCTAACCCATTCCCAACCCCCAACCTCCCCATATCGGATATCGGAATGGTTCTGAAGGTCAGTTATCTACAGTCCAGCGACAGTTGGCAGAGCTCAATATTGCGATTTGCCTGTGTCTGTACTTATCTGGTGCCCAGGGCTGTCTAGTCCATCGTGTAAAAGACATTCTCTCCAATGGAGCAGAATATTAGCAGCGATTAAATTTCACTGTCGGCTATTTATTAATCTGAGTAAACACCTGAATGTTGGATGGCAGGTGCCTTCTCATACTAGAGCTCACCACAGGTGAGCGGCCATGATGGTTTCATTCACTGATGGGCAGAGAATGTTTAAAAAAAATAAAAGAAAAAAAAACAAGCGGGCCATTTTTTTAAATTGCATCATAGGCGTAATCATGCCTGAATCGCCAACAGACTGTGAAAATAATAAACAAAAAAATGACTCTTCAAAGACTCCAGTGGGATACCACCCTGAAACTAGAGGTCCCAACTCTTGACCAACAGGACAATGACTTTCCAGGACAGGCCTGATCATAGATGTCATACATCCATCCTCACGTCCATCCATTCCTCCTGCGGCTGTGAATCCTGATCAGAGACACTGGGAGGCCTAACGACTTTCTTTTAGTAGTAAAAGCTATGTCTTAATTCTTAATGACAAACCCCAGTTTAATTAAGAGCCAGGTCATTGATGGCTATACATTCTAGAAATTATAGTGTGTTCTCAAAATCTGAGATGGGCCCAGGATCATTCTGACGATGGGCTGAAACAGGGGCCGATGTCAAAAGTCAGCCTGGAGTGAGGAGGTGCAGGTGTGTGCAGATGTGGCGATCACTGCTCCTGGAACCACTGGGGCTTCTGTAACGTAACAGGATGCCTGAAAGCGACATCAGTGGCTTCACGCATCAACCACGCAAAGAAAAGGAGAGCGAATAAGATCGGATTCAATCAAAGTTGACATCTGCAGTTTAACAAATCAAATCAAAACAGTTCCTGCACCCCTGGTAATATGGGCACATGTTCTATATTATTAAACACGTTACCACAGCGAGCGATGACCCCCCACCGAACCATCTACCTGCGGTGCCCGTATTTAGCGATACAAACCTACACGAACAGGCAGCAAAACAGCCCCCTTCTCCTGTGCCGTCTTCGCTTTCGTCTGAGTTTGCAGCACTGCCTACATATCGACTTCTCTTTATGGGGTTATTTGTGTCTGCTTTTTCTTTATTACTCCGTTGCTGATTTCTTTTTCTTTTTTTGACCTTAAAAGCGCTCTTTCACCAGCACCCGGGAGCAGCTGAGCCTCTGCCAAGGCCGGCGTCTATAGCCCGTTTTTCATTACGCTCCCTGCTAGCCATCTCACTCCATTAATTAAACCTCTGATTCTTCAAGCCAGAGAGGTGGCCCCTTTCCTGGCCGGGGTCTGTCCTGAGACTCCGCTACCCGTATCACAGAATGGGGCACCTCGGAAATTCACCCTGAGATCATTTCACAACATCTGTCATGATCGAGCAGCTTTACATCACCAGCTAGATGGCCCAGACAAAGCTAACGACACAAAATTACTAATTATTTCTCTTCGAATTAATAAAAGATATGCATAATTTAAGCACAAAGAGCGGGCTCACGCGGGCAGGCTTCTTGGTTCTGTTTAAGGGGGGAAAAGATCAGTAGTCTATCATTGACTGGTTCTTTGGATGAATAACATCCGTTTTATGCCAATAGCATCAACTAAACGTGACGCTGTGAACTCTAACCGAATAACGATGTGGCTTCTTGGGGAGACACCTGCAATATCGCAGCTGCAGTTAGACTCCCTGAGCTGGGGGAATTCTCCACGGAAATGCAGCGCCAGGTTCCCGCAGTGCGGTTCCGGAAACGGGCCCCTGCGGTTCCCCTTCAGCTGCGTTGACTCGCGGAAGGTCAGACGTTACAGCACAACATGCATCATGTGCAGCGGAGAAACAAACATGGCAGTTATACATCAATGCATCTCACATCCAGACCTCGGGGGTGGGGGGGGGGCTTCCATGGAGCATCTGTAAATCATCTCATTCAAATGGGGTCTCCTCTTGCCTTCGGGGTAATGACCTCATTCAGATTCCAGTGCACAGTGACGCCTGGGTACTGTCTGCAGATGCCCTCACTCAGATTCAGGGGCGACCCCCTTCTTCCCAATACCCTCGGCTGGCAATGAAGTCAGACAGAACAAAAAGGGCAGTTTGCCGCTTATCTCTGGATGAACGCAAAATAAATATCAATTTCTGCAGGAAGCAGCTATTTCTTACTCTCTGTTCCCCACACAGGTCAATTGTTGGGGTGGGGGTATTATCTGTATATGACAGATGGGATTGTCACAGTGAAACCAACAGTCAAAGTGAAGGGCTCAGCCCCATGTTGGGGAAGATATTCATCAGAACACAGCTTCAGCTCCCCAACACCGGATGAGTGGGGCGAATGCGGGTTCAATCACGGCTCCCCGCTGCCCCTGCGAAACACAGCCGAGGGTGAAGGGGGAGCCTGCAGGCTCCCGGGGCTACACGGCCCGCCGACAATAACACAGCAGAAAACTTTCTGTAAAACCACTTTGACCTTCTACAGCTTTTGAAACTAGCCGAGCTCTCCATCCCAGTTAGAGGCGTGCAGAAATCCCACATGGATTCATTCACTTCAGGTACCGTTTTAACAAGTTTGGGGAAAAAAAACACACACACCAGCACTGGAACAACAAACACCCGCACAGATACCCAAAAGTACATCAACAAATGCACTAATATGAACCTGCAAGGAAAAGTACTAAAGATGCCCCAGTGTGCGAGGATTTCTCTGAAACAATGTGACACACTTGATATCCGAAGAGGCAAACGAGACACAGTACAGGTGCGCTGTCATTTGCGCTGGTTATGCTTGAAATTACCCTTCACTGTAGCCTAGGCCATGTAAATATTCATTGCACAACTTTGCACACTTACATTGAAACTTTGGGCGCACGCTCGGCTCTGACAAGTTGGCAGACTTCCTCGTGGTTGACGTAAACATTAGCTGTCACTGCTGCAGTGCATTGTGGTGTATATACTTAGCCACTTCCATGAGGTATTTGCCAAAGTGTGGATAAAGAGCACATCAAACATGCTGCACTTGAATTATATGAGGAACAGGAAACCCTTGAATACTTGCACTTGAATACTACACATGAGCACATGAACACATGACCGTGCGTGCCAAGTGTGGGAGTGTGTAAATATGGACCCAGTAGGAGAAATGGAACAGAGCTACGGTTAGTAAATTATCGTCACAGGGGAAGTCAGGGAGAGAATGGAGGTTTTATTGGGGAGTGAGTGGCTCAATTGGTGAAGACGCTATACCTGTGATAGGAAGGTCTCCAGTTCAGGGTTGGCAGAATGACTGCATCGTTGACCCTTGAGTGAGGCCTTTAACCCCCAGTTGCTCCAGGGACTGTCTGACCCTACTCTCTCACCTGCATGTCACTTTGTATAAAAGTATCTGCTCAATAACTAAAAATGTAAAATGCATGTTGAGGATTGCTCTCATCATCAGCAGTCTCTCCATCCTCTCCTGCCTTGTCCCCATCTCAGGCTGCACACACCCCAAGAAGTCACCCTTAAGGTGCTACAAATTCCCTCATAACACCTACCCACAGTACCTTGTTGGGGAGGGTCTTGGGGGGGTAAAGAACTGTTTTTATTTTGTATTTGAGCTGCCTTTCAATATGAACTGTATGTCTACACCATGTTACATGAATCATTTTGTTTTTCAATAAAATGAGCATTTAACTGAAACTACATTGTTGAGGGATTCTCTCAACTGGATTTCTTACAGAACCCAACCAGCGAGCAGAAGGAATCAACCTGGATCACAGCACGGGGACATAACTGCTTCACCCGGCTGCCAAAGAAAGATCTCGTCTGAGGCTTGAGGCTTCTGGTCCCAGAATCAGTTACCGCGTCTCCCTGAAAAAAGCCGTTCAAAGACAAAGTGCCCGAACCCTGCTGTCACCTGCAAATCGGTATCCATTTCAGACACTAACCCCAAAGGCTCCCCACCAGTGAGATGGTGTGTTCTCCTGGAAAGATTTTAGGCTGTTCAGCCGTGACAGCTTGGACCATAGTGCTGTCACAGCAAAGCTAAAAGCCATCAAGGGAATCATAAACGTACCAAAACTGACAAGAATGTGCTCAGACATCGTAAATTCACCATCCACAAAGACCTTTATGCTTGGAGACGGTTTATCCTTTCTGACCACGGACTGTTCAGGGTTTTGCCACATAATTGCATGCTGGGCAGAGTGTAGGTGTCAGACGTCCTGATCAGAGCACGGAGCAGGTGATTAGACCATCTTTGATCAAGCCAAAGGGATAGAAGAGGACATACTCATACAGCAAGGATTTCCCCAGATGAGTTAATCAGCGATATGAGCAGGCCAGATTAAAGGATACAGTCAGATATGAGCCCTCAGCCATAATCCATACTATTATCAAGCCAGCATTAAAATCCATACTCTGCTTGTTGAGCTTAGCAGCCAATCCGGAAAAAGTCCACGAGCAACTATCTGAACTTGATACTCAGAATACCAGACAGACAACATTCACCAGCACCCCCCCCCCATCTGAGACAAACTCATATCACCTTCCCAAGTCAATGCCCCCTCGTCAATACATGGTGCCCTTGGCAGCTGCCTATGTCACCTAAAGGCATCACTGGGCCTACCAGAAACATCTGTGAGCATTATGTGACAGAGAAGCCCAGCATTTGTGTGGCTTGTGGGAGTTTTACATACACAAAAATATTCTGAGGGCAGAATGAAAAATGATCATTGTAGTAATGATTCAGTAAGATATCCAATCAGATTATAGAGGAGGTGGGTTGAAGCAACTACAGGAGGTGGGACCAAGACATCTGATTGGTTGGTCCTGCCTCCTCTAGTTGCTTGGACCCACCTCCTCTACAATCTGATTGGTTCTCTCTCTGAATCAATAATTTTTTCTGTCCTCAGAACATTAATTCAAAGTAAAAGGGGAGGGAGAGCAGGAAGTAAGGTGCAGCTGTAGTAGGTGTTGCAGAGGTGCCCTTCAAAGTTAAACACATACGCGCCTGTTGGTCCGCTGTCCCCCCCGGGGATCGTACTGCACAGCTAGTCCATCACACACTGCCACACACTCCCCTCTGAGAGCATGCTGATGCACTTCAGCATTCCTGCGGCACTGAAGCACAGGGTCAGTCACATTGCAGCACATTTGTGTAGTTAGCCAGCGCTCTTCTGGGCATTCATTATGGGTGTGATTCCCTGGTTGACAGCAGGACGTACAACCTTTTGATGACCACGAACCAGTTTACATTGTTCATGGACGGGCAGAACTTTTCAACCATGCAGTCAGAGTTTGGGGGGGGGGGTGGTGGTGGAGAGGAGTTATGGTTGCTGGATTGATTGGTAGGTTAGATTAGAAGCGATCAAGGGGCATAAAAAAAGACATGTCTTGATAATATATAGTTTAAAATCTACATTCCCTGAATGGTCTTATGTTGCACTTCTGGTTTTGTTGGTTTGCTGGTGCGTAGCTCCTGCTCCGATACTGTTTACGCCTCACTTGTGCGTCGCATTTGACAAAAGTGTCTGTCAGTTCTGTAAAATGTAAGTGTAATGGAAATGAACCAACCCCTCCCCCAAACCCCCAATGTCCCGTGGCCCAGTTGGGAACCCCTGGTTTGCAAAGCCACAGTAAGGATAATTAACCATGTAAGGATTAGCTATGATTTGATTCAGCTCTGATAGGAATCTGATTTAGATACATTTAATATGTTTCGAAGTGTCCTACGTCAAGCGAAAACCTTATTAAGTCACTTTTGGCACTGCAAAAGCCTCTAGGTAACTGATCATAAGATCTTAACATGAAAGATATTACAGTAATATGCAGTAATAATGACGTGACAATGTATCAATTTGCGAGGTGCCCCCCGTTTTATATGTGTAGATACTCCGCCGTAACATGAACCCAAAGTGACTCAATACAGACCCGTTTATACAGCTGGACGTTTTGCTGCAGCTGTTCGACTTAAGTGCCTTTCCTATTATAACTGAGCCCCTCCTGGGATTTGAACCAGCAAGCTTCAGGCTGACAGTTGAAAGTAAAACAGAAGCCAGCCATCTTTCCACAACGCCAGGAGCAACACCGGTACCGACCACCACTCCACTGGGGCCAGTTTCCACAGGCTGAGGAGTTCACCGGAGTGTTGAAATGTGTATGACTGTGAACCCTTGAAATGTTCTGCAGGTCAAATTGGATTTTTACTGGTTTTATAATGGGGTACCAGTCAATGACAGGGCACACATTCCCATACACTATGGGCCATTTAGAAACGCCATTTTGGAGAGGCAGAAAGAACCGGAATAGTACGAGTAGAACATGGAATATTCCCCCCCACAGAGTGAGATCTGTTTCCTGGTCTTTGGAGGAACTACCCGCTAAGCCAGTGAGCCGCCCCTGATTTTCTAACATAAAAGGACTTGAAAGGCCAGGGCGATAATATTCCAAAAAGAAATCCACGCATATCATTTTTCGACACAAAATGCACCTTTACCTAAGATCGACTCAGTTCTCATTTTCATTTAGCTTCAAGTCCCACGTTACTTTACGGTTAACATCAGTCATGTCAGTATTATGGGGCAAGACTGACTTCCGTATTGGCAAGGTGTATGACAGAATGCGTGAAAGGGTTCGAGATAGATCACAGGATTAACAGCGCATTTACAAAGGCTGCCCGTGTGAAAGCAGGGGGTGGTGCAGTAAAGAGAGTCTGAAATCAGGACATGATTAGGGCCCCCACTCACAATTTAATGCAGATACAAAATGGCACAAAAGCAGGGGTATGAAACTTGTAATATTACAAACACAAACCTACAAAGGCCTAATCTGGGGATTAATCCACTACTGGAAAACAATTAAATGAGTATAAACTTCAACTAAGTTTGAGTGATGGCCCTTAATCTTTAGGGTTTGTGCACCAAGGCTGTCAGGATCTATAAGTGTGAGAAATCGGTGGACATGTGCAGCAAGCGGTGAAGGTTAGCGGTGAAGGTTAGTGGTGAAGGCCATGGACAGGACAGAAGGTGGCACCATTACTCTGAGTGACGGTGTCCCTGCCCCAGTCTGTGTGAAGTATCCAGGATCAAGCCTGCATTCAAATTGCTCTAAACAAGGCAAGTGTGGTGTATTCCCTCAAAAACATTCACGGGGGGCAAGAAAAATGCTTCCCATCCACCCGTCGCACCACATCATTGGACGGTTAGCGATCATGGTGGTGCTCGTGGGCGGCTCATTCCTGTTAAAATAGTCACCAGATACTCTGAGGAGTCACTCACTGAGTGAATAAGGCAAATAAATAAAGCATGGGGGTGTGGCCAAACATGGCACTGTCCAGACCCAAATAAGGGCAGGAAATTTCGCCGTTCATGTTTCCTCTGCTAAACTACTGTACTCTGCAGAGAGCGAGACTTATTTTGGTGACACTGTCTAAGCACTCAGGTGCCCGATTAGCCTGTCAACTCTGAGGTTGATGGATAATTTGTGTTCGTTAGAGACTATTAAAGCGATTTAGGGGAACGGTGGCCACTCTCCCACACTCCTGCCTCATATTCATTCTTCCCCATTAAAAGTTAATAGTCTTCAACTCTCAAAACTGAGTCTGCTGCCTTGCAAATTTGCGACTCCATCTTTCCGCTGATGAGCTAAACCCACAAGGCATCGCGATTCGGGGAGCGAGAATGAGTCCTCGGATAGGCACAAGAAGGACAAGGGCGTAATTACAGTACACCTCAGTGGGCTGGACGCAGTAGGTGCAACAGAAGTTATAGCAATGTCAAACAGCACAAGCAGAGCACCGGATGGACTGAGGTCAGTTACAAGGAACCAGGGAGCCGGGGACAGGAAATGCATCAAAGAACCAGGGAGCCGGGGACAGGAAATGCATCAAAGAACCAGGGAGCTGGGGACAGGAAGTGCACCATCGCCTTTCCTCAAAAATGATAAAAGAACTAATAAGACTAAATTACTTCAGCATGCCGTTTACCTTCGAATTACACACAGTACTGTGCAGAAGTCTTAGGCATCTCTATCATGGTGTAAAAACTATTATTTTTTCTGTCAAAGTGTGTTAGCTTAGCTATTTAAAAACGTCTGCTAAAGTCACCCCAGTGTTTGAAGCAACCATGAAATACACCAATGTATTTCTGACTCGGGCAGTAGCACACCTTGTTTGGCTAATCAGTACCACAGTCATTGAAATAATTAACTGATTTGTTGAACTGGTGATGACATTTAAGGAACGCATGGAATGGCTAAGGTGCCCCTGGGAAGATGTTTGGGAACTGAAGTGGTGTTCATCTAGCCATCCATCTAGATATCAGTATTTTCCCAGTAACCTTTTGGAGAACAGATAAAAATTGCGTTACTGTTAATTTATATATGTTCCAATGTTACATTGTGTTTTTTAAGTCAGCTCTCCACAACATTCAGGGATTCAACCAGCCACAGATCGAAAACATTTAAAAAATAATAATAAATTAAAATTTAAAAAAAGCAAAATTTGAATTTGCCGCGTGCCTAGCGTTAGAGAGAGAGAGAGAGAGAGAGAAAGAGAGAGAGAATTTATATTTTTTCTATTTATAATTGTATTTTCGATATGTATACAATGGCGGCTTCTGTACTGGATATGGACACTTTTTTCTTGGCATGATTCCCTAAACAGTACAGTATAACAGAATAACCAGTTACAAACCAGCTTTTATATTAGGTATTAAGAGTATACCTATTTTTAATTTGCCAATTTAAAGTATATTTATAAAATATGTGCGGATGTGCGTCGGTTATATGCAAATATTACACCATTTTATAGAGAGACTTTGGTATCTGCCTGGAACCAAGAGCCAACTATATACACCTACTAGCCAGATGAATAGCTTTAAGCATTTTTTTTGGCTCCCAAAGGCTTTTCCACAGTACAGTATAAACATGCACGTCAATCCATCCAGCCACCTGTCCATCTTGGAGAAGCTCTTGCTGAGAGCAGGGGCACAGTGCGCCTGGAGCCGGTCCCAAGAAGCACAGGGTACAAGGCAGGGGACACAATGCCAGCCCTTCACAAGCCAATTACATGTATGTATTATATAAAAAATGTATGTGTCTATTTTACACTGTTGTCAACTTCTGGCTTCAGGTGAAAGCCAGTGGATGGACTTGTTATATGAGGGGGAGAGGGTGTGCACACCACAGAGGAGCTGGGGGGGGCTTTGTGTGGAGAATTCTGTAGTAAATAACCCCTACTGACACAGGCCAGCACGCCCTGGAGCTGACGCCAGAGTCTGCAAGGCTAATGGGGTCAATTTCTGCACTGCGGAGCAGACTGACCAGACACCCACCTCCACCCCAGCTCACCCCCCAAGGCGGTCTATCGCAGTCAGCTGGCAAGTCTTCATCACAGAAGAGGCTCTTTGGAATAATTAGCCCAGGGACACCGTTGACCACAAGGTATCGGGTACTGGATGAGGGTCACGTGACCACTCCAGACGACACCCATCATGGCACCGCGAACAGAAGGGAGCTCGGCAGGGATGCGGATCGCAGGAGACCATGCAGAAGAGTGTACAGCATCACTGTCAACTGCAGGATCGTGGAGGGAATCAGAGGGCAGCGGGGCGGCGTGGTGCTTAAAAACATCGATTTGGAAGCTGAAAGGCTGCCAGTTCAAGGTGCAGGGGAGTCCGGCTGTTGGACCTAAAGGGGGACGCGTAATCAGAACTGCCGCAGGAAGATATCCAGCAATATACGTTTTAAGACCCTCTGGTTGAAGAGCCAAACACAGACGGAGACACATAATATTTGGGTTTAGAGGGAAAAAGAAAACTAAAGTTATAATCCAGGAGCAAGAAAGTGGAACACAAGATTACCAGCGGGTGGGCGTGCACGCAGGCCACCTTGTCAGAGTGAGGCACTGTACCAGGTGGAAAACAAGGTCCCATGTTTCAACGTGTTTAATCGCCTCTGAAAGTCCCACCCATCCGCCCATTTGAAACACAATGGCTCCTAGGCCCCTTAAAATAGCCACCCAAATCTGCTTCATGACTAATGCAAGGGGAAGTCAGTGTGCTCCTATTCCACGGCGGTCTTACGCGGGAGAAGCTGCATCTTAACCTACTTTGCTAGGGCAGGATTGTCTTAGCATGCCAGAATCCACTTCTCCGAAAGGCTTTTGACAAAATAACATCCCATAATGTAAGCAGAAAAAACGAAAGAAGAATCTGACTCTGAAAGTTTTCAGGCAACTTACATCCTTCACTCCATCAGATCAAATATAGGTCCCATCTCATTTTATTGCATTAAGGTTTTTTATGGAAAAAAAATGGACAGACCCTTAAAAGTGAACTCCACTATATTATTTTTGCGCCCACATAACTGTCATCTCTCTAATCATTTTTTCAAATTTAGGAGTTTAATCTGCTTTGGCACTACTCTCCGAAAAGTGCGCAAGATATGCCCGAACCGAAAGCATCGTCTCGCGGAGTTCGTCATGCCCAGACAATCGCAAGCACAGCGCCGCCATCTAGGCGGCCGTAAGGGGTACTGCAGGCGCAAGAATGGACACTGGCAGCGCATAATTCCCTTTTTCTGAGAAGCAGCACAGTATGGAGTGAATAAAACACGGCAGAAAAAACTGGCGGACAAGAAAGCACATGGTGCTGGTGAAATGCAACCTTGTTCACCCTAAGGCTTCCCAGAACAACACGTACCATTGATGAGGGGGTGGGAGGAAACGGTGTCCGGTTTAAACACCACTGGCTCCACGCTACGATGGAAACAAAACGTGCAGGGACAGGAAGCCCTCTGGTTCAACCGGAGAAAGTCACCGGACCGTCGCTGCTCATACCACAGCCACTAGAACCCGCCGCCGCTATAGAGATCACTGATATAATATACAGCCAGAGCCCGATAGTGGCTCTAACTAACGGTAGCATGAGTAAGAAGGCATGCGATTCCATAGCGAGTCCGTAAATTAAACCATCTTCACATAATGTACACTTTCAGCCATGCTATTACTCAGGTAAGGACAGTGATGATGTGGCCTATTACAATATCGTAACACACTGATAATCTACAGCACCACAATTATATAACCAAGTGCCGGAAATTATTCTGGTGAACGAATGTCACTTAGGAACCATTGTGACCAGTTTTAAAGCGATGACCCTCTATAGCTGCGATGTCAACCTCAATATTTCAAAGCACCTATCATTCTAATTAAAAAGAAAGTTACAAACCCGCCTGCATTTTCATTCTGAACAAATGTGTGAATGTTACACGACAGTAGAAAATTAAATTAGTTTTTAAATGTCAGACTCTTTGAATATTCTTCTCTTATTTTTTCTTTGTCTTTGGCCCGAACATGAATCCACACTGACTGACTTCATATGACATGGGGCATAACCCACCTGACTGACCTCAGTGAGCATGTTTACATATGACCCACACAGCCCGCTTACTGGGGCGGGGGGGTGCCCTTAAACCCAGACACGGCGCTGGGCCGCAAGGTGACCGCAGGCTGGGGAGCAGGAACATTCTGGAAGCTCAAGCGTGCCACTTTGGAGACTTACTGGGCACGACTGGGAGCTCTGGGAATTGTGCCAGGCATAAGCACTGAATGTCAGTTAGCAGAGGAGTGCAGGAAAATGCACCGATTTCAGACACCGTTCATCACATTTATTGTATTAGGAGGCTACAACCAGCTCACTTTGTTTCAGTAAGTAACGGAATTAGCATTTTCACGTCTCACTTCCCCGTGTGTAGATCACAGCTGGCGCTTTTTCCAAGCAAGCACTTTGTCATCATCTAGGCCGCTGTTTAAAGCTCTCGCCGTGCTGGGGGCATGTGTTGACCGAGAGCCAGAGACCAGCACAGCGAACCGAGCTTTAACTTAAATGTGATCGGATGGTCTCTGGTTCGAATCCCATGCTTGGTAGAATAGTCACCATTGGCACCTTGAGCAAGACCCCTCCAGGGGTGCCTGAAAAATGGCTGACCCTGTGCTGGGACCCCAAGCTTTACTGTCCCCTGTATGTATATGTGTGTGTGTGTGTGTGTGT
>JAAGVU020000019.1:25349055-25362701 GCA_011763525.2 Mormyrus iriodes
TGGTATTCCCCCGGTGGAGCTGGAGGAGGTGGCCAATGAGAGGGAGGTTTGGGCATCCCTGCTTAGACTGCTGCCCCTGCGACCCGACCCCAGAGAAGCGGCAGAAAATGGATGGATGGATGGATGGCATTTTGCTTAGAAGATGCTCTTCATCCATTGAGACAGCAGGCTCAGACAGTCCCAGGAGCAGTTGGGGATTAAGGGCCTAATGGTGACATCACTCTGCAGACCCTGGGATTTTTACCAGTGACCATCTGATTTTAGGCGCAGCATCTGAAAGCACCAAGCCAAACACCACCTATGATCCTGTTCTGGGTCATCGTGACCCCGGAGCCTATCCAAGAAATGCAGAGGACATCCAGGGCAGGATGTCAGCCCTAAGACAGCATAACCACAATGGGTGATTTAGGGATACAAACTGACCTGTTTATGGACTTTGGGGGGTAAAACATTACGAACACAGGGAGAAGATGCAAGCCCCACCCATGCAGTGTCGGGGCAGTGACTAAAACCTCCACCCAAGCAGTGCGAACCCACCATGTCTTCCTGTCACTCTGTGTATATTATTATTTTAATCTTTCTATATTTCTGATGCTGCCAGTGAGCTCAGAAAAGTCAATTTAAATTAATATTCAGCTGAACACTTTGTTGCTGCTATATAACATTGCAATCAGTTATCACTGAGCTTTACTGACAGTAATGATAATGATTCAATTCATGATACTCTAATTAAGAACTTTTAACTGAGGTTTTTAACTGAGTATTGTTCAGTTTTAGTCTTCATAGTCACTTTAGGTCTTTATATCTACTCCGAATAAACATGGATGGCTTTCAGAATTGGCTAACAACCTCATTTGGAAACACAGCACTTTGGGTGCTATTTAATATCAGTAATTTCCCCACGCATTAGAGATATCCTGCATGTGATTCATCATAAAGGTAACACTAATCTTCCCAGTACATATGCTCTGGCCTCAAGCAGCAGTCTTTTCATAATTAAACAAAAACAAAAAAAGAAGTCTTTCAGAGACCCGCCGCTCAGAGGCTGCAAAAGCAGAGAACGTGTCTTCAGATGACAATCCTCACCCTTCCGTCACCCTCCAGGACCTACCGAAGAGAAGCCCGCCGTCAGACAGCTGTCGCTTCCTGCGAGAAGCTGGAAGACAATTGTCTGTCGCCCAGATGCTCATGAATAAATTAGAGAGCTCTTTAACCCCCTCTCCCCTCTCCAGCATGAGCAAGGACAGGAGCGACAATCACTTCAAATGTGCTCTTAACTTACCCATATATTAGTCCTCTTCAGTTTGCACTTCACACTACAGTAAAAGCTGTCATATCCGGCACCGAGGCATGGAAGCAGATAAATTTTCCAGATAGTTGAGAATGTTACTCTGGAAAATACTGAATTGTAATCAATGTCTTACACTTTCTTTAATAATTTTATATATACAAAACATTAATGATTTTTGTACTGCTATTTTATACTCCACAATGTCTGATATTGATACACCACAAGAGATGCAAGGTAAACAATGTGGGAACAACCAGGAAAACTAGGAATAGAATAGGAAGCCTGTCTTTGTTTATTTTTGTTAGTTTAATGTATTTTTAATAGGATAGCGTTATTTTTTATTATTAATCTCTGATTTTATCCTGATGTTTTAGAATGATGCAGTTACTTGATACCACAGCCCTTAGATGGAAAGCAATCCTCTTTCACCTATCCAGGTTGACAAAAAAAGGGAGAAACCTTGTTTTTTTTTTATTTAATTCCCCCACGCACCCCCTAGCCCCCATCGCCCCTTACAAGGCACTCAGTTAACTGTAAATACGGAAATCTGTTCACGAAAGTAAAAAAGGACCGTTCACGTGAAACAACATCTGTAGCTGTTGTCCCACCGGGAAGGCGGATGAGCTGGGAAGGCTTTCCGAGCTGCCGACGGATGCCCTCATCCGTACCTGGGATGATCGCTCTGCACATCGGGATGATTTCACACCCTGAGACCCCATGCAGGTTTAATCAATCTCCAGACAACCGTTTTATACCTTTTACAGGAGAAAAGAGACGTGTGGGATATCAACGACGCTTGTAATTCTAGTGGGATTTGTCGGGTTTAGCGTTCTTTATTGAACTTAGTGGAGATGCTTCTTAGTTTCTTCTTAGCTCGAAGGATTCACACGTCGGCCACTGACAGACGGAAATGCAGCTGCAAATCAGAGGCGCGGGGGGGGGATGCTGAGAGGGGAAGGAGCACTGAAGAATGTGAAGGAGAGAATGAGGTAACTAGAGAGGAAAAGAGTGAATGATGAAAAAAGAGAGAGTGCAGTCACAAACATATGGTTTGCACCTCCCTCAGATTGTAGCAGCAGGTGTTTGCTGATGCGTTAATCGGGGGGATTTCACAGTAGAGGAGCTCTCAAGAATGTGTCCCGAGGCTGAAAGCGATTTAACCATTTCAGTGAACAGCTAGTGCTGATATTAAACCATGTAGACTAAGTGTGTGTTTGCTTCTGGTCACTGGGGATAAAGAGAAAGGGGTAACAGTTTACTTAAGGCCATGTTTTTACTAGTTTATAAACACAATCATAAACAACAATGCATTCATAAAGCATTATAAACATGCCTATAAATATTTGTCAAAAGGCATAACATATTATAGCCATGTTTATGATGCATTATGAATGCTTTATGAAGCTCTCATCTATAATGCACTATAGATACCTTTATAATGCATTATGACGGTCAGTATAAGCATTAAAGATGCTTTGTACTGCATTATAAATGGATGGATGGATGACATACATTCTATTCTTTCTTAATTCTCTGTTACCTCCCCATTTTACCACCTGATAAATTGGTAATTGGTGAGGTGTTTGACGTAAGACTAAAGAAGTTGTTAATTAATGTAAAAAAAAAAAATCGTTTGCGTAACATTAGCATAAGATGGGTGCCCACGAGGTGACACTCCTCTGGTCATGGGTGACTTCAATGCAACCACTGGCACTGACAGGGCTGGCTGGCTATGAGGATTGTACCAGTCCCCATGGGTCTGGCATTCGTGGTGAAAGTGGCTCCATATTTCTTGACTTCGCAAAACGTCAGGGGCTGTGGGTCGCTGGATACTGGTTCCAGCGCCCTGAACCACATTGTTGGACTTGGTGATCCATTACTGGTGATGCAGTGAAGGAGACTGAACACATCCTTGTGGGCAGATGCTGGAGGCTACTACAGAACTGCTGGGTACACAGACGTGCCCATTTTGTGAATTCTGACCACAGACTTGTTATTGCTGCTCTGTAAATTCAGCGTAGGTCCAATAAGCTACCACCTAGTAGGAGAATGAGGCTGGACCTGGCCAGACTCCAAGATCAAGCTGTTTCTAATGAGTTTGCATGCAGTTTGTGTGAGGAACTTGCAGACTTGGGTGTGACTGCCGACTCTAATATGATGTGGGAGACCTTCCGTGACAAGACCCTGACGGTTACTGAGGGTGCGTTGGAGTTGCTGGTGTTCCCAGATGGAGGTGTTTCATCTCGCAGGGAACCCTGGATATTATTGAGAGAAATCGCAGTGCACGGCTTGATGACAGCTCCAGTCTGTACTGGGGACTGAGGAGGACAGCTGTGAGGGCCCTGAAGGCAGATAAGGAGGCGTTTGTTAGAGGAATCTGTGAGCAAGTGACACACCGTCTATTGTCTAGTGACCCATGTCGTGCTTACAGAGGAACTGAAGTATTACGGACATCAAAATCTGTTCCGCAGTCATGGCAGGTAATGGAATGGTCCTAACGGATGATACTGCAGTTGTGATCCGCTGGGCGGGCTACTTTGAGCAGCTGTGTAAAGCTGATCCTGCAGCTAGAACGTTGGATATCTCTGGGCCCACAGTTCTTGAAGCTGATCCTCTGATTAGCTGTGAACAATCCAATCTCACTAAGATTGAACAGGTGGTGAACCAGCTGAGAGCAGGGATGGTTGCAGAGATCTGTGGGTGAACATCTCCAGCCTGGTAATAGGACTGCCTTTCTGGCATTGCATGCAATCTTTGCTTCCATTTGGAAGATGGGCATCATCCCAACTGACTGGAAAACGGGTCTTGTTGTTCCTGTCTGGAAAGGGAAGGGTGATCACCTGGATTGTGGCAACTACAGGGCGATAGCACTGCTCTCAGTGTTAGGTAAGGTCCTTGCTAGGGTCATCCTTAACAGGATCCGTGACCACTTGCTCACCTACCAGTGACCAGAACAGTCTGGTCAACCATCAACTACATCCTGGCCCTGAGGGTTTTCATCAAGCACAAATGTAATACCTGCAAAGTTTCACTTGATCGAGTTGCCCTGTGGGACATCCTGAGACTTTGAGGGATCCCCCTGAAGCTGTTGGGCATCAGGGCCAGCCTGCGGTGCAGAGTGGAGGCAGAAACTCTGTGTTCTTTCTAGTTGATTCTGGGTTTTAGCAGGGGTGTGTTCTTGCTCCTACTCTGTTCAGTGCTTGCATGGACTGGGTGTTGGGCAGGGTCGTGGGGTCCGGCGGCTGTGGGGAATCTCTTGGTGAAGAAAGAGTCACTGATCTTGACTTTACAGATAATGCTGTGATCTTTGCAGAGTCAATGGAGGTTCTGATCGAGGCTCTCAAGAGACTGAGCGAGCAGTCTGAGTATCTGGAAAACAACCAAGATCTAGGCCTTTAATGACCTTTTGGGCACAGCCACCAGCAGTGCGTCTCTCTGCACAGAGAATGTTGACCTGTTGTCGAGAGGTTCACCTATCTCGGCAGCGACATTCATGGCTCTGGTGACTCTTCCCATTAAGTCAGTAGACAGACTGGGAGAGCATGGGGGGTCATAAGGCCACTGGAAAGGGGTGTGTGGTGCTCCCGATATCTTTGCAAGAGGACGAAAGTCCAGGTCTTTAGAGTCCTGGTGCTCCCTGTCTTGCTGTATGGCTGTGAGACATGGACGCTATCCGGTAAGCTAAGACAAAGACCGGACTCCTTCGGTGCTGTGTCTCTTCGGAGAATCCTCGGGTACCGCTGGTTTGAATTTGTGATGAACGAGCGGTTGCTAGGGGAATGAGGCATATTACCTGCATTGTGAAAGAGTGTTAGTTACAGCACTACGGGCATGCGGCGCGATTCCCTGAGAGTGATGCGGCTCGCGGAATCCTCATTGCTGAGGACCTGAGAAGCTGGACAAGGGGACGTCCATGTAACACATGGTTGCAGCAGATAGATGGCCATTTCCTGAGGGCAGGACTGGACCGCATGTCAGCCTGGGGGGTCACCAACCAGGATTCCAAGGTGTTTTGTTGCATGGTGGGTGTGGCAATGCACTGAACCAGTGCATGCTCCCCAATATGACTTGCTTCGCACAGAATAAACTGTCCTGATTTAATCGTTGCGTGATGCAGTTACAGCTGCACGCAGTTGCGGTCACAATGCCAACACTGTAATGTTTAACGATAAATTATTTGAAGAAGGTTATTTGTGGAAATGTTTATGCTGGATTCTTCCTTTCTGGCCTTGCTTATATGTGCACCACGCCCACATTGTGGGTTCCATAAAACGATTATCCTCCACAAGAGGCAACAGCTGAAGAAAAAGTGACGGACTTAGGTAATGTAATAACCTGGCATGCTGATGGAGAACCGTACTTATAGAATATGGGGGGGGGAAATCTTAAAACACTACATTCATTTGAAATAAATAGCTCTGAGGCAGCCGTAATTGCATGAGCACGTTAAGAAAGATGATGTACAAATTTGTTTTCTCTGCATGTTTTATCATAGGCAGATTCAATTCTCGAAATTGGTCTGCGAAATTTCCTCATGTTAGGGACTGACCTGCTCACTACCCCCCCGGGATTCATCTGAGAGCCCACACAGCCCTTCCTGCGGTAGGCTTTCATGGGAACATGACAAATATTTTCCCCAGTGTTAATATTTAAGATGGTTTTATAATGGCCAGGATGAGAATAATGTCATAATGCTTTTTATTAAGGTTGGCTGAGCTGCCCAAAGAAATCATTGGCATTATTTCGAATGCTGTACTCTATTCTGTGTGAATGTGCGGAGGTGTGCTAAGTCAAACTGTGCTACTAATGACTTGTTTTGCAAAGCCACAGCACCCCACAGCTTATTTCTTTAATCTAATAAAATCATCTGTTTGTGACCCACAGAAGACAACAACACTCTGTTATCATTATTGCTATATTTATTTTTAACATAGCAAACATTTTCTGGTTATGAAATCAATATGTGAAGCACAATAACACCTCACAGATAGTTGGGAATCACTTGACAATATTTAGGAAAGTTTGTTTATGCATGAGATGGAGAGGCAGCTGACATGGAACTGTTGTGCCACTGGTTTACACCATTTCACCGAAAGCTTACTTGGTTCATTTTTTTCTCCAGAAATTATAACAGAATAATTTATACTTTTATGACAGATATTCTATGAGGTATTTTAGTCACCTCAGATATATCCTGCTCTCAATCCTCAAAAAGTACTTCTTTATATGATTGAAGCAGCTGAGGTCCTGATGAAAGTCAGCTTATAAATATGCATCAACATGCATACAATTTAACCTGTTTCCTGCACCTTCTAATAATTTTCAATTTGTGAAGACTGGTTCTAACCACCAGTGAGTCGAAACATAAAGTCCTTCCTGGCCACCTTGCTCGTGAATATTCATGAGTAAATTGATGGAAAGCCATCTTCAACTTTATAGCAGGAGGAGGGCAGAGTGGTTATATTTTATAATTGGGAATAAAAACAAATTAGACCCCGCAATGACCAAACATTATTGAACTATATCCACCGGGATCAAAATGATGTAAGATCCACTGAGTGGTTTGTTCAGTCTTTCAATGCAAGCATTCTGCCTTTTGCCTTCTTTCAATTTTTAAATCCCCTTATTTTGGTAAACCAGGTTCTCTCCTGTAATCTCTCTATCTAAAAGTATTGCTTATTGACTGACCGATTAATTGACTGATTCATTGAGGTAGACAGAATCTAACGTCTCCTATCCTTTTAGGAAACACAGTATCACTATTAACAGGAGTTAATAACATGCCACATTAAAAATCCATCTGATGTTTACCTAAGAGAATTAATTAGTATTATATCAAATGCTTTTTTTCATAATAAACCAGACGCTAGCATGATATACAGTAGATCCCAGTAGCCAGTGGCAGTGACCTTGGCCTACTGGTGATATCATAAGGCTTACTGCTTTTAACGTGGAAGACGTTTGAGTCCTGCTATGTTCTGTACCTGGTGGAGTCCATATGAGATGTAGAACATGCTGTGGTTCCTTGCCACAACTGATACCACAGACCAACTGGAATCACGACAAAAGAGATGCTTTTGCAGCGGGCAGGCTATTTAAAGCCATTCAGTCTGCAAATAATCCCTTTCGCCCTTTTTAACATATGGAAACTTTCACCCATAAAAAAACTTTTAAATCATAATAAAGGTACAAGTATTAAGAACTGGACATTACAAGCACAGTTTGGCTAGGGTTACCATACGCCCGGGTTTCCCAGGACACAAATTTTTTGTTTTACAGGGTGGTTAGGGAAAGCTCATTAATATTCATAAGAGAAGTGCTATCTGATTGGCCAGTTAACGTGCAAAACTCTTTAAAATTCTGATCTTGGACACATCCTCTTTTTCGTCCCACCAAATATGGTAACCCTAAGTTTGGCACTTCCGCAACAGATGCTAAAAGCTAATCTCCAGTAGCCAGTAAGAACTGCTTCTCGCTACCATATCTGGATAATGGCAGGTTTCAGCACTTGGCTCCATCTCATTGCCATTAACAGAGCCTTGCTAATCCAGCTCTTTAAATGAACTCCTAAGCACATTTCTCTCTCACTCTCCCTACCTTCCTCACCAGCAGCTGTAAATGTTTGGCCTTCAACCCTTTAAATATACATCAGTATGTAAAGTGGTACCCTGTGACCCTGTCCCGGATAAGCACCCGGAAGATGGATGGATAGATGTAAATTGGTATACATATACATGGTAAAACACATAAAAAGCCCCAATGGGCGAAGCATATTAATGTGGTGAGATAACAGAAAAAACTCTGAACTAAAAATGAAGACACATTAGAGGTAATGTACAAGAGGGGATTATGGGTAAAATCCCACTGAAAGCATCCAATTGGACGAGTTATTGAAATGGAGCTTTATTTGCCGTTTGTACAAAAACAGCTTCATTGGAATGAGTTTGTTCTGGATGTCCCACCTTGCTCTCCTGTCTTAAAACATACACACACCAATAGAGGTGAGAGCAAAACTTAGTGTCCAAGAGCAGGGTCAGCCATTCATTGAGCGCCCCTGAAGCATTTTTTCAGGGGGTTAAGGGGTTGCTCATGGGCCCAGTGGACATGTGCCTAATCGAGCCAATGACCTTCTGATCACAGAAACACAGCCCTAACCCATGGAGCCACACGTCGCCCACTATATCACATATTTTCACAGCTAGGCTCATCTGGACTGCGGTCAGCGCTGACTGAATGGGGCCATGTGCTTCATCGGCATTGGGTGAGGGTGCCGGCCTCGCCGAAGGCTGCATCAGGAGCCTCTTCCATATCTTCAGCAGAGATATCTTGTGAACTTAAATAATAGAATTGCAAATGTGGCAAAGTGAGTTAAAAAGGAAAATTGAAATAAAATAGATCCTGTTGTGTCTGAAATGACATCAAAGGCTGCTTTGCCATTACAAGCGCCAGGAACAGATGGACTCAGTCATTGCAAGTGGAATTTCTGTCTTAATGACATTCCTATGGCGCTTTGAACTGCTGCTACGTATGGGGTTGCTGCTAAGCGTGAATCATCGTCCTCTCCTGCCCCCCCCCCCCACCCCCCCTTCTCTCGTCTTCATTCCTGAGAGCCCACAGATGGGCGATCACGGCACAATGACTCAGACGTTCAAAAAGTTTTTGACAAAACCTGTGAAGGAGCAAGATGAAGACTGAGTTATGCAAAGATGATACACAAATAGCTGGAATGCTAGAGTCTGGCTATTAAATCCACACCAGCTCCTGCGCAATCACACACTCACCCGAGACAAAAGAGTCCAATTATGCCCTCAGACACGTTTTAAAAGCCTTTCCTGCTTATTTTTTTTTAACAAAATCCCATGACAAGACTCTAGCAGCTTGTTTGTAGAGTGGAAGACCCTTGATAACCCCAGCCCATAAGCAACGCCCACCTCTCTGATCAAGACACTGGCGTGATGGAAGACAAACAGCCAACCTTTGTCTTCCCTGGTCTCTTTGTTTCCTGGTTTTCAGATGAAAGGAGACCATGTCTCTTCTGTTCGCCTCTTAGTCTTCCACACCGTACGTGTCACTCGTAATAACGTTCAGGTACTCATTGTTACGCAAATAGACCAGAGGCAATGTGAATAGTCACATTGAAACACGTGAATGAATAGGCGCGGGTGGAAATATTCAGCCGGACATTTCTTCAGATTGAAATATATTTCTGTCTGGGCGCCAAATATGGCTGTGTAGACATGTGACCGAAAAGTCACATGTGGAAGTCTCTGGAAAGGTGTTTTGCTGATGTCCAAGCGTTCCTTGTCCTTTAAAGAATCCAGATGGATGACCATATAAACATTCAAGAGAGTCAAAATTCAAGAGATCTTTATTGTCAACCCCTCAACATTTGGGATGAAATATCATCTCTTTGAGCCCCATGGTGCTACATTTACAGAACAATATATGGCAACACTGCATCCAGCAGACACCCCCCTTCCAGACGTCACGCTGAATAAGTACTGAACATGTGGCTACAACAGCTTCAGTGAGTGAGCAAGGGGTATGAAGCAAATGGTTGTGGAGAAACAAACAGCTCAGCGGATTTGTGGCAAACCTGATCATGCGTTCATTATTTAGTCATTTGATGAAAGAAATAAAACAATAGGCATTCTCTGTCAAAACAGAGAAAGGCAATATGGCATTAATTTCTACCTGGCGTTAAAAAAAATTAATATCTTCACCTAACTGATCATGCATATCCTAATAATGAAATCTCATTTCACTACAGTTCTTCTGACCTTGGCTTTATGCTGACATCCAACCCTGACAGTAAACAGCTAACGCAGGCTGCTTGTCTGTCTCTAAGACCGAAGACTGCAGCGGTGCCATCGGGAGGTGCTTCCTGAACGCCGGACGTGAGCGGCTTGACGCGGTCCCCAGGGGAAATTGGTGTCACCATACGGCCAAGGTGTGAGTCCTCACTCTTCAGCAACCGCAATGATAAGAGACAGCAATTACAAGGAAGTGTCTCTGGGTAATGGGCATTTAACGGTGTTTGGGGAAGTGCGGGGTTTCGACAGCAACTCGACGCAGCAAAGAAACTAGAAGCTTCTGACAGAGTATAATTAGGTCAACTACGGCAAACGGCAAGTATTAATCAAATCCCTTTGAAGTCCAGGACAAGCACAATGCCCCCCCCCAAAAAAAAAAATATCTGGAATTTCACTAACAAGGCTCTACAGAATATGAACAATGTTCAAATATTTTACTTTCAGCATTTCATTTTTGAATCGGGGGCCGCGATTCCATTCACGGCGGGTCAGTTAATTGCCTTAATGCCCCGCTGTTTCAAAGTATTCAACGCTTGTTTTAATAGAATTTTGAGATCTGCAGGTTCACAGGTAGCTTTCAAGTGCCAAGTGCCATTCAAAGCAGCAGCAGACAAAGCTGCAGGATTTTTTGTTTTAAGCCTACAGTACTTCACTGTAGTCGCTACATTATAACGGTGAGATCACAGACCTTCATGTAGCTCCCTATTTAATCAGCATATGGGCAAATATGTGTCAGACTTCTACACAGATGTTAACAAAGTGCCAACCGCAACCGAAAGGTTAGATTGTAGGCTAAGTTATGCTGCCCTGAGAAATAGACGTTAGGACTAGCAACTTAGTAAATGTCCGTTCCATGCTGTAAATTTGCAGTTTATAGCACACAAATGCATACGAGCAGAATAGAATGATCCGAAAGCGTATTCTGTAACCCGAGCCCTTCGTTACATGTATGTAGAATGTTTCGTTCTTACGCGTGTCGATGTTCCTTTTCCAGTTTTCTACCCTCAGCTTTATAGCATATTGTCATACACAGTTATCAATCCTGGTAAGTGAAAATCAGTTATTTCTACATTTGCGAGGGAATAATTCTATTTATAACGTCTATATAAGGAATAACTCTTTTTATATTTAGATGTATTTACAGCTGTGTTTGCATTCTGTTCGCCTCATTATTTATGGCTGCAGCCATCGCCACATGAGCAGGACAGGGCAAGAGAATGACACTTAAAACCAGCTTGAGAAAAAGCACTATGACGAGGCGGCAGCTTGGCTTCAGCTTTGCTCTTCTGTCCGTGTCTCTCTCCTGATTCCACCCATCTGGCTTCATTTACCCCCGAAAGTGCAATCTTATCAGGGCTAACTGGGTATTCATGAACTGGGGCAGCAGCAGGCCGGGGCTGGCAGTAAGTCACCGTAGCAACCAAACTAGACAGGATTCCTGTAGCATGACCACAGCCCAGCTCCCACTGTCTCCTTTACTAAGCCTGTTTAATACATGAGTTACTTGTTCTAGAGTAGCGTTTTGTAAATAATTTTAGGAGGCAGCTGTCCATGTCCTGTCCATTTCTACCGCAATCAAAATGCACGTGTCCGATTTATCTGATCTTTGATTGTGGAAATAATTCAAGGATTGAAGGGCTTTATTTGTCACATGCAAGGTCCACCTATAACCTGCAGTGCTATTAAGGTAAATAACATTATGAAACCTAACTATACTGCAATGGGTTGGCGCCCCATCCTGGGTTGCTCCCCGCCTTGCACCCGTAGCCTCCGGGATAGGCTCCGGACCCTGCGTGACCCTGTATAGGATATACAGTTACAGAAAATGGATGGATGGATGGACATAAGACTTGTATCAAGCATAAATATGTTATGCATATCACATACTCACATACTCTCAATGTAGTCAGAAAAGTCTTTAGTTCTCGGCTTGCAAATGCAGACGGCTATTAGTGGGGAAAAAAGCAGATGTCATTAACACACCGAGTGGAGTTCAATGAATAACATGAGGGATGAGAGTGTCCAGAGCTTGAATTTCTCTGTTTCCATCATCACAAGGCTAACATTTCTGAGATATCTGAGAGAAAAAATGGCTTTGTCAATTTGACAAATACTTCTGCTGAAATCCAATAGGATTTATCCAGTAATGAGTCTCTGTTAGAAAGTTCCTTCTTCGATTAGAACCTCATTTAAAGGTATCACCAAACTCTGGCTGTGAGCTCCAGTGCCAATCTCCTTTCACTATATAGTCCACAATATACAGCTTATAATACAAGTGCTTTCGGAGAGCTGAGAGCCACGTCCCACCTCAGGACTCTAAAACAATTATAGGGTTCATTTTTAGCTCTCTCCATTGTATGCATGGTAGCTTCAGATCACACTCATTCCTGCACTGAAGGAAAAGTAACATCAGGAGACCCTCAAGGGCAGAAGCTTCCTCTTAGTCCTCACCTGTCTAAGTTGCCAAAAAAATATCAGCACGGGGAGAGGAGTTGACTTGTCTTGTTAATTAAACTTTCCTCCAGTTCCTAGTCAAAATGATCCCGGGATGCTAGTGGGATAAAGGTTAAACAATGACCCTTCTGTCCTACCCCCAAGGCCTAATGCAAAACATTCCCAGATTTGCCACTGCGGGTATTAAGTTCCAATACTAGTACACAGCGCACGTGTCCTAAATATATGATTCTTAAAATTATTGGTTTGTAGAAAAAATGGCTTACACAGAGTGACCTGGGTCTGTTTTTTAACCCATTTTTACAGCTGGATCTGTTTAGTGGGAATGTTATTTTACATATCACACTGAAGGGGTCGTCGCCAGGGCCCATCTTGGAAGCTCTCATCTTACATATCCTTAAGCGCTGTAAATGAATATCTTTGAACTCTATACTACCTGTCTCCCAGTAATTTCAGTAAAATAGCCCACATTGTAGGCTGTGGGTGTGTAACCTACGATATCTGCCTGAGTAGCCTCACTGACTATGGAATTAGTAGTCAAGGGATACTGATGGATATATATGGGAAAATAAAATATACAAAAATGTATTTGGAAGCAAAAATGTAATGGATAATGGATGTGACTAAGGGTATGTGTGATCTGGGACAGAGGACAATAAGGGCAAACTTTCGCTGTTGATTAAAACGTGAAACTCCGAAGTGGGCGTGAGAAGATAATTTATTCAAGTATGAGGAAATCATCAAAAGCTTCATTTGTTGAACATTGGAAGCTGTATAATTAAATGTATTAAAAAGCACAAAAGGGGAGAAAGACACATACTTTTCCATCAGGTATCCTCACAGGTATTTGGCCCATCAGCCCAGAGGGACCCGTTAATGGGTCTGAAAATGTGCAACGAACTGCCATGTAGCCACAATGCATGCATTTATTTGTGGGCGCTACTGGTTCTTTGCAGAAGACAGCACATGTGTGTATATGGCGGGTATATGTGTGTGTATATGGCGGGTATATGTGTGTGTATATGGCGGGTATATGTGTGTGTGTATATGGCGGGTATATGTGTGTGTGTATATGGCGGGTATATGTG
>JAAGVU020000019.1:25362801-25389783 GCA_011763525.2 Mormyrus iriodes
TGTGTGTATATGGCGGGTATATGTGTGTGTGTATATGGCGGGTATATGTGTGTGTGTATATGGCGGGTATATGTGTGTGTGTGTTTATATTAATTACAGACTTCAGGCTGACAGTTTGTTGGCTTTAATTACACGACTTTGAATGTTCCAGTCCACTGCTTGACAAGCTCGCCGTTAATTACATATTATGATGGCAAATTCTCTGGTCAGTGAGACCAATCGGTCCTTCCTGAAGGAGCAAACAGACAGGGGGATAGAAGGGGTGGTTAGCATCATAAGGGGAACATGCATCCGAAAGTTATCAGGGTGAGAAGGAAGGGGTGTTAGGAGGAAAAGGATCAAAGTAAATTTATGTGATCTCAGAAAAATCATTAACGATCATTAGCATTAAATCATTAACAAACACTGTTGTAAAATATATATATATAATCAGTTGAAATTGGGAATCTGTCCTAGTATATATAGATTTCTTGCGTGGCGTTTACATATTCTCTCCGTGCCACACACGAGTTTCCTCCTGTGTAGGCCAGTGGGTGTGTTTAAATTTCTTTTAGTGTATGGCTATGTGCATGTATGTGCCTTGTGATCGACTGATATCCTGTCAGGGATGTATGCTGGGGTGGGACCACAGGGGGCGCTTGACCCAGCTGAAAGCTGATTGGCTCCCAGTGAGCCCCGCCCACTGTCACTCACTGATTCAAAACATATCATTGGCTCATGATAAGGCTGGAGCTTCTGTCTGAATTATTGCCTTATTCCTATGGTCCCACCTTAAAATATCCTAGAATCACTTATGCATCCTGTACTGAGTACGCCCTAAGACAGGTTGCAGGCTCGTAACCCTGACTGGTATATGCAGTTAGAGGATGGATGGTTGCCAGCTGAATAAAAATTGTTTTACTTCGTCTTAAAAACATCTTAATTCGGGAATTTTAAAGGAAATGAACAAGAATTGCCAGTTAGGTGTAGTTCTTTAGGGTGAGAGACGTCAAATGTTGACTTTTTTATCAAGAGAAGCTGTGTTCTCCTTTACATTCCATTATCATGGTTCACACTCAGCTTTCATGCATTTCAACTCCAACAAAAAAGGAGGTTTTTCAGAATATAAAAAAATGCAATTTAATACATTTTCAAATGGTCACTTTAAGCCTCAGCTTCCATCTTATTATGCAGCATCATAAGCAAAAGCAGGTTAGTAATTATGATGAACAGAATATCAAAAGCTGGTGGTACACGAGAAGCGCTTTGCCAGAGCAATCAGTTTTGGGGGAAAAAAAATTCTCAGGGGCGAAAATATTTGTAAATGACAACCTGGTTTTAAAATATATATATATACATATATTTATGTGCGTGTATGTGTGTGTGTGTATATATATATATATATATATCAGTCATAATAAATATCAAAGCAATAGGGATGAAAGATGGCGTTTTCCAGAATATTCATAGACGACTCAGCTGAAACAAACAGGAGCCGCACAGAGCGCTGTGAGGCGGGACACTGGTGCGTTCAGAGCAAACCGCCTAAGTGATAAGTCAGTTGATAGATGAGTGGTCAATATACATGCCAAGTGTGAGCCTGAGCATTTAATAAAAACACAGAGGGGCAAATAAGGCAAACAAGGGGAAGAACAGAGCCAAAGGTCTTTCAAAGGCCGAATAGTTTACATCCAAGGAATGATCTTTTTTTTTTTTTTAATTTTATGCAAACTTTTTTGTAATTCCCTTCATTATCATGAAATAAGCGTACTGGGGTGGCACATTGCTTCAGTAGTCGGCATGTAAACCTTCAGGGTCTAGCTGCTATGCCGTTCCTGTCCTCACCTCATGAGGAACAGCCCCATGCGACTGTCCCCGTTTCTGCAACTGAGCCAGAAGAATTTCACTGTGTTCCTCAGAACACACGTAACACTAAAAACTTCACCTGGTGTCTCTAAATCGCCCGTAAGTGTGCGAGTAAGTGACCTGGCGTCCTCTCCAGCGTGTTCTCCTGCCTGGGATAGGCTCTAGGCTCACCGTAACCCTGTGACCAGGGAAAATGTGAGAATGTAAGGGTGATTTGTGGTCGTGTGTTCAACTTGGACAAATTATTAACCGTAAGTGTCTTTAGCTTGTATTTATAGTGCTCTTAAACTGCCAGCATATAACAAGCCCTTGTATCCAAGACAATTAGTGGACTGATCTTCCCCGACTGTTTTCTGAAATGCTTTGTAGACAACTTAATTAGTGTAGTACATGAGTTCCCGAAATTCTGTCTCTTTTTCTAAGCAAACTACAGAAGTTTTTTAGATAATTTAGAACCTTTTAAGTTCACAGAAGTTTTTTTTAGATAATTTACAAACTTTTAAATCTTTAAATTAATATCTCGTTAAAACTTCACTAACTCCAAAGAACAGTCATTTTAATTAAAGGAAAATACGGGAAAAATGCCCTTTGGGGTGACTGGAACTGAAATCAATGATTACCAGCTCTGTTTTCAGAGCAAGTGTTTACTGTGTTGCTTACCAAAGAGATGCTTGCATTGTGTGGACCCCGCAGCATCTACACTGTAGATATCTTTGATGTGACATATGTTTAGTTAGCGTACAGCTGGAGGGCAGGGTTCGTCTATTGCAGAGGCGCACTGGTGCACTTTTAGATATCAAATGGATGGAGGACAGGATTGATTTCGTCTGATCTGATTATTCAGCGATTTCAGACTTGCCTGTAAGTCCTCCTGGCCTGACTGACTCTAGCAGTGGCTAACTCCAAGTCCTAGGTCACACTCTGACAGGGTCTAAGAGCTCGAGGTCTTGGGCTTCCACACACCAGTCAGTAGTTATAACCAGAAACAGGTTTTCTGCTTTAAACAGCGTACCTGTTAACATGGATCAAGTGCTCCTCATTGGAGACTCGATTCTTAGGAGTTAAAAATTCTTAATCACCATAAGTCAGTAAAATGCCTCCCTTGGGTTCGGCTCTCTAATATTGAGGCTGAATTACACGAATTTCCTGGCAATGAAAATCTCCACCATTGTTGTCCACCCTGGATCTAATGATATCAAATCCCAATAATCCCAAGTATTAAAGAGGAGAATCATGGCAACGTGTTAAACTGCTAAAAGAAAAAGGCAGAACTAGCCTATGGTCTGTTACCAATCCTCTGTACATTGGAAATAGGCTATTGCAGGTTATATTCCCCTGAACTGTTGGCTGGAGATTTAGTCAGCAGCATAACCTTCATTAACATTGGGATGTTTTTTGGGAAAGCCTGATTTTTATGAATAGGGGTGTTCCCCATCATAATAGGAGGTAATCTATGGTGTTAGCAAAGAACATAGCCAACACATTTCCAGCCTCAAAGCACCACCCTGGCCTCAGTCATGAGATATTGAATCACAGGCTGAATATTGTCACACCTCTGGCTCACCTCTGGCAAGGAGCCAGGACAATGGCGTGTCCTATAAATTGCACAGTCATTCTAACCCTAATATTGCAGTGCGCCACCAGAAATACATAAACCACAGAATGACCTAGATTAAATGTCAGATGTTGCACTAGAGGCTCCTGTGTAAATAACTTAATTACCACTAGATGGTTAACATCAGACTCAGCTGTCTGCCTGCTGTCTCTGCCTGCTGACCGTAACTTAGAAACCACCCCGTTGGCCAAAGCCCCGTCCAGGAATTATGAACCTGTCTGTACACAGACAAATGTGTCTGCGACCGCACTCCTCTGTGTCGATCGCGAAATGTTTTGATTGAGAAAAAAAAACTATGTAGGCCAATGCTTCCCAACCCAGTCCTCGGTGACCCACAAATGCGCCACATTTTTGCTCCCTCCCAGCTCCCTGACAGACAATCCACATTTTTGCTCCCAAGATGGGAGCTGGGACGGAGCAAAAACGTGGGCTATCTGTTGGTCCCCAAGGACTGGATCGAGAAACATTGATCTAGGCTACGATTTTAAGTACCATGTCCATGATAAAAATTTCATTTTGATCAAAATGTCCTTCAGAATACACCGTGGTGTTGACCCCCGACCTCATATGTTCACTTTACGTGCTTTAAAAAAGCTCACAGCTCAGGGTGTGGTGAGGTCCTTGCAGCCGTATTCAACGAACCACTAAAAAGCTGTAAGTGATTATGCCCCATTTGAGACAGAGATGTTTAATATCACATCTGACATGCTGACGTCCATTGTCTTATTATACAGAGCACCAGGAGCACACTCTTTTTTATTACTGGATTGGTTGAGCTCCTGTATGACTATTTAGATAAAATACAATATTAGATTATTTTATCACGCATACTGATGTAAAGACAGACACAATTGTATCATTTCCCTGATAATTTTGAATTTCTTTTATTCTACTGCTACCTTCAATAACTATCAATGAAGGGACTATTATGACACACAATCTCAATACCAGGGCTCCTTAGAAAATGATTAAAACTGTTAATAATGTTACTTATACCTCAAGTAACAATGTTACCGGTATCACAGACTACTACAACATTATTGACCCTCGATAATACTTGTTCAGCCTACCACTTCCAGCTTATTAACAGTAATGGAAGCAACATAGAACAACAGTAATAGAACAACATCTGACCTAAACTAATAATCTTAGCAGTAATGATTTTATTAATTTTAGTTGAAATTTAAATCCAGTCAAGAAATATTAACTTCCAAGCCGTGAAAATCTCAACAGATGGCATATATACTTCTAACAACTTTCACAAGGTCAATGAACTATAATAAAAAAATTCTACAAAAACCCACAAGATATATACTTTCCCCACTACATTGTTTAAACAATCAAAGCACACATAAGAGCTCTCCCTTCTGCTGTTGTCCCCGATCAATTTAGTGGCTGCAATTAGACCTCTGCTTCAAAAAAGCACATTCTGATCCTCATATTTTTAACAGGTACGCCTCAACAGGGCTCTTTCTCTTAAACATCCTTGAGAAAGTAGCTGCCATCCAACCGCAAACAGAGGTGGACAATAACAATACACTCGAAAAGTGTCAGTCTGTTCTCCTCCAAAGCCGCAGCACTGAAACAGCCTTAAGCTTTGTCAATGAGGAATAGCTATTTTATGCTGCAGGGTGAATGCAGCAATATTTATGCTTCTGGATCTTAGTGCATCTTTTGACAGTCGACCGTTCAGCTGTTAAACAGGCAGGAATGTGAGGTATTCAGTATTTCCTTAAAAGGTTCACCTCCCATCAAAACAATCACCACCAGTCGGTTCAGATATAGACAATCAGCAGCGCATCCTGGCTGCTCTGCTGGGACCTCCATTATTCACGCAGCCTCCAGGACGGATTGCACAAAAGCTTAAAATGAACTTTCATTCCTGTGCGGATGACACACAAATTTATCTCTGGATTGCGCCAAATGACCATAATTACCCTTGTAAACTGCCTGAAGGATGCAAAAAGATGGATAAAAGATAATTATCAGTCTCTAAACACCGATTTACCAGAAGCTCTTCTACTTGCTAGTTACCCTGAATCAGCCCAAATCCTCGATGTGATTATGTATGCAGACCTGCCATTTCATTCTCACGTTAACTCCCGGTCTAGCACATGATTCTTACACCTTCGAAACACTAATAAACATAGCCAATTTAGAACCTCTGAAGATACAGAAAAAATTATATATACATTAATATATAGCAGATAAGACTACTGTAATGCTCACTTCACAGTAATGACAAACCACACACTACGCTCCCTATAGCAGATTGAAAACCAGCAGCCAGAATTGCAAGTAGAAGGAGCAAATATGACCATTCTCCACCTATTCTACAGTATCTCCACTGGCTTACAGTTAAATCCAGAACAGACGTTAGATTTCTCCTGCTTATTTATAAGGCATTGAAGGGTCAGACCTCTGCCTATCTATGCGAACTGATCAAAGTGTACAATTGAGCAGGTCCTTTGAGATCAGGGTAAGTAAGCGTTTTTGCGGTTCCTCTCATAAATAAGAGGACTGTGGGCAGTAGAGGCTGCAGCCACAAGGCTCCTGGTTTGTGGAATAATCGGCCAGGATGTGTGAGGGATGCCCACTCAGTATTTAAATCCAGAATGAAGATGTATTACTTTAGCCTAGCATAAAAAAGGTGCTGGGGCGGCTGTTCATTGTGGCTTTTTCTGGTTACTTATCAGTATCTGTACTGAGCCACGGTGTCACTCTCCCCTCCATACAGCCAGGCACTCTATTCTGACTGACTTACATTTTATTTGCACAGTAGGGCACAACAATCTCTAGAACAATCAGGAGTTAAGGGTCATACTTACAGGCCCAAAAGTAGAATCACTTGGTCAGTAATAGAACTTGAACCAACCACCTTCAAATTATAGGCACAGCAGCCAGATGCATTGAGTCACACTCAGCCCCTGAGTTCATGCAGTATGTACAGCCTACCGTCTGCGGTCAGAGCTATCGGTTTTCAGGTGGCTAGCGAGAGAGCTGACCTACAACTGATGTATGGAGATCAGGCAGAATTAAACTAAAACACACAAAAATTTCATACCTGTTTATTCTTTGCTAGTCCATGAGCAGTCAGGGATCTGGGCGACCTTTGACCCCTGAGGTTTTTTGTTCTTCTCAAAGCATGTATTCCTCTCCTCTGTTGTCTTCTGGCTCTTATTCACTATCCATTTAGACTACCATCACCCAAAACTATGACGTGCTAGTGAGTGCCACTGCTATTGGACTCAGAGTTAAGCGTTTTGGGCCAACCACGTTGGGAAAGGCGCTATATACAAATAAATTAAAAATAACTGAGTATTTCAGTCATTCTACAAAGCAGTTTACCTGGGGAAACAGCCAAGTAGCTCAGCGTTCTACAAGTTTCACCAAAGTGCTGAACACCGGGTATAATGTCTCCAGAGACTTTACCGGCATAATAAGACGGGTAATTGATTGTATAATTTATTTGCACGAGCCGTAATGAATAGATTGAATTTCTCACTCAAGCGTCATTGATATCAGTTTCTCCAGCTAATTGTTTGGAATAATTGTTTAAAAAGCATTAAATGGTCAGATTCTCCATTTGTGAAAATATAATCATGCACTTACATTGGTTTAACTTTAGCAGAATATATTATTGCATGACAAATTTAATCAAATACCACCATAAATATGCATATTCATGCTTTTAGGAATCAAAGCATGCAGTTCAAATCATTTAAATTGGGTATGGAGAGGATTTTAAAGACATTTGTGGTGTGATAAAAGCACAGTAAGGACAAAGGGGTCACTTGTCTAAACATCTTCAGTGAATTACAACATTAGCGTTACATTTTATGCTAACATCTACACCATGTTTGGTGCTGTTTACCACCATGTTTACAACAGCTGATAAAACCAGCGTGAACAGCAGGGATTTACTCTGCTACGAATTGTGAAAATATTTGGAAACAGTATGGGGATTCAACGGGGGAAAGGATAGTGATGGAAACATTTTACCCATACTACAGTAATCCTCACACTTTTATACAACTAAGAAATCAGTCGACAACAATATGACACCCCCTCCAGCATAACACACTGTCATGGCCTATAAAACATTTCAAAATGGCACCATAGTTGGCAGCCTTACCTAGCAGTTCCGTATTTTTGTCTGATATTTTTCACTGCATGATACACTTTCTTACTATTTATTTATTTAATTGTTTCTTTATCTGTCTGGGGGGGACCTATTGCTTTAACCCTAAGCCCCTCCCCAGTCAGCTCCAAGAAAGCTTCTATCCTGGAGCCTATCCTAGGAAGCACAGGGCACAAAGCCACATGGACACAGGCCAGTCCATGAAAGGGCGTACACTCACTCACATGATCGTACTATACTGCTCCACAAAGGCGAAACACTGTAACTACGCTGACACTGAAGCTAAGAAAAAGGGCTTTTTGACTGTCCACCCGGATGTGCAGAAGGTGGGTAAATGATGTAATATTTTGTCACAAGATAAAACAGAGCTCAAAAGACCCAACTTCGGTCATAATTCAATTTCAATAAAATATGCAGTTACCGTGCTTTGCCTTTTTGGGGCAGTATAGGCAGTTTAGAGGCCAACTCACTGCAGGAGGAAACTGGGTTACTGGGGGGAAACTCATGCAAAAAGAACGCCCTTTAGCTACCGGCTCGTCCCACCATGGTGTGCTAAGACACTCTACTGGGGATCCAGTCTGCCTGCTGCCACAAAGTCTCCTGTGCCAGTCCCACCCCCACCCCCCCACCCCCAGCCATTATATGCCAGACAGTATTTCATAAAATAATTAGCACAGGACTTTTACTATGCTAACTGCACACACACCACCATCACATTCTTATTTATTTATTTACCTACTCAATATTATTTGCACAATATGTGCTGTCTTTGCGCTAGTTTTTAGTGTGCATATATCTATGCACTTTATGTGCTTCCCTGCTGTATGCAAAAGCATTTCCTCCGGGGAAATCATCTTTTCAAACGCTAGCTACTGAGCCACCATGCCACCCTTCCAGCGCAACAATAAAAATCAGTTACACTTGTGTCACCTGTTTTAAATACAACTAGTTGTAAACAGCAATATGCTATACTGTAATTGTCCTTTACATCACATAACCTTAATAGCATTCACAGTTTATTCCCCCACATATTTAATATTGCTGCGTCCCAGCTAGTACCATAAAACACCTGATTTCCCAGAAGCCCTATTTGGTCCCCTGGTACCATTTTTTTGCCAGGTTGGCATATTATTATTGTGTGTACCTTGTCGATTTGTTTTTTGTTTTTTTTTAAACACATATGGGTTAGGCGTGAACCTGTAACTCACATTCCTGAAGACTCAACATTGCCTAATCACTTGGCAGAAGTTCCTGCTGCTGTAAGTCGTTAAGTTATTTTAGTTATTAGTTCACGCTGGCAGCCGTACGTGACGCCGTGACGGGGAGGAGGTTTCACGCCGGGCAACGCGGGCTCCTGTAGCGTGGGGATAGGTTAGCGACGAGCTAAGCTATTGCGCACTTTCTTCGCCCATGGAGTTTCACACCGGAGCCGTGAAGGTCGACTGTGAACATGCCGTCATGAACAGCGCCCCCAGGAACATACTGTCCATGCTAAGGAATGGCCTACATGCTAATGTACGCCTTCTCCCACAATGGCTTCTTGGTGACGATTCTTGTGTTCAGATAGCCCTAAGCAGGGCCGGGCCTGCCGTGTTCAGGGCTCTAAGCAAAATTTTGCTAACTAAGTTGAAATATGTCAGTTGAGTTGCAGTGAAAATTGGAGCCTTCAAATTAAAATTTGGTGAAAACGATGAGCCCAATGCAGCTACTTAGTTTGCTTATACCTTGGGCCGGCCCTGGTCCTAAGTGATAAAAGGCCAGGTTCCCACATACAACGCAAGCCAATCAATGAAAGCCACTGAGCAATCCTCACCTTTGTGGATCAGTGTAGGCAAGAATTTCAGGGACCCCCGGACAGTCCAGATTTTTGCTCCCTCCCAGCTCCCAGCATACCTGGAACAGGTATTTGGTGTTTTTGATTGAGTGACTGTTTGGTTCAGGTGTGGTGAGAGCTGGGAGGGAGCAAAAATCTGGACTTACTGGACATCCCTGAGGGCTTAGTTAGTCCTTCTCAGCAGGAGGAAGGAGGTGGCAGCTTGACAGAATTATTTTGTTTTCCAGCCTTTCTGGTACAGCCCGGTCAAGCTATCAACAGGAACAGAAGGAACATAGAGGATTATATTTCCAGGGCTGATTTTTGTTAGATTCAACAGTTATTTGATCTTGGCATAAATAAGCAGAAAAGCCATCCAACAAAGATTATTCCTGCAGGGAGGCAGGGTTTTAGGGCGGTTTTTAGAGCTTTTGCCCTGCGCCTCACGGGCTTATGTGGGTAGGGGGGAGACTCTATCAAGACAAGCATTGCTCAGTAATGCTGTTAGGGGTTGGTGTGGTATCTGTATTAAATCCAGCATTGCTCAGCAGTGTAGATAGAGGCTTGGGTGATACATCTATATTAAATCCAGCATTGCTCAGCACTGATGTCAGAAACTGGGCTAGTATTTCTGTATCAAGACCAGCATTGCTCTGCACCAATGTCAGGGCTGAAGTTGGAATCACTGGAATAAGACCATCATTGCTCAGCAATTGGTATCAGAGGCTGGGTTGGCATCACTGGAATAAGTCTATCATTGCTCAATAATTGATATCAGTGGCTGGGTTGGCATCATTGGATTGAGTCCATCATTGCTTGGTAGTTGATATCAGTGGCTGGGTTGGCATCACTGGAAAGAATCCATCATTGTTCAGTAGTTGGTACTGGAAGCTGGGTTGGAGTCACTGGATTGAGTTTATCATTGCTCAGTAGTTAGTACTGGCATCACTGGATTGAGTCCATCGTTGTTCAGTAGTTCAGTATCGGTGGCTGCGGTGGCATAGCTCTTTGCATGTTATGCTAAATCTTTGGTGGCAGAGTGGTTCACTCACTCCACACATCCCCATGGTTGGTGGTTTGAATCCTTACTCTGCTCTATATAGCTGTGAAGTTGCTGTGTTCTCCACGGTCTGCAGGTTTCCTTCTACTGTCCACAGACACACAAATTGGAAAACCAGTGTAATCTTCCCAAAGTGCAAGTATGTGACTACATGTATATTATGTGCCCTGCAATGGACTGGCATCCTGTCCAGGGTGTCCCCTGCCTTGTGTTGCCTGGGATAAGCTCCAGGCCTTCTGTGGTCCTCTGATGATTAAAGAGGTTGAAGATGGGCAGATGGATAGATTTAGAATTCTGCTGAAAGTATTTTTTTTTGTTAACATCAGATATCAGTGTTTACCTCTTATTTCAAGATTTGACCAGCTCAAGATCTGTTTGCAACTAAGCATTTTGCTGGAGAAGGAAATTGAGAGAAACAGCCACTCCAATTTGCCTAAACAGACGAGCAGGATGATAAAAAATACTTTCAATCTTCCCCAACACTGCATTAAGCATCCTGAGCCAAGCTTTTAGCTGACAGTCCAATAGATATTCCTTCCCCTCCAGACTGCCCATTAAAGACAACACAGGTAAAAACCATTCAAGCACTGGGCATTGATTTAATGCAAGGCCCCTCTTACTCATCCTGGGCCCACATTTGAGAGATGTGAGCGAGATGGAAAGACTGGCACTAAAGGCATCGTATCCGTTTGTAGTCTGCTTCTATCCTTTGTTTACAATGAAGGATTTTCACAATAATCTCACCCTTTGTTCATCACTGATATCTGTCCCGTATCAACTCTTGTTCTGTTTAATGCCTAAAAATAGTAGAAAAGCAGATCTGTGGATTACAGTGGAAGTGTGATAAAACTCTTCAAATAAGTAAATAAATCTAACTGGATTATTCAAACCATCATAAAGTAAAGCTGTGGCCGACTTTTTTTTTTTTGTTTTTCCAAGCTGTATTGGAAGGGGAAGACAAAAGAGGAGACGGATGTTCTGTAATCAGTCTGGAGAATATGCAAAGCACCGAAATACATCTAAAATATGTATTCTTTATGTAAATTTGTCTGAATCAGCACAATATATACCCAGTACTTGTGTGTTAATAACAGCATCTGGATTTATATTGGAAATATTAGTGATACAGCTCATCTGTATTCTGTCTGTGGGTACAGAATGTACACGCAACATTTCACTAAAGTAGGCGACATATTGCATAAATCCTTACATATATGCATTTTATTTATATATATTTAGCCATTTAATGAAATGCGCTTGGCCGTTCAGGCGGAATACATCAGCCTTTAGTGAAACGGAGGGAACAAACACTGGGAAAATGATTGTGAGATTCCTGTAAATAAGCCGCTGCAGTGCGCTTCACTCTGATTCCAGCACAGAGGGGCAATTTCATGCGACTGCCAATTTAATGGCCGGGGCCGCGGCACACAGAACTTAACTGAGAGGCTTCTCAAAGCCCCGTCTAATGGCTGCCGTGTTGTCCCGGTGCCGTGCCTGCGCCGCGTCCCGTCCACTCCCTTTCCCCGCCTGTCCTCCATTCTCCTTGCCATCCTTTGATCGGCTTCCGCGCCGCAGCGCTCCGCCGCCTTGTAAACATCGCTGCTTTGTTGCGCACAAATCAAAGCCGTTGACCTTGCTGCGTTACAACAGCCGAGAGCTGTCAGATATTCAGCCTAAATAACGTGCCTGGGGAAAAAATCTGAGTACTGATAACAGCTGGAAAAAACGCTTAATAATTTGTATCTTCATGCAGTTCTCCCCGATCAGTTTATGCATTGTTATTTGTTGTGAAACACGTTCGGAGTAATTCAGATCGCAATAACACTTCTAATCGCACCTTTGCAGCACACGTGGCTGAACGGCCCCACTACCTTATTTTCGCCTGTCTAGCAATACAAAGCTGAGCTGGAGGAAGTCATTACCATGCCGCGGGTCTTATCTGGTCCCTCCTAAATTAACATTTTCAGGAAAAGTCTTCAGAGTTTAAGGGAGAATGGATCAAATTCACATTAAAACAGAATTAACGGCACAAATGCCCACAATTGTTTCGTTTGTCTAAACTCAGCCGCCACAGTTTTCGTCTGTGCTTTATTGGCCTTTAGCAATTGAAACAACTTACCTTGTAAAATGATCTCCTCACCACCGCATTACTCGATCAGGCCTCTGCTCAGCTTTGGAAATGATGTTATTTTATTTTAATACATTTTATTCTTTCATATTTGACTGGGCTGTTTTTTATCATTTTTTTCTGTTCAAAGAGAATAATATCAATACACGTTTAGCATCTTATCAGCTGATTATTATCCTGGAAATACAGGCGCGATCTCAGTTTTTCAGCTGGCCGAAAATTGCCTCCTGTCCCCATTTTAGCAAGCTGCCGAAAACAAGTCAGAGGCCGATGAGCGGACGGTAACCAGACCGATCAACCACCTTTGAACTTGTTTTCAGTGATAGGTGATAACCGCCAGTCATAAGCAATTCAAAAATATATCTAAAGATTGGAGTTAAATGAGAATTTCCAAAGTGTGGATTCGGATGTCAGTGATTTCCTCTGAAGGAGAAGGCATTGTGTCACATGAAATATGATTTGCATGGATTAAATTTATCAGGACAATCAACAATCATACACGCACATGACGAGGAAATTGAACTGGTGGAACTCAGAGACGGCCACTCACAGCTGTAATTACTCCAAGACCGAGAACTGCGACTGTTTTGCAGTCCTTACTGTCAAAGCTGGGTGAGCCATATATTTGACTCATAAATGAACGTTACGGCACAGCATGGCGCAGACTTGGAAAAAGGTGATGATCCACTGGCGGTTCCAAGGCACAAAGGGGATTATTAAAAAGAAACTGAACACACAGGATAAAACTACAAAACAAAGCACCACAAGGGGTCAGATAAAAAACAGGGAAAAATAATTAATTAACTAAAAACCAAGAAACTAAACACAACTAAGGTCCAAGCAATGACTGGGGAAAAAGGTGACACAGGGAGCAGACCTAGAAACTAAATAGAGCAACAACATACAAGCACAATCACACACACAACACTGAACTATCAAACAACAGAACAGAACAAATACACAGCTAACAAGACACAATACAGGACAGGTGAGAAACATAATCAATTAACCAATCACAAGGACTCCGGGCAAACAAGGAGCAGGTATGGCATATTACAATTAAACAGCATAGGAGACTACAGAAAATGAAACACTAAGGGTTAAGTAAAACAAGGGAAACTGAGCAAATAGGGGACAAGGAACAAAAGACAAGGAACCAACTGAAATACAGAAACACCAGAAACAGGAAAGCACTGATAACCAATAACACTAGGGAAACCCAAACAAAACAGATGAGGCTTATTCTTAACCAGTTTTGAACCCACAACTAGCTGGTTCTTAATCAGAGCCACACACTCAGCCTACTGAGCTGTGCGGCAATCCAAAGAGCAAGGAAAGCACCTAGGGGTTGAAGGGCAAGTGACCTGGAGGAAGACAGGATGGCTAGCAACAACTGCTGGCCAAACGGGGAGGAGACATGAAAGGTAGGGTGGGACAGGTGCTGACCCTGACAGATGAATTTGCAGTGCTTATATGTGTAGGAACTTGAACTTTCAAGTTTTGAATATTTTCTCAGGTAAAAATAAACAAATTGTTAGCAAACTTATAACAGTGTCTTTGAAGAGCACATCAAGTGATTTGTATTTGGATGAAAGTTTATAAGAGGGTTAACAGACGTCATATTTTTTTAATGCAGGTAACCGTCTCATCTGGGCCATATGATGAACTTTGAGGAGAAATATGATCACGCAACTTCTCCATCTGCCTTTGGAATTAATACACTCATTTCATTTCTGCTATTAAGGCCGCGTTGAGATCAGATTTCTCATCAACAACACGCCAGTAGACTTCACACACTGTATGACCCTTCGGAGTTTCAGCTGTGCCTGTTCATTTACACTCTCCTCTCACCAAGCAGCTTGCAAAAATACAAACAATGTCATGTGTTAATGTCAAGGTTTCAGCTTATCACCAAATGTTCATGTTCCACGCGAATGAAAAGTAGATGTGTAGCTGGACGCTTCTGTTTACATCCCATGTTGTCCTCCTCCCTGCCTGCCCATCTTGCACTGCTGCCAGCCACGTCCCACTCAAGGATCCTGCTCTGCTCCCTCACCGTCAGTTCTGCTGATGCAATTCCTAAAAGCAGCTTAATCAGCCATTTAGAAGGCAGCTGAAGACTCTGGAATACACACTTTTGCCAGAGCCTGCAGGAGCTGTCTGACAGTAACTCACCTCAGCTTCGCTGCCCGGCACATACATCATCACCTCTTAACCACCTTCAGGGAGCTGGTTCTCGACCACCTGGGCTTTAACCGCTACCTGCCCAGGTGGTAAGTCCAGAGCAGGGGCAATTCATTTTCGGTTCTCCTCCATCAGAGGACCATATAACCTATATTCTCCTCTCATTGTACATCCTGTTCCTTCCATTTCATATACACTCGTTCAAAGCACAGCAACCAGATACGATACAGAATTGTTTATTATTTATTTACTGCAAACTTCCTTAAATATTTAACTTAAATATTGCCGTAGGCATTAATACATACATAGAGATATCAGAGGATCAAGTCACATGTGCATCTTCAGCATGTAAGGCTCTATAGGGTGCCTCCTGGTCATCATTGCTGTGAACGTTGCTTTAATACCACAGAGATGTGTCCAAGTGATTCAGGCCCGCTAAGATAATCCTATCGAAGTTCTACAGTGCAAACCAGTATGCCCCATAGGCCAAATCTCTGCTTTCCTCTACAGGAGCTCTCCATTAGTGGAGCATAAACGGTGAAGGTCTGTCATGGCGGCAGAGGGTTTTAGGCTCCAGAAGAAGTGTCTATACGTTTTTCATACACCTGCATGTCATCAGTGGGCTGCAGTGACAGTTTGGTTGGTGCGCCATTAAATATTGCTATCCCTAGAGCTGCCTGTAATGTATAACGGAAGCGATCAGCTTCAAAGTAACCAGTTGGGTGTCACCATGTCAGGTTCGTTGTCCAAGTATGTTCACACACACACACACACACACACAGGGAATTTGACTCCAGTTGTAAATGGCTCTCATTCATACAGTAGGTATATGCACAGTTAAGACAAGACAATAGTCACATGCAGTCCAGCTGATATATACAGCATGCATGTGTGGCTGTTAGGACAAGAGTACAGTGCAAAGAATGTTGGAATTAGTATAATATGTACAACACAATACAACAGGCATGTAGCCATGTAGTAAAATAATGAGTTTGAACCCCCCCCCGGAATTTTTTTGCTACCTATCCTGCACATGGCCAGGCAGCAAGCTTTTGAGTTTGACCCCCCCCCCTCCCAAACCTCTTTCAAATCTCTACGGTTGCATCTTGCTCACCATGAGAGACACAGAAAGGTGAGAGCAAGTTTGGGGGTCATAGCACAGAGTCAGCCAACATGCAGCACTGGGGGTTAAAGGCATTACCCAAGAGCCCAAAGGGCAATGGGACTATTAGGCCAAGGCTGGGCTGGGCCTCAAACCGGTAACCTTCTGCTCACAGAGACTTAGCCAGCTGAGCCACACACCACTAGACAGTCTGGTGTAAGCGAATCCTAACAAACAACTTGCAAAGACAAGACGGTGTCCTCAAGTAAGATTTCTGATGCAGCATTCAAAATGCTACTGTTAATTTAAAATAAGCAATGTATTCTTTAATTTGCAAAGAACAACAGCCCCACGGCAATTACTGACTTTTCCTCTTACGGTAATTATTTACCACAAACTTTCTTAAATATCTAACTTAAATATTGTTGCAGGCATTAATACGTAAATAGAGATATTAGAGGAAAAAATAAATGTGAATAAAGATGAGAGATCAAAGGATGAAAAGACTAGATGGCTGTATGGATAGGTAGAGATGGTCTTACAGGGAAAACGACTGGAGTATAGCCCTGAGACAGATATTAAGATAACATGTAATAGCATGTGTGTGTGAGATTTAAAAAAAAAAAAAACGTGGGGGTGGGGGGAGAGATGGGAAAACAAGTGAATTGCCTCACAGATATAGATTATTATGTTTATCTGATTTGATTGGCAGCTAAGGTTAAAAGAGGCAAATACAAGGTAAGGGTGAAAGACAGATTATAGTGTGGGGATGGCTAGGAGACCTAGAGGGGGCAGGAGAGGCTTTTTTCACAGATGCCAGTTAGTGGTTTAGTAATCAGGGCAGCAGTGTGAAGAAGTCAGAAGTTATCCATGTAGCAATCACACTTAGGGTTACATTATAAGTTGTCAAGCTGCTGAATATGCAGGGAGAGCATGGAGAGCGAGTTAAATGACTCACATTCAGCTGGAAATAGGCGGGAGGATGCCAAACGCAGCACCAAATGTGTCCCGGAAACATCATAAAATAAGCCATAAATCCTGGTATAAACCTCACTTTTGAACTGCAAGCGGCTGAACGCAGACCAGCTGAATACACCGTTAAAAACACTTTAAAACATCCAGCTATGAGCAGCTATCTCGTAGCTACTTAGCATGTTAGACGGTGCCATAGTGAAAATGTCAGCGTATATGATCAGCGTCCGCTGAAGGTCATCGTGTTTCGTTTGGCTCACGCCGCTCTGCCGTCGCTCGCTCATATGCCGAGCGAACCGCCTGATCGCGGCGGCTCTCAGCAGCCTCCGGCATGCAGCTCCAGAAGAGACTTTTGAGTGACTGCTCATTTTCGCAAACTATCTTCCTGAAAGTACATGTGCTTCGCGTAACATCTGTTCGCATGTTTTCCTGCTGTTTCCTCTAGGCACTCAGATTCTGGGGATTGGCGACAGGCTCCTTGAGACCTTGTAATGGATAAGCAGTTATGGAAGATGGATGGGTTCCCTTTTTTGTACATTCACAAAAGTAAAAATCACAATTGTAAGAGAAATTGCCAACAGGTCACATTGTCAGGGTGAAAGTGAAAGTGAACAGAAAAGCTAAAAGCTGCTATATTGGGTATTTGAAGTGAACTGCTCAGAAAATATATATAATAGTGTCAGTAGCATTTAACCCTTGCCTAGTTGGCTGTAGACTAGTTAGCAATTAAAAGTACAAGCAGATATCAACTGATGAAAGTAAGCCACCCCACAAACCCTTATGTAAGTCACATTTTACGTAAATCGGATTTACCTTACCATACCATTCAAGACATCTCATAAAAAGAAAACACACAAGCCAGGAATATACTTGTAATACACAGTAAAAAACAGTAAATAAATGAAAAGATAAAGTGTAAATTTACATGCAGGTATATGTCGTCTTTTTCGTGTCGTGCCTCCATAAATTCCACATAGCACGGATATTTTTTTTACGTAAGCCCCTATTTACGTAAGTAGGTTTTACGTAAGTCAAGAGTTGCTTGTATATCTGCTAGGTAAATGCAGGAAGTAATATTCAATAACAATTCATTCTGCTCCTATGCAATGATCTAACAATTCAATGGAGTCCATCACAGCTGTGTTCAGAGATTTGACCTTCACGATCCTTTCGGCATGAGTGAACATGTATAGGCATCCGAGCGTCAGTGGTGTCAACTATATCCATCACACCTCATCGTCAAATTGCCATCTAATTATCCATGTATCTATTTGCCTATTTGCCTGCTTTCAGTGGAACATAAACACTTCACTGTCCTCCCTTCATTAACCTCCATTAGAAGCAAGACAGGAACAAGGCTGAAAGGTTAATCTCATTGATGCAGCATCACATCAACAGATAATTGAGGCCCCAGATATACAAACCATGCAACAGACAATATGACAACAGTGTTGCCTGTGCCAGAGCAGCTCTCAGGCTTGGCAGTCACATGACAAGGACGTGGCAGTCACATGACAAGACTATCTCTCTGGCTGCTTTCATTGAGTCTGATCTGCCACATAACCATGCAATATTGGGGAACATTGGGGAATGCCAACACACATTGCAACTTATTGGTGTCCTAATGCAACATCCACTATAGAGGAGAGGAGTATTTAACCCATTTCCCAACATTTAGATTACATGAGTTTGCCATTCATTTTAATAGAAAAACTATTTCATTGACTGACCAACCTGTCCAGCAAGTCCCTCTTGTTCTACCACAAAACCCTAAAAAACAGTATCACTCTGCTGGTCGCCCATGCTCTCCTGCTTCTCAGTCTCTTGGCTCTTTGTCTAAAAACCAAGGGCTGGAGCTACAGTTCTCCAACATGCACATTCTTCACCGTTCTTCACCTCAAACTGTTGAACAGGACGTCCCTGAGATCACATCCTCCTGTTGCATTTACATAATTAGCAGAGATTTTTGTCCATATCGAGGTTAAAGTGAGGCAAATAGCACATTACAAACATATGTGCTGTGAGCTGGGCGTAAGTGCAGCTAGGCCGAGCTTCCAAAGAATGCCCAGGTACAAGTGTAAGCAGTACAGAAGCAGGAGTTACAAAACAACTTCTACCAAAACATGAACCTAATAAGACTATTCAAGGAGCAGAAGTGCAACATAAGAATATTCAGGGAACATAAAGAGGCATCAGATTAGAATCCATGGAACAGATGGGTGTTAAGGCATTTCTTGAAGGTGGAAAGGGATTCTGATGACCAGACGTGGTTTGGCAGGTCATTCCACCATCCAGGAACGACACAAGAGAACCGTCTACTACATCTGATTCAGATAATAAGCAAGTGTTATCTGAGCATTATGCCGTGTTCAGCCAGTTCATTATTCAGCGCTTGTTATTCATATTGATCGAGCAGCCTTCGGATAGAATCAGATGCAGCTGTTAAACATCAGTCATAAACCAAACAGCTCTGCTGGCTGTTAAGAGGCAGCGAGCATGCTCAGCTCCACCGCTCTCCGATTCCAGTCATGTTAGCCGTGCTGCGTCCTGCAGGAAGACACGTTGAAGCCCAGCTGTATAAATGTGCCACGCGATGAGGTGCAGGACATGGACACGATAAAAAAAGCTGTGTTCCTTCAGTCATTCTGTGCTATAAAAAAACATTTCTAAAGACACTCAAATTTGTATTCCTATAATATTGCTTCTTATGACTCAAGTTCTCGATAAGTCCCTGGATCCCACCCTAACAGCAGACAGAACAAACTTGTCTGAGTCCCTTTCCGCACATAATTTGTTGGACGAGCAGATCCCCAGCTAGAGTCATGCTGCGTAAAGGTAGGAAGGTGGCTCACTGCAGCTTAGCCTTCCTGGATTTTTTAAAAACAACTTGGGATGCAAAACAACACATCACACAGAACTGTTTATAAGCCCATCCACACATTTAAAGTAGCAATTGTACAATAACAAGGGATGCTGGCCTCTTGCCAGGCTCTGATCGCCAAGACAATCCAGTGTTAATGAGAAGAACCAGAAAAAGGTGATGGACCCCATCAACTAAAGCAGTGTTTCCTAATCCGGTCCTTGGGGATCTGCAGACAGCCTATGGTCCATGTTTTTGCTCCCTTCCTGTTCCCTGCCAGACAGTCCACGTTTTTGCTTCTGGGAGCTGGGAGGGAGCAAAAACATGGACTGCCTGTGGGTCCCCAAATACCACATTGGGAAACACTGGACAAAAGTGAGAGAGTAGTGGGCATGGCAGTCACAACCTAGGATGGGGAAGCTAAAGGGCCTAGAGAAGCAACATTTGAAATTAAATGATGCTTTGTGTGCACGATGTCAGGTACATTGGAATGCATCCTTTGAAATGTACACATGCGCATTTAGAGGTAAGAGCAAAGCTTGGAGTTCGAATGCAGGGGCCCGGCTATTTGATCTGGCGCCCCTGTAGCATTTTGGGAGGTTAAGGGCCTTGCTCAAGGGCCCAACAGAGATGTGACTATATTGGCAAGGTTGAGGCTCAAACTAGCAATTCTCCAATCACAGCCAGAGAGGCCCTCACCTGCTGAGGCGCACAGTAACGAGGCTTTTCTCCCTATACTATTTAAAGCTTTAGGGGCCCCACCCTGGGACAACCATGCTGGTGCTTTAGTTTATGCAGCTGGACGGTCAAACAGCAGGGTAGCCGTGAAAATGCCTCGTCCAGTTAATCACGTCTGTGCGGCGAAACAAAACACGCTTGTTACGAAAACCTCAGATGCAGCAGTCTGCTCCACGGACAGATGAACGACTTGCGGTAGCGACCGTCATAATTACCGTACCCATTTCTAATCAAAAGAACATCTCAGTGTGAAGCAAGCGCTGAGAATATAATTAGATAAAAATCTTCCAGCGACTATGCTTCACATAACACAAAGGAGAAACAACACTGAATGGATCCCAGTGCAAATGAACACTTTATCAGTGGCACTTCAGGAGGTGTTTACAGCATTCTTTGTATTCACTGTGTACTGGACGGAACTAGCCTGCCCCACTGTGTTCTGAGATAACAGACAAGACCTTCACATCCAGGTTAATTAGCCCTCTGAAGTGTAACGAGACCCTGTGCTATTGGCACTTATTGTACCGTTTCTCTTCCTTAAGTACCTGGAAGGAAGCAAGTGAGTTGTGGGAGTGATTTATGCACATGACTGGCATCAAAAACTGATGTGTACGATAGATATGGCCTCCAGCACCCTCACTGAAAAATCCTTCATCAGAAACTGAGACTGTCTGCATCTAGAGCCAAGGAAGTAAGGCTGGACCCTCATGTTCTACTTGAAGACAAAAACCCTGCCTTTCATACAATTCAAACAGACACAACATGAAAGGAATTCAAACTCATTCTGTCTCATTCACATCACCCTCTACTTTTCATTGGCATGTAAAAACAAACAGCAGCCCAGAGTAAGGTCTAGTCCGGACAATAAATGATACATCCGTGTATATAGGAGGTGTGAGTGATTTCTCCAGCGTGTGGGACTGACAGTTTGATATGCTGTGCACAGCCCAACAGTTCTGGGACAACCTTATTAAAGAGAAGCAACAATTTTCCACTTGGCTAGGCCTCAGTGGAAACGAAGGAGGAGAGAAACGTCCACTTGCTTGGGCATTCCTGACCCGTGTCTCGCAACTGACAGATGGGCAAAGGCACAGCCCCATTCTCCCGGATCCACGGTCCCCGATAATGCCAATTTTATAAGGTTGCTGTGAAGGCATTGGTGTGGCGGGACCTGTTTAATCTGTAGGAAGATCAGCACAGGCCGAATGAAGGAGTCATGATGCTGTGTTTTGGGGACACTACGAATGGGGCTGACCCCCTCACCTATATAAGTCAGACTCACTCAAAGGAAATGATCAATCATAGATAGGGCCCTCCTCCAGCTGCTTGGAAAGGCTCTGTATCTTTAATAAAAAGAGAAGTGGACTTGTAATCTTTCTCTTCTCGCTCTCTTGACTCCATCAGCACCACCATCCATTAGGAGACCATGTCGCTCTGCAGCAGCGTGTTTTTTTTTCGTTACATGAGGAGAACATCGTTGACTGAAACACAGCAGGCACCAAAACAAACAAACAAACTATGTCATGCGAGCGTCCCCACTCTCCCTGGAATAGATGGATGCTCCTCCCCCAGTGCTCCTTCAGGAGACCACACGCTTCCAGGAAGTTTAAAAGGCTTCTCTCCCTTTTTTCCTGCCATGCATTTTTCTTTGCACCTGCCAGATCCCAGGATGTGCACAAAGTCTGTTTACTTCCACTTAAATGGTTAATTGCTTAATTGGTCCAGATTCGAGCAGACTGCGATTCCACGAAAGTGGAGCAGCGAATTCACGCATGAAGCAGACTCATTCTCGTTTCTTAAAATTGAAACACAGGCGACAGCCAAATACTCCCCTAGACAGCCATATGTTGCTGCATTATTTGGACTGTGGGGCATCCCATCCAAGGTGTCCCTTGCCTTACACCCTCTGATTCCTGGGCTAGGAAAAATCCCGCCCCCCCCCCCATAACCTTTCACTAGATGAGCTGTAGGAACATGGATGGATGGTTTTTCAGGGACAAACGCATCCTTCCTCAGCTATCCTTGATGCCCATATGAACAAGATGTCATAAAGACATGTGAAGCCCCAGACGTGCCATCTTGCAAAGCCATTCATCACCTGGGACAAGCCTTCACTTGGATTTTGGCTTCTCATATGGTTCCCCTGGTGCAGCAGTCTGTCTTATCCTGTGGGCCTTGCCATACAGGTGTTTACTCACTGTGGTGAGCATGTTTGTGCTGGGTACAGTCATGTCACACTAAGCCTCCTAATGCAGATGTTCATGAGCTGAGATGGTCCTCCATACTTCACCGTTCATTAGATCAGACAAGCCCTCCTCACGCAGGCATCGTTCATCTCAGATGATTCTCCTAATGTAGACGTTCATGAGCTGCGATGAACTACTATATGCAGGTGTTTATGGCCTCTGATGAGCAGCCTTCCACAGATAAACAGGTGTAAGCAAATGACTTTGCATCCAGATGCCCTGGGTGTTACTATTAATTCAGTAACAGTGGTGGTTCATCTTACACTTGTTTTCCAGTTGACTCTTTGAGATGTCTCCGTTTCAGCCGAATCGCAGATCCACTTGCTTATTCATATATTCTGGAGTTTGACGGCAGATGGAACAAAAATCGAACCGCATGACGTGTGGATTGTACGATGAAAATCTCGTTCCCCTTTAATTAGACATCACGTAGAGGACACTTGCTGAGTGGGCAATTGAATTCACCGTGGCTTCACCGTAATGTAATTGATGAAAATGATTGCGTACACTAATGAGATATGTATTAAATAACAGCTGGCCAGGTGGTCGCAGAAAGCAGCTAACAAGACTTCCTGGGGAGCATCATAAAAAGAAACTCCAAAGCTGACAGGACGTACATGAAGTGATTATACGTACACACATCTTTTTATTGAAGAATATGAGTTTCGTTCACTCTTTTTAACCCGAGATTTATTTATTCGGCAGTCAGAGACAAGATGAGGTTTTTTCAAGATTGTAATCTGGGATTTGCCAACCAGTAATACAATTGGCCTGCACAGACAGAAGATGACAATCACACGTTAAACCAAATCACACTGTGTGCGTGCAACGCATCTCTGAGAAACTCTGCAAATGCTCACATTTTAATAATAAAGGAAATTAAAATGGGTTTTTTTTTCAATTTAACAAAGGACAGATGGAAAAGTTATGGTAATGAAACAATGTAAGCCAGTTTGAACCAGAACAATTGAGATTGATGTTTATGTCAAGATTACAAGCAGAATCATCATGTAGTACGTCATTCAGTCGTAGTCCAGGTCTGAAACTGTCGTGTGAGATCTGGTGTTGGTGGGTCTACTTGAGGTGTGTTTGTGTGTGTGTGTGTGTGTGTGTGTGTGTGTGTGTGTGTGTGTGTGTGTGTGTGTGTGTGTGGTTATGCATGTCCAGCTAGCTAAGGAAGACATCTGTCTGTTAGTTACCACATCAAATTTGTGTACATTTAATTACAGTACAAGGTACGGCTCAAAGAGTGTAGAGGAGGCCAATGTATGAGCAAGCTAACGAAAAATCACAAATACCCAGAGACACACACACACACACACTCTACCCACATCGGATGGGTTCAGTTCTCTCGAGAGCACCCTGTCGGATTGTGCTGTCAACCACATCAGTTTCAAAAATCACACCGAATATCGACAATGAGTGCAGATGGCACACAATGCACATTTCCCTTAATTACAGTTAAACACACCATTGACACAACAAAATCCACTGACAGCATGAGTCTGCAGACATGCATCGAGCTCTCGCATGGAGTGTAAATAAGACGGGCTCGGTCAAGGAATGGGGGATGACAGGTTCGCCACGTTGTAGTCAAAAGCAATCGCTGTCTTGTTTTCTGAGGCCCCTACCCAAAATGTGAATGAACAGCCTTTCTGCTGGGTTTGTATTGATTTTGTAGAGTTTTACTTTTGCTGCTCATAATGGGAAGCTGATGCTCACAGGTCAGGCCAACGTGACTTTGGGTCAAGAGGAGACCATGTGTAGCTCTACCTTCAGCGAGGACCATACGAGATATATTGTGTTTCGACGATATTTTGACCAGTGACAACCGCAATGCTGTAACTTCCTGCTTCTGTTCTAGCCAATGCTTTTTTCATCTCATTATAATAGTTCATTTTCCAATCATCCATATCTTGACATACTTCCAGCGCCTTACCATTTGTGATGTTTTTTTTACAAGTATTCATTGATGTACTAGATGCTTGAAAGGCCGCTAGTACAGATTAAGAAATGTCGCTCCTTTGGAATCAGATGGAGGGACCACAGCTCCTGCTTTTGGTTCATTATATGAGTCTTATTCCATCTGCTGAAGAAACGTGTCACTGGATCTCCTCTGCGCTGGGTAGAAGCTGTACCGCTCTGCACAGCTTATGTTATCGCTTCTAGGAGAGATTTCCAAGTTATGCTACATTCGAGAAATCAGGTGGGCTGGTGAGCGCGCCTTCAGTCACCCACGCACTGTCACTGTCTGAACATTAGTCCCACTAAGCTACTGGCTCACTGCACAAACCAAACTTGAGCACTGCACAGTTGTCGGTATGCCAGCAGCGCACTGGGATCATTTTAGCCACATTTTAGGTGGTTTGCAGTGCAAACACAGTTGATTCTTCTTGGTGCTCATCCTTTTACATTTTTTTTACATTTAATGTACATTTACATTAAAAATGCAAATAAGAACCAGTTCAAATAAGGACCACAGTGGTAAATAAGCCAAGAACTAGAATCCCTATGACAGAAGAACTTCATTGATTCAGACTGCGAGATGTTGCAGTTGCATTTGTGTGTTTGTGAATTTGTTAATCAGACTGAAAATCCCCTAGTCTGGTAGAAAGTCTGCATCTTCCAATCAAGATGCACTGTGAAATCAAACACTGATTGTTACGTTTAATAGCTTTGCTCACATTTTAATCCAAAGCATCGTGCAATTCTGTAGCTTACCAGTGCCATTCAGAATCAGTAGCTAGATCAAAGCAAGATCCTTCCCAGGTCTGGCACACTCAGGACTTTTCCCCCTCCATCTTTCACGGGCAGAAGCCCCATCACTGCATCGGTGCCACGTGGGCAACCGCACCAGTGACCCGCACCAGTATGAAAGCTCTTTCCATAGTGTATAAAATTGCGAAACCAGGCTAAAGCATTCGAAAACGTATTGCTGAAATTAGCTGGTGTTGATATTTGTATTGATGGCAAACAGTCGATCTCTTGCAATGGGACTGAGGTTTGGGCTCCAGTCGGAATAATCAAAATTGTATATAACTTTCCACCAATTAACTTATTATACATTTCCAGCCTCAATGGGATATATGCACTGTGAACAATAAGAGGCAGAACATTGATATGAAAAACAGTATGGTCCTCTGGGAGTGGAGGCCGATATCCCTTCTCCAAGGGCAAGTCATGCTTATCATGATTTGATATGCAAATGCAATATGTCATGCGTACACATCATAATGATTAATTTAGCGCTTCAATTATCGCTACCATATTGACATAACTGGTACATTCAAAGGACAAGATCTCCACCCCCTCACTGCACATTATACATGTATCTATGTTTGCGTTCATCAACACTCAGGAACGAAATTACACCAAAACAACCCGAACTGTGAAAGGACAGGAAGTCATGCTCGGCCTGTCAGGAATTTCTAGAACTATGAACCCTCTGCTACCCGGAAAGGCTGACTTTAAGGACCTGCCTGTCCCTGTCCATCAATTCACCTTGTTAATTTAGTCTCTTTCAAGCATCATTAGCTTCCCCAGGCACCTGAAAGTTCACACATGAGTTCACCATCCGATTGGACACGGCGAGGGGCTCTTACATCCCACAAGAACACGTGTGAGTTCTAGAAAAGTTCTCCTGGCAGGGAAAAGCCATTTTTAGGCAAATTTCTCCTCTTACATGACCTGATGCCTAGAAGTAACAGACTTTCATGAAGAATGAGTGAGAACAGCGTGCTGGGGGAGAAGACCTAACTTAATGGACATTATAGCTAATGTAAAAGTAATGAGTGTTATCCTGGCGCTGGAGGGCTGACCCAATGTAAATGTGATGTGTCCTGAGAAGACATGGTGGCTAGCTCACAGGAGCCTGTACCTAATGTAAATTTAATTTGACCTGGAGAGGAGCAGTGGACAGCCAGGGCGGACACACCTAATGAAAATCTAATGATTTCCGGCACGGTGCCCCCCCGTCCATGAATACATCCCCCAGAATTCCCCCCGCGGTGAACTTAGATGTGCCATCAGTGATGGAAATCTAACGGCCTTGTCCAAGATCTGACCTGACGTGCAGCCAATCGGCCGTTCTCCAAGAAAACCCCGCCTCCCACCAACCAGGAAACTCTTCCTTGCTGTTTTTGTGCGAGGTCTGTGGGCTGGTGTGAGCGGATGGCAAACGCACTTGGCTTTGCATGTGCCAGCTGCCCCCCCCTTACTCCCTACCCATCCCTGAGAATACTCATCCCTGCCTGCCTGGCACTGGTCACTTACCCCTTA
>JAAGVU020000019.1:25395918-25418614 GCA_011763525.2 Mormyrus iriodes
GCGTTCACTATGACAGGTGGGGGCGGGGAGGGGGGGTTAGGCGTTGTGGTTAGAGCGAGTCTCACGGAGTCTGCTCTGGCGTCTCTCATAGGCCGCAGTGGCTGCTGAAGTCTTGGGTGCTGCAGCGTAGCGCTTTCGGGAAACCTGTGCATAGCAACATACGTATTAAAGGAAAATGTTTTTGTTGTAATGGAGGGTAAAGCGCTTGTCCTCTGCGTGTGTTTGTATTATGCCTCCTGTGCCCCCCCACTGCCCACCCGCCCGGCCAGCGCGCTCCCTGTCCCCCAGCAGGCCACCTCGGTCCTCGGGCTGCCATCGCCGGTGTCATGCGAAGCCCCACGCGGCGCTCCATCTAAAACGGGGTTCCTAATGTTTCCCAGAAGACCGAGTGTGCTGCTGTCAGGCCGGCCTTTTGGGTCCGCGGCTCTGTTTTTAAACTCGTGTGTGTTTTTGTCGAACTCGTGCTTCGCCCCGAAAGTGTGCCAGCGAGCGGCGCCGCTCCCGGCCCGCTCCGAACGCCGGTGCTGCTGTCCTCCCAGGCAGCACGATGGATGTATAACGATTTAATTTTTCTTTTTTTTTTTTTCCTTTTTTTTTTTTAAGTTTTAAAGCCATTCCATTAAAACAAAAAAAAAAAATCATCTTTGATTAAAAAGGACTTGTGGGGAGTTTCCGTCGTTTGCCTTTCAGCAAACTTCATGGAGTGTTCCGGCAGAACATCTAGACGCTAACTTGTAGCGCAAAAAGGGAGGGAATAAATATTTGTCGCATTGAACAGATGTTACGTGGGAGGGAGGCACTATATGAATCTTTCCAGCTGAATGTCAAGGTCTGGGACCCAAAAAGTACCCAAAAGTGGGGGCTGGGGGAACACTGTGTAGTGTAGATTCATCAGTGCTGAGTGAATAAATGATAGAAGGGGGTGTAGGAATGCCCCGCAGGTCACTGGGACGGGCGTAGCGCTGCCGTGGCGAGGTCGGTGTAGGCACACCTTCTGAGGGTCTGAAGGTGCCCCCTGTTGGAGAGGCTGGGGAAAGCTCGGCTGTCACGTCTCTCCGGTTGTACCTGCCATGCGGCCACCTCTTTGGTCACCTATCAGGCGTGTCGACGACCATGCCGCACTGCCGATCCGTCTCGTGCTACACGCCTGTCACATGTCACATCATTGATGATACCGCGTGTGTGCTTTTTACAGGCTGTGGGCGTCATTAATCTTGTACATTGCATGTTTGTTTTGGTGCATAACTACCAATGCAGAGCTGTTTCTGAACTGTGTATGCCTTCCGTCAATTTTCAGATTATTACATTGGAGATGGGGGTGGAATTTTGAATTACTGACCCCTGGTAATGGGCCTTACTGTAATGTATTTCTGCCACTAAAGCAAGGTTTTGGATAAGCAGGACTTTGAGGTCCAGATCTTTCTCTGTCTTGCTCTCTCTCACATTCCCTCTCTCCCTCCCTCTCCCACACACCCTCGCTCCTAGAGGGACAAACCTCCTGGTATCAAAGCAGCGTAATTGGCTAAACTGCATGCAAAAGGGGGAAAATGTCCTATTTAGAGGAGGCTAGAAAAAAAATCTTAGGAAAAACAAGGAGCTCATTAGTGTTGGTGTGTTTAGCACAATAACTTGGTTATTTTAATTTTTTTTAACTTTGGAAGTTTAAAGGAAAGGTAAAGAGTCTCAAAAGTAAATTCACCGTTTTAATTGTTATGAACGTGGCCTAAAAGTTACTTACCAGCTATTTCCACACTCAGGACTATTGGCCACTTTTAATGCATGTAACCCTCCTTCCCCCCCCCCGCTTTCTCCTTTCTCCCTTATTTGTATTAAACAATTAAAAAGTCGACATAATTCTTTTCGGTGTTTTGTTCACTTGTGCTGTGCTGGTGAGCCCTGGAGCCATGGGGGCCCGGGGCCCGGAGCCTGGGGCCTGGATGTGTCTGCGGGGGGTAGCGCTAGATGTGAGATTAGTGTTCGCTGTGATGCGGAGCGGCGCCCCCGGTGGTGCCATGGTACTGTCACGCGCTCCTTGCTGTCTCTTTGGCTCATTGTCACGGCGCCCGGTGACTTCCAAATCGATCCGGAGCCGTGACGTGCCGCGCCTTTATCCTGGCGCTCGACTCCGGCTCTGAGACGGAATTAGTCTGAAGCGCGCCTCCCCTCCCGCCCCCCTGACCTGGGGGGAGAGGCTACTCCTCCGGGCTGAAGTCGGCTGCCCCCTTTTCTTTCCCCTTTCATCCGGCCCCGCTGTCAGGACGTGGGCGGCTCCCCCCCCACCAGGCGGCGGATAATGGAACAGACCGACGGCAGGGTCCTGAAAGAGCAGATGAAGGCTGCCCCGACCGCAGGCTTTCAGAAAAGCCAGCCAACACGCGTGTGTCCTGCCATGACATGCATGTTCGGAGAGACTCGCTCACCTCATCTGTGTAATGTCACTGACTCCGCGAGCAGGATGGTGATCTCTGAAGGCTTATGGGTAATTTTGATCTTTTGCGGAATCTCACACAAATGACACCATATCAGAATATTACCAGGATTAGTTGCGGGTTTGGAAGGTTTTTTGCCAAATCACACCTTTGTGAAGTCAAAGCATCGATTGTATGTATCCATAGCAACGATTGGAGTTGGCTACCTGTAATGCGCAAATACTAGTGTGTATTACCGCTAGTGTCTGTTTTTGTGTGTGGGGCCTTTATTTGTGTGTGTGTGTGTGTGTGTGAGAGAGAGATACTGTGCACTGACACCTTGTGCTGTTTCTCCATGCCTTGATCCTTGAGGTCTCTTGTCCTGGGCTGGCAGTCGGGGCGGGGGGATGGGATGGTGGGATGCTGGTGGTTTAAAGGGTAGCTGCCTCAGGCCTTATTACACCCCCCTGTCCAGCATCCCCGTCTCAGTTTGATGGGGGTCCAAAGCCGTCCTGTGTGCCAAGCCAAGCTGTGCCCCTGTGGAAGTTGGGGGGGGGTCGGTTCGTGTGTCCTTCAAGTGTCACAGAGAGCCCCCGGGTTATGTGTGAGTGGCCCATGTGTGCCAGCAGGTGGTGCATTCTGGGAACTGTCAGGACTGGCGCGGCAGCTCCCGTGATCCCGAATATCATGCTAGGTATATGTATGCAGCCTGGGAAGGTGGCAAAGGTAGGTCTCTTTGTAAGACCCCTTGTGACCCTGTCTGTTTGTGCCCCTAGACATAACTGTGGGGGCTGGTTTTTACTTGCTTCCCTGATGGTCCCACTCTCAACATGGGGTGACATGGTGATGGCCTCTGTGTATGACGTAACCAAACCCCATAATGTGGGATATTGTACACAAAACCTTGTATTCGTACCATTTCCATGTGTCACTGTCTTAACGTGCTGTCCGTACCCATCTTTGAAAATGTTATGTCCCGCGTGTATGATGACTGCAGTGTAAGCGTCCGCAGACGTGGCCCATCGGCACCTCGACGGCCTGGAGATGATCTCCGGGCTGTCTCGGTGGATAAGAGTTCAGATTTCCTGTGCCGGCAAAGGTGTGTGAGGAGGGAAGGAGGCAACATGAATGTGAAATGCCCTCCTCTTTTCATCTTCACCTTGCCGTGTTCCTCGCCCCTGATAAATGCTTCATGCTGCCATCAAACGGCGTAGGATCTCCCTGGTGCGGGCAGAAGGCGGAGAGGAAAGGGAATGGGATATGTCGGGACCTCAGAGGCCTGGCCCGCTGCCCGCCTATCAGTTGAATCTGGGCGTCTGGTGCGGGAGGGCACAGGTCCTCCGGCCTCTCATGCTGACAAACCCCGGATAAGCGGAGGAAGGCCGACGTCTACCTCGAGGGAAGGAGTGGCCTAGTCCCTCATCCTCCGGGTGGGTGAAGGGGCACCCGGGCATGTTTGGGGGTTTGGAGGTCGCAGGGAGGACACACTGTGGCATGCTAATGATCCTCATTCTATCAATACACCTTCATTTCCACATGTTGGTCAATTCACTGTGTGTGTAGCTTGACTTTTAATTAACGACACCTGATACCTTTCTTAATGGATTGTATTGTCAGTTTATTTAGATGGATGAAGTGGATGCATACGGCAGGTGTGTTGGACGGTGCAGGAGAAAAAGATAATGAAATGTATCAGGAACCATACAGAAGCGAATGTACTGGGGGACTTAATGAAGTTAATACCTGAGACTAGTGATGTCTGCAGCCGATAGTCCAGCAGAGGCCAAACGGAACCTGCCTGATGGTGAACGCCAATACCTAAATGCAGGATGAAATATAGATGAAGGCAAACCTCAGCATCCTTTGCACCGGGGAACCGACCATGGGGGAGCTGGAGCTGCAGCAGAGCTCTGAGGAAGACGCTGGGGATGCTGTGGTAGAGGACCGAGAAGATCAAGCAGAAGGTGGGGATGCAGAGACCAGCCACTGGTCCCTGAAGTGGCTGATGGAAAGGTTTCGGTTTTGGTCCATGAAGATGTTCTTGCACTGAGATGGTTACTGTATTGGGTGGCTTTCTGAAGTTCCCGGACAGCTATTCATAGGTTTGAGATGAACAGCCTGAGTGAAATTGTCTATTTGATGCCCGTCGCTGTATATTGAGCGCGATGTCATGGCGTGTCTCAGCCAGGCTGTGTGATTTTCACACACGAAACCCTGATCGCCGTGATGCTGTGAAATCGTGTGTGATATTCCTTAGTCCCTTGTGCAACTCTGCGCCATTTATTACTAACTGTGACTTTGTTTTAAATTAGAAAATTAAAACAAGTTGTTATGGGATGTGGATTTCCTGTAAAATGTGGTTTCTATGATGCATTTATGGGAAACGGATGAATTTTTATTTTTTTTTTCTTTTCGTAAAAGTTGTTTCTTTTGAAAATAAAGGCCTCCATCCTCCTTCGAGCTCTTCCGCTTTATATGTCCTTACCATTATTGACAGGCGACATTGCATACTCTCACAGAAGCTCGGCTCCTGATATTTTGGCTTTACTCATCCCCTGGTGTTGTGCTGTATTAGCTAACGCTGTTAACCAAATATACTTAGGATTTTTTTTTTGTAAAGCCGGATACTTTACTTTAGTGATTCAGGTTAAGAGTACAATGGTGAGTCCTCCCTGGGGAGTTCCAGTGACCTTCAGGTATGGAGTCCCTTCTTCTCATCCCGTCTAGCTGGAAGATATGACTACCTTCATGCACAATGTCTGACGGGCCCCAGTGCACTCACAACTAGAGTTGTCCCATAACGCCTAATCGACTGCGTAGCGAACTCAAAGATGCCAGAGTGTGAAGGTATGGGACTCCACCCCCACCCCCCGCTATGACGAATAAGGCAACAAAGGTAGCCACCCCTCCCCCGAGCAGCCCGGCGTGTCATCTCGCTGCCTCTGCCGAGCGCGTGCATGCCTGCCGTGACATTCTGTCCCCGTCGCCCCGTTTAAACACGGGTTTTGTTGCCGGTTTATTCCCGGTGTGTCTATTTCGGGAAGTCTTCGAATAGCAAAGCGATCCCACAGGGTTTCTCGCTCCTCTTCAGGCCAAAGGGTTTTTTTTTTTTTTTTTTGGGTGGGGGGGGGGGGGTGTAAGTGCTGGAGGGAGTCACTGGAGTCAGTGAGGTGTCTTCTGCCCTCCTTCCATCACTGCTGTGTTTTCCATCACTTCCGAGGCTGTGAACTTTTCCAGCTCCTGGACGCGGTCACTCTTGCATTTCCCCTGTGCTCCATCTCCTCCTGCTCCGCCTCTATGGGTAATGAAGCCGCCTTTCCCCCAATCAGAATACATTTTGAAAGATTTTAATGGAGACGATCATTGTAATCGTTGCTTGTCCCTCATACTCGAACCTCGTGTGTTGGAGTCGCTTTCGACTTTGTGACTTTGACCTTGTGCTTTGATTGTTCCAACCTGCCGAATCTGATACCAAATCAGTGTTCGGTCTGGGGCTGTAAGTCACATGACCCAGAAGACTGGGCTGTCATTGGGAACTGGTGCATCCCTGGTACAGAGGGCTTTAGGTGCAGGGGCATAATTTGTATCTGTCTTGTTGGCTTTGGATGGGGAATCGTTCTTTGCCTTAAAGTGAGTCGGTAGGACGCCCCCACAAGGACACATGTAACGGCAGTGTTACTCACTGACCGCCTGATCCTTTCAGCTAGTAGATACGATCGTGTTGTCGAAGGTGAGCCCCCCCTTTCCTCACATCCTGTCTTTTTTTTTTTTTTTTCTTCTTGTTTTGAACCTCATTTCCTTTTGATCTAAAGGGATGCAGCTGGATCATGGTGGAGGAAGATGGAGGGGGCGGCCTGGGGGTGGGAGGGCGATTCGAAGGTCTACTTTTTGGCCCATGATGCACCAAGTTCTCTGGCACTAAGACTCCCTTGGAACCTTTTTCTGTACTGACTCATTTCCTATATGATACCCAAAAGAAGAGTGGATTCCTTCTTACGATGGCGTGAACGTTGCAGCCACACCATATACTGCAGGCAGTGAGACGTCAGTGAACAGGCAGGGACTTCGGTGACTGACGCGAGGTTCTAGGTGGCGAATAAGCCGCTGAAATCCCTCATCCTGCACGACGGAAAACGGCTGATCGTCCAACGTGATCAGCTCCGTTATTTTAGTAGTTTTGTCTTTAGCTCTGGTGCTACTGACTTTGAACACTTGACTAAAGTCTAAAAATTGGCCGGCGATATCAACCAAGACATTGGACCAATGCCGACATGTTGATTTTTAACAAACATCAGCTGGTACCGATATGTTAGCATATGTATACCTTGCATTGATAACATTTATTCATGGAGTGAGAGATGGCTCTGGAGTCAAACGGAGAAGTTAGACGTTTGGCAGAAGCTTCCTGTCTCTGCAGTCTTAATTTTCCACTGCGACCGAGAACCGAGGCGTACTGGAGCTGAACCAGAAAGAGATGGTCTTCCATTGTAAAGTATGAGAGCCGAATCGGACACGTACCGTGCTGAAACGGCCCTGCCTTCACCGCCTGATTGGTCGAAATGCATGGAGACGAGAGAACCAGTGATCTGCATTGATATGGCTGGATCGTCTGTAGGAAAAGTCACATCCCTATAGTATTGTGATATATTGAAACATTCCTGATAGCTCAGAACAACCTCCTACTGTACTCGAGGGTAAAAATTACCATTGAATGGCTCAACGGAATGGATTCGTGATACAGATTTACGCAAGCCAATGTTAATTCTGCTAGTATTTGACTTTGCTAACTTAACACGGCAGTTGTCACAGATGTGTTGAAATTAGCACGTAAATAAGCAACTGTCTTGCTCACTGCACTCCGTTATTCACTGTCGCTCTCCAAACCTGGCAACGCCTTTCCCGAGCCGACCCTTCTGTAGTGGAAAGTCTCAGTACGTCTTGGGTACGGCCTGGTTTCTGTATGCCAGTGGAAAAGCACTATTTGCTGACAGACGGTCAGGGAGCAGTGAGGTATCATCCGTGGGGAGGTTTGTGAGCGCCCGAGGTCTCCTTACTAGCGAAAGCTCCATGAAAACGTGACTTTCCGAACGTCTGCAAGTAATCCGACCTCTTACCCCTACGGTTTGCCCAACCGTGTCATCCCTTCAGCAGTCTAATCTTTTTCTGCCCTTCCTCTGTCCCAGACCCCGGATCTCACAGCCGTCCGAGCCTTGGGAGGGCCCCCTCCCCCACCCCCTCCTGGTCCCTGAAAGCCCCCAGCTCGGACAGCTGAGATATGCCCGTGTTTTGGGTACTCTTTTGGCTGGGCAGAGCCTTCTGAGCTGAGGGTGTTGTTGAGGATTTACTGTCTGTCCTCCTGCCATGTGTGCCGTTTTAATGTTTCTCTGGCCCAATGTGGGTTTGTCTGTTTTAAGAGTGTTTTGTGCTGCAGACTGGTTTTGGTGCTGATAAAAGTATTTGGTTAATCAGCTTCTTGTGTCCCCGGTTGAAGCTTTGAGGACAGGCCACTGGCATAGATTTAATTTTATTTTTTTTCATTTTTTATTTATTTTTTTTTAGGGGTGGGGACGAGCGTGGATGGGGAAGTGCAGAGCAGATTGGCGTCACGCTCGCCCAGTGGCGGGTCACTTCTTGCCAGACAAATGTGGTGACTGGCCAATGGCTGCAGAGCTGTAGTCCTGGGGGAGGGAGGGCGGAAACCCCTTCCTGTATTCTGTCCAGCAGGAAATGCCAGCCACGCCCACCTGGGCTCGTCTCCAAGGCCTGATTGGACACAGTGACCCATTTCTGCGATAAGAGATCCTGCAGAGGCTCGCCACCCGGCTCCCTCCCTCCCTCCCTTGCTGGTGGGCTGGGCACCTTCAGCTCTGCCGTTCTTAAGCTCAGTGCAGACTACTTTATTGGCAGGGAAAAGGCAGAGTGGGAAACGCTGCTTGCTAGTCCACCCCCACTCCCCTTTTCCCTCGCCTGCCTTTTGTGACGTCAGGAAACATTCGGGTAAAAGGACTGCTTTATAAAGCCGAGTAGCTGGAGCCCCCCCCCCGGATGGCACTCTGAGCCTCATGCCCAGCAGGGGTGCCGATCTACATCAGCCTGACTATGCGGCGTCTTCCCTGACTTGCTGGGATGTCTGCTGTTGCCACGGCGGCCCCGCTGTCTTGGGGCCCGTGTCTCGCACCGGGCCGGCAGGGCCCCCGTGGCGTTGGTGACAGCTCCCGCGGTACCGAGCGGGGCGTGGAGCCCCCGGGCATGACGGCCCTCAGACAGACGCCGGTGACGTGTTGGTGCTTCCCCCAGGGCCCTGTCAGCACCATCCTGCATGAGGCTGTCCAATCAGAGTGCCCCTATTTCAGCTTCATAGTGCCAGAGTGGTCCTTTAGAGGGAAGCAGCCAGAGGCTGGAAAGTTTGGATGCACGTCCAAGCCCAGGACTCGAGGCCCTGGTACTGCATGTTTGAGGATTGATTGAGGAACCAAAACTCAAGATGCGTGATGTATCGGATTTGGCCGACAGTCATTAAAAATCAATATCCGCATCTTGACCTGTATCGCCGGCCTATTTTGTTTTTAGGCTTTAGTCAACGTTCAAAGTCAGTAGCACCAGAGCTAAAGACACAACTAACAAAATAATGGAGCTGATCACGATGGACGATCAGCTGTTTTTTGTAGTGGAGGATGAGGGATTTCAGTGGCTCGTTCGCCACCTAGAACCTTACTTATACCAGTATATGGTGTGTCTGCAACATTCACGCCATCTTAAGAAGTAACATCACTGAGCTGGTTATCGGTATCTGTCGTCAGTGTCGGTAATATTAGACCAAAACATCTGCTATCTGATGTTCCTCTAACGCTAATCTAACAGCAGATGTCCAGCCCCTACAAGGGCTACAAACACTGAGCAGTAGTGTCCTGCCAACCAGCTGAAAGAGAAATGAAGCGTAGACAGTTTTCATCTGTTAGTTAAACTGGTCTGTCTGGAATATTAAAGTCCAACTGGTCCTGGATCTTTCTGGTTTTTTCTGGTGCTGTGGATCGGTGCCTGTAAACAGGCCTGGACTTGTCGTGCTGGTGGTAGTAAATGTGATGCATTCACCTATGGAGTGGGGTCCTTACTTCGGCGCCCCCCCGTCTGTGTCACTCTCATGCGTGCTGGGCGGGCCCCCTCCCCCGAGGGCCGACCTCCAGCACTCCCTCCTTTGAAACATCCCTGCCGCCGTGGCATGGAGTTCCCGATGAAATCCAGCTTCCTCCAAAGGTCTATGGGCGTGGAGGATGCATCAATCCACAAGATTATTTTTTGCACGTCAGCTGTGTGGTAAATTCTGGGTGTTAATCGGAGCCCTTCACACCACGGCCTGGGACCTGTAGAGAGACGAGGGTGGGGGGTCAGCATTGGAGGGGTTGGAGTGTTAGGTTAGGGGTACTGGGAGGTGGTCGGCTGAGAGGAGTAGGGACCCATGTAGCTATACAGACTGTGAGTGGGGTCAAAGGTCAAATACCCCCTCCCTCTGTACCTGCCGCTGCCTCCCCCGGTGATGTCTGACTGTCCCACGCTCTGTTTTCTCATCACCATTTACAGACGATCCCCCCCATCCCCCTTTTAAGATCATAATTAAACAGGACTGTGTGTTCTGTCGTCCCTGGCGATTTGCACCGTGTCCTAGCTCATTGCCGGCGCCCCCGACGACGGCGAATTGCTCACGCCGCAGCTTAGCGAGCCACGCGAACACAAACAGCGCCTCCTGCCTCCCGCCACAAGCGGGGTAATTAACGCTGGAGATGTTAGCGATATAGAAAAAAAGTGTGTCAAGGATGAGCACGTGCCCTTGGGAGCTGAGGCTCTTTATTCTTAAATAAGAGTTTAGAGCAGGTCTGGAGCATGGTATATGGCGGCTCTGTCTGTGCTCCACGCCGCCCCGTGTGTTTGTTTTCTTTTATTTGTTAACCCCCCCACCTCCCAGAGGAGTTTGTCAAAATGTCGACTATCATATTTAGTGTGTTTTGTGTTTTTTTTTTTTTTGTTTTTTTTTTGGGGGGTTGGAGCCATTTTGACTGAAATTATGGGAACTGATGCACTTGTTAGCTGCTGGGGTGTATATGGGGGTGGGGGGAGTGTCAATTGGGGATTGGGACACAGGGGATGCTGGACAGTTGGGGAGGGCCTAGTCAGGGCCATTTGCCATGCAGACGTCGTGGGGTGGGGGGGGCACTTAATGCCACACTTCTCCGTTTACGGTCGAAGAGCTGCTGCTGTCGCCACAGCGGAGCATGGCCGCTATTCAGGCTTGGGGTCCTGAGGAGCGGTGCAGGGGTGGTCTGTTTTCTGCCTGTTCTGAGCACAGCCAGCCAGGTCCTTGTGTCCCTCAGAACAGGGAACCCGTTACCGGCTCTGTGTGTGAATCTGTTTTTCGGCACGCTAATTCCATGCAAAATTAGTGCAGTTCCCCCCTCCCCCCTTTTTTGGGTTTGGGTACTTCGGCAACACGGGCAAGTTTGGTTACGGGCCCCTGAAAACCGACCGCTGCACACACAGTGTCCTCATTGAGAACCATCTGGCTCCTCCGTGCGAGCATGACTCACACAGTACTTGGGTGTTACTTTTATGGAAAGTCGAAATATGTCATTTTAAAATCGGCTGCAAATTTGTTTTCAGACGTCTTTTTTTTTTTTCTTTGTTTTTCACCACAACGGGAAGCTTATTGACAGGGATTGCAAACCGCAATGTTTTAAGTTGGTCCTATCTGCTGAGTGGCGTAAGAGCCAGCAGGAAAGGATCTTAATATATTTTTAATATGGTGTGGTTATATGTTATGCTTGTATTGAAAGTTGTATGATTTTTTTTTTGTTGTTGTTGTTGTTGTTGTGGGTAGTTGGGTGGTTTTGTGTGTGTGAGGGGCGAAGGGTGGGGTGTTGTCTTTGGTTTCTGTTCGATTGTGGTCGTACCATTTGTTTAAATAAGGCAGGACGAGTGTTTGGGCTCCGATAGAACCGGATCTGTGTGAGCTGGAAAGAGCGCTGTGGCCTTGGAGTTCGTGGTGACTGTTGGCTGCTACGGGGGAGTTATACTCGCAGGCATGTCGATTTATAGAAATCAGTTATTGAGTGCTGGTAATTACCGGGGGGCCCGTCTGCTAACAACGTGACTGTGTTGTGAGTTGCGGATCCCCCCATCCCTTCTCTTAGCCTGCATTGTTTGGCTGTAAGTGACGTTCTCGGTGTGTGGTCTCCGACTCTCCTCTGCAAGCCCCGAAAGCCTGCAACATCTGCTGGACTCCTGAGCTCCACATCTGTAAAGGCCAGCCCACTGCCAACGTGTCAGCACTGCCCCCGCCGCCCCAACTCCCCCAGACAGCCATATCGAATGGCCGTGTAACAGCAACGAAGTGTGAACAATTTAAACCACACAATTAATCTTTATTTTTAATTAAATTATGCAGAAATATGCTCCCGGTCTCCTTATTTGGATGCCATCGGTATTCCGTGTTTCTGTCCCAGGAGTGCAGTAGGGCCATGGGTACCCTGGCAGATTCAGGGGCCCTTGAATACATAAAGTCGAGCAAGGGACCCCAAGGTGACATTTTGTCAGGGGCCCCAGAATATCGCTCATGATGTTTTTGTTTAGTTTCTCGTTAATAACATTGAGACGCACACATGCTACAAGTTGCTTAACTCCAGGTCAGGATGTGCAGGCGTGTATATAATGAGCTTTTAGCGCGGTATGTGGCTGGCAGCTTTAATGTTTTGACTGTGTCGTATTGCATAAATAAAGCCAGAGCAGGGAACAGGCTGCTGATGGCACAAGGGTTATGGTCTGAGCCTGCAGGCTCCTGTAGATGGCAGCTCTGAGCCCTGGGGTGTTTGCGGTGGTGTGAGGTATGTACCCTCATCATTCCCCACCCCCACCCCCCCAATTCTGGCCAGCACGCCCATCTCTCTGCCTGACTACACTCCAATATTCCTTCCCTAATGAAGTGTTAAATTGAGGATGAGCGCAGTCCTGATTAGGTGTAATTTCCCATCCTCTTTCTCCTCCGTCAGGTAGGCGAGTCACCGTCTCCTTGGGATGGGTGCTTAAGAACCCTGCCGATGGACGGAAGGAAGGTCTCTCCATCAGATTGGCTGTATTACGACATGGTGGATAAATGTTAGAGAAGTTTGTATTAATTTGTTTGTTTGTTTGTTTATTTTTAGTCTTACTGTATTTGTGCCTCCCCCCGATAGCAGAGGTTCCTGACCTTTTTAAGATGGGGGTATAATTTAGGAGGAGACATAATTTATACAGAGGGGCCAATCTTCTCATTAGCCAATGATATATCTTGAATCTGTCAGTGACAGGGGAGGGGCACTCTGGGGCCCAATCAGCTCTCAGCTGGGGCCAGTGCTCCTGTGGTCCCACCCCTGTACACAGCCCCACCCCCAGTGGGACTCCTGACGTGGGGTTTGGGGGGGCCGTCCCACTTGCCGCTTCACCCCTGTGTAACAAACAAACCTTTCTGAGCCCCCACCTCTTACCAGGCCTCCTGGTACAAGGCAGCAGTGCGAGCCCCTGACTGCGGCCATCGGGGCCCGGCCCAGGACGAGACGGCACCCAAAACAAAACAGAGGCTGTTGCTCTTGGCAGGATGATTGGGGGGGTGGTTGAAATATGAGGTGATAGCGCAGTGAAAAGTCCTAAGCAAGGGGAGTGGGAGTCTGTCAGGAGGGAGAGGGCATCCCGGGTGTCTGTGGGGCGGCGGTGTTGTCTGTGAAGAGGTGGTTATCCCTGGTGTCTGTTTAGAGAACAAGGACGTCTTGGTAGTCTATGAGGTGGAGGAACAGGGTGATAGGAAGGGTGTCCTGGGCGTCTGTGAGGAAGAGGCAGAAGGTGTCTATGTGGAGGAGGAGGAGGAGGAGGTGGAAGAGGGCATCCTGGTCATCTGTGTGGGGGGAGTCCCAGGTTCAGGAGGAGGAGGGCATCTCGGATGTCTCTAAGGGGGAACAGGAGGGGAGGGTGTCCCAGTCGTGTAGAAGGGGATGGCATTCTGAGCATCTGTGAGAAGATAGGAGGGGGTGGGTGTTCTGTGTGTGTGTGTGTGTGTGTGTGTGTGTGTGTGTGTGTGTGAGTGAAAAAGAGAGTGCTGTTTCCCCCCTCCAATCAGGGGAGCACACCCTACTGTCAGTCTGGATACACCTACCTGTTCTGCTGTCGCTGTGATGTCATCAAGCCGCGCCGTTCATTTCTTCTCTTTGCACATGATTAACGTGTCCTATCTGCAGTTTGACTAACAGGGTTATAACAGGGTTACCACAAGCTTCCTGGTTTTTTTTTTTTTACCTTCATTAGTGGTTTTCGCAAGCCACCCTGCCTGCAGGAGTGCCCTGTCGCGCTCCCGGCCCTTTCAGATGTAAGGGTCAAGACCTCTCCTCCCCCCACAAGGGTCTGCTGCTGGCCTGATTCCCCCCAGGGTCGCTGCAGAGCAATATGATAGCGAGGGAGTCTGGGCAGCTGCCGAATAAGCCGTCTGGACCCTGAGTCTGGTGGTAGGAACCAGGGGGGGGGGTCTTCATTGTCTCCTGTCTCCGGCCGTTTCCTGTTTGTACCAGTGCCATATCCTGCCCAGTCGGGTTGAGGGAAAGCCACAGTCTTCTGGTATTTTTTTTTTTTTGTTCTGTCATTACCTGCTGTAATTAAAAGGAAAATGTTTTGCCTGGCACTGTTACCAAGGTCAGATGCATGCCATTCCAAGGGGGGGGGGGGATGAGGAGGTTGGTGTTCATGGGTATGGGGCTTGTGGCCCTTAGGGAGGATGCAGGGGCCAGAGAGGGGTCCAGCCAGTGGATGTGGTCACGTCTGTCTTATTTAACGTCTTGGAATATCCCCTCAGTTCAGCTGGTCGATTCAGACACTTGGAAAAGCAGATGTATGTTTGAATTTTACAAGCCGCCTCTAACCTTGCATCCGCTTTGTCTCTGTCCCCCCCCCCCCCCGTAGCCGTAGAGGAAGGCGAGTCGGCGGAGTTTGCCGGGACCTGGGAATCCTCCTCTGCACACACAGGTATGCGTCTCTCCGCGTGACACCCTGGGGCCCGGACGGCCCTGTGCGGAGGCCGTGCTGCGACATATTCCTGCTCTCGCACTGTGTGTGTGAGTCAAACTAACCCCCCTCCAATAGTGCCCCCCTATGGCTGGGAGGTGGATGTGCCAATGCTCTGCTTCGTGACGAGGGGCCCTTGCCTCTTCCCAGTGCTGTGCTGTGGGGTGGTGGCTTGGCGGGATGATGTGAGCACCCCCCCCAGGGCCTGGGGCATGGTTGGGGTGACTGGAAAGTGCTGTGTGTATAAGACATGGCAGGATGGGGGGGCTCCCCGGGCACCAGGCCGCCTCCCTCCTCGCTCCTCCTCTCCCCTCCCTGCCTTCCTGTGCGCCTTCTTTGCTCCTCAGCCTGTCTTTCCTGCGGTTGTTCGGGCCTCTGCTCTTTTCGGCCTCACGGGGGCCTTGCGCTCTGTCGAAAAAAAAAAAGTCCAGTAAACCCCCCTCCTATTCCCTGGGAGATGATGTTGACAAGGACACTGGCAGGATTTTCCTGGTATTAAATTCAATTCTGCCCCCCCCCCCCCACCACACTCTGGAAAATATGTGTTTAGTTTGGAAAGAGAGAGTGGGGGGGTAGGTAGGGGGGAGGGTGAGCATATAGATTGAAGAGCCAGACATCCTCCCTCTGCTCCTCATACCCCCTGAGAGTAGTGGGGGCCCCTCAGGTCTGCCCTTTCCGTGGGTGGGGGTTGGGGCAGAGGTGCTTGCCACCCTCCACCTCTTCCCCTCAACCCCCCACTCCCCAGCCTCCCGTAGCTCCCAGAGACAGAAAAACAACCCGTCCCTCATGGGCCCTGGGGGGGGGGAAGAGGAAGGAGAAAAAAAGTGCCTCTAACACAGGAGGGGGGGGGGGGAGAAAGAGCGGGAGGAGAAAGGAAGGAAGGAAAGAAAGCTGAGAGGGGGGAGGGGGTGGAGTGTGGTTCCTTCAGGAGCAGAGGGTGTCAAAGCAAAGTCCTTGCAGGCCGCAGGCTGAGCTGCTCCCGTTCCGGCTGAGCTCCTAATGAACCTCCTTCCCCGATCAAATAAATCAGCCAGTCAGAGCCCAGCTCAGCCTCCCGTGTCCACAAGGAAACCCTCTGTGCCGTCCTCACTGTCCCCATGCCTGTCCTCACCGCGTCCCTGTCTTATCCTTGGTGGCCCTGTCCTCGAGCCCTCCTCAGTATCCCTGTGGTCCACACCTCCCCCTTCTGTCCTTGGGTGGCTTCCTTTGTGTCCCCCCCCCCATTTTTGTCCTCTTCTGAACCACACAGACAGACACTCATACGCCCCCAGTGGAGACAGTCACTGTACAGGAAGTTCATGTCTGAGTTCCACCATTACAGCCAGGCTGTGTCTAATTCACCACCTTACGCACTCCCCCAAACCCCCCCCCCCCCCGGTGACACTGGTTCCTGGTGGAAAGACTGGCTATTACACTGACACATTTCCTCTGTTTTGCTCTGACGTGGGGGGAGCCCAGATGCTGTGCCATGGGGCGCCATAGCCCACAGACACCCCACCCCTCGTCTGTTAAAAAAAAAAAAAAAAAAAAAAAAAATCAGTGTTAATTTGATAAAATTTATATTTTTCTTTGAGGCAACACTTGGAAGAGCACACTCCTGCACGTGTATTTGTGCGTTTGGTTCGTGAGCTGTCAATTAGTTTGATTTTCCCTCTCCGCTGTTCTGCCTCTGCCCTCTCCCTCCCTCCGCGGCGCTGGGTGCTAATCCCGGGGGAGGGTGTCGGTACACAGACATGGGCGCCCAGCGCCTTGCGAATCACTCCCTTCTGTGGTTTTTGTGTTTTGAAAACACGGCCGTCGAGGGCTAGGGGGGAACCACAGAGGCAGTCGTCACTGTAAATAGTTCTGTGTTTACCCCCCCCCCACACACACAGACACACCCCCACCCCCGACGGCGGGAGTCCCATGAGGAGTCTGGGAAATATCGCTGCACCTTGGCGGTCGCCATGTGGCGGGCACTCACTCGCTGGCAGAGGGACACAGCCTGAGCGCGTCCTGGCCAGGCATCGCTAGTCAAGTGCCAGATTGCTGCGATCAGACATCTCTAGCTGAGCCTGCCCATCCTGCCCATAATAACGCTGCCCGCTGCTTTGCTGGTGGTGCAGGATTTAATTTCACTAAAAAGTGACGGACTCTGGGTCTATGTAGTCCGCTGGGCAGAATGTGATGCCACCCCTGGTGAGGGTTAAGTGTGCCCAGGGTCTTCCGGCTGCAGATTGGAAGCCCGTCCGACCGAGCGCGTCCTGTCTGACTCTGACGTTTTCATTTGGGGCGGCTCCAAGCCCGACATGCCCCATGATTTTTATGCCCGATTTGGGCTCTGACACGTGCTGGTCCTGTTCCGTCCCTTGGACCAGCTGCTCGGCCCAAATGTTCAGCTCTGAACTTTATTACTCATCTGTTTTGGATAATATTCGGTTTTTACGAGGACGACATGGGCCTCACGGCTCCAGGGTCGTGGGTCTGATTCCCAGCCTCAGGGATGTGCACGTGTGCATCTGCGTACATACGTCCATGTATGTGCGGGTGCATGCGTGCGTGTGCATCTGTGTGCGTGCATCTGCATGTGCGTGTGCATTCGCGTACTGCATCCGCGTATGTGTATGCACCCCCGTGTCTGTCTGTGTCTGTGTCTGTGTGTGTGTGTGTGTGTGTGTGAGAGAGAGAGAGAGAGAGAGAGAGAGAGCGAGAGAAAAAGAGCTGTTTCCCCCCTCCAATCAGGGGAGTGCCCCCTTCTGTCGGTCTGGATACACCTACCTTTTCTGCTGTCGCTCTGATGTCATCAAGCCGTGCCGTTCGTTTCTTCTTTGTGTGTGTGTGTGTGTGTGTGTGTGTGTGTGCGCGTGTGCGCGTGTGCATGCACGCACATACCCTGTAATGAGCTAGGATCCTATCTCGGGTGCCCTCTATCTGTGTTTCCTGGGGTAAGCTCCAGGATTTCTACGACTGTCCTGGATCTATGACCATTGACAGCTGCGTAAATAAACACATCCACCAAGCTGCAGAAAGGGTAATATTTCTGCAGTTGCTCAAGTGGCGGATTCCAGGACTTTTGTTGGGGATCCTGCCTTATTGAGGCCGCACTTTGTGTCATGGACATCCAGCACGGGGTGCGACTCAGTCACCACAGCTTTCCAGACAGAAGTATTCGGTCAGTGCCTTTCTTACTGTGTTTTTGCATGGTGTGTAGCTCAGCGGGTTAGGAACCTGAGTCCATGTCCGGAAGGTTGTGGGATTTAATCCTGTAGCATGCTGAGTAATCGGAGCCCGCGCTCAGAGCATCTCTGCATCTCTCATGGAGAGCAAGATGGGGTAGGCAGAAACTACCCAGTATTCCTACAGGGGTAAATAAGCTTCCTCTGTTCTGTTGTTTTTTTTTTCCTCAGTACACGCCTCATGCCTTTAAGAGACTGTTATGCCAGCATCTTTAATAATGGGGTGTACGATTGGGGGGTAATAATCTGTCCGAGCGAGGCCAGCAGAGTGCTTCTTCGTACCTCCTCAGGATCACCGATGCTAGTAGTACAAGTTAATTTGCTCCAATTCCACCTTAATTACCTACACAAACATGTCTGTTTTTGCTCGAGGGGGGTCGGCTGAGGGCTTGTTGCTATGGAACGATAGAGTGGATTGAAAATACAGCCCACCCCTCAGCATCTACCTGCTTGATCTCCCCGATTTATATGGGGGCTTTGATGGTATGGCTGACAGAGGTGGGTAGTTCAGGTCCAGAGAGTAAAAGTCCAGATCAAGATTTTGTTTCAACCAACCAGTTGCGTACTCGATGACTGACTCATTATACTCAACTGGTTGAAACAAAATCCTGATCGGCACTTTTACATTCTGGGCCTGAACTGCCCACCTCTGATGGCTGAGGGCAGTAGGTGCCCTCGTCTTAGTCTCCACCCACCATCTTGGACCTTCCTCTCCTTTTAAACACCGACCCCCATGACCATCTTCACTGTGTCGTGTTACAGTCTGACTTGGCATCCTGCGGGACCCTGGTGCGTCAGGATGTTTGGCCTGAGATTGCCAGAAAGGGGTACGGTTCCTTCAGGGCAAGTCTGTGGATGTGCCAGGTGATGATGGGTGTGTGACCCTGAGCACGCCAAATGTGGGGCTGGTCCGTGTGCTGGACGCTGAGCAGCACTGCCGTGGGTCCTGTCCTGTCCTGGGTATCGTCTGTGGTTCCTGTGTAAGGTGCTTGTCACGGTAACAGTTCTGTTTTTAGTGTGAGAGGAGCTGTAGGAGCGCGGATGGGGGTGGGGGGGTACATGCGTGTGTGGTGTACCGAGGGAGGGGGCCATGATCACTGGTGCTGCCGGAGATGCCTCTGTGACTCACAGATAATAGCACTCAGTGGATCGTGGGGTGGTGGTGGGGGGCTTCATCGGCCTGGGGGGCTGCTATTTAAAGCTCCGTCGGAGCAGAGGGGCGCATCCCCAAACCGTTCCCACGGCGACAGCCACGGCACTGGACACCCTAGGTATGTGCTTTTTTTTGCCAGAATGTTCCAGTAGGTAGGTCAGTCAGTCCTGAATTCACAAACAAAAATAAGTGACAAATAAAGGTGCGGTGAGCATGGGGGGGGAGGGGTGCCTTCCCTCTTCTGCTCCTGCAGTTTCCATCTTGGCTGGGTCTCTACCCGGGTTTAGACTCAGTCTGCAGATTGATTGGGTCTTTGAACACTTTATTGATCTGAGCATTGGGTCAGACAGCATCCCTGATCCCACTGGGATTAAACACCTTACTCAAAGCCCCAGCAATATAATCTCACTTCTGGCAACAGGATTTGAACCTCAAACCTTTTGGACATGGGTACAGACCCTGGACCACTGCGCTATGCACTGCTTTATTAATGGTTTCGTTATTTACCTACAATAACACATGTAACAAATCTTGTTACCCTCAGTCACCAGAACTGAGAAGATCCCCAGCAGCTGTTCTGCACTTGGAGGGGCTTGGAACACACTTTGGGGAATCCCCCCAATTCCAGACAAGGTGGTCTTCAGCCTGCTTTATCACTGATGCTCCCCTCTCTCTCTTTCTCTCTCTCTCTCTCTCTCTCTCTATCTGTCTGACCCTTACCCCTGGAAAAACCTCTCCACTGCCGCCGCCGAGGCTGGTCTTGCTCACGCCGCCTCCGTGTGCCGCGTCCTCCTGACGTCTGTTAGAAACACCGCGGCTACAAAGCGCGGCGGCATAAAGAGGCCTTGTTCAGCTGAATGGCCCTTTTGAAATCATTAGTCTCCTTGGACACCACTTCCAGCGCCGGCTCTCATTTAATTTCTCCTTTCCTTCCCTCAAATTGAATTATGGGTGAAAACACGGTGAGTCACTACAACACAGACAAGCATTTGCCAGTAAGGACCCACTAGGTTGGCCTGTCCAGTTATGGCAGCGGGTTCTGGATGGTAGGTCGCAGTGTAGGAGGTGTACGTGTGTGGGCCTCCACCCGCCTCCTCTGTTGTCTTTTTGGGGCCTAGGGGAGAGCGAGAGACCGCTCTGGTGTTCTTTCTCTTTCGATCACTGCCGTGCCTTCGTTCTGATTTCATTTGTTTGCCCGCACGCTCGCTGAGGTTCCTCCAATCGGCTGCCGTTTACCGCTGGGACCTCCAATACCCCCACCCCACCCCACCCCCGCTCTCCCTGAGACCTGCAGATAAATGGCATAGTCTGTGTTTATCATGGGGGTGCGGGGGGGTGTGCTGTATCGAGCCGGCCGGTGCGGCGTGGGGTGGCGATGCCGGTAATGGTGGTGGATGGCACAGTGTAGGAGTGTCCAAATGAAGTGTGCTAGGACCCCCTCCCAGGTGGCTCCTCTCTCCTGAGATTGGAAGTGCTTAGTGACGGAGCTGCAGAGGAGCAGGGCCGGATGTGTAGGTGGTGGTGGGGGGTGGTGCTGGCAAAGTGCCCCCCCCCCGCAACACTCCCGATCCCCACCGAGTGCCATCCATCTCAGTGGGCCTCACGGGGCCGAGGGGGAGGGGAGCCGGGGTCGCTGATTGGCCTGGCTCCTCCCCTGTTGCCATGGCAGCTGTTTGTGTTGGCATGTCTGAACCCTGGCAGTGCCCGAACCCCCGGGACGGGGGCAGGGGGTTGGTGGGAGCTGGGGGCCTCCAAAGGGCCCTTCTCTTGATTTTGTGGAATCAGGCTTTTTCAAACTGAAAGAAGACACTCTTGTTGGTGCATCGGACTCGAGCCCGAGCACAGGGGGCCATGTCGGCTGCGATGAAGGGCGCGTTTAGCAAGGAGGCTCTCTTGGTCCGGTCCAGACGGCGCCCCCACCCCTGGGCAGATGGCTCTGCCCCTGCTGCCCACCCCAAGTATCTCTCCCTGGGTGAGGGGGGAGAATCTGCTGTCCCTTCCCATGATCCTCTCACCCCAGCCCCACCTGCCTCGGCAAGCCCCCATCCAAATCACGCCGGCCTGCCGCGGACGCGATTAGCACCAACGCGGGCCAGCCACATGCCAGGTACGCCAGAATTAGCGCTAATCAGCGGCAGGGCGCGGCACTGGGCCCGCCTCCAGGGGCCTGATTGCGCCCATCTCTGGTGATTTGGTGAGTCTGAGGGTCACCCCCGCCCTCCTCCTTTCCTCTCTTTCTTCCTTCTCCTCTTTGTATTCCTCTATCCTTTTTTTGTTCCCTCTCTCTTTCCTGCCCCCGCCTCCCCCCCTCCCAGCCGCCCTGCCTCGGTCTCCAGTGTAGCCCTTTCAGAGCAGAGCGTTTAATGTGATAATAAGGTGTGAAAATCGGACCACAATGGTGGGGGAGGATCGCTTTGCTCTTTTTTTTTTTTTCTTCTTCCTCGTCTTCCTCCCATCTCCCTTGATCTAGCGTGGATGACGGGACCACTGGGTGGTGGCCGGGACGGGGAACCTCATCCTACACACTCCTCAGACTGCCCCCACCCCCCTGGCACTGGCTCTGTGCTGATCTCCTGCCCGCCTTTTCCACACGTTTGTCCGTTCTGTCTGTCGGGCGTAAAATTCCGATACGTCGGGTCACGCTTGGGACACTGGCAGGCATGCAAAGGCACACGTGTCTATGCACGGGGGCCGCTGATGTCACCGGCTGCTGGATAATGCTCGTCAGACCAGCGGGAGGCCTCTCAGGTTGTCTCCTGGAATCTACCAAACTGTCAGTGTTTAGCATTCAATCCCGCGCAGGCATCGGCACGCCTTGGGCCCCTACAGCCCTTTCACATATCTGTATGTGGTTCACATTATAAGATCCTTGGGGTTGGACTTTATTAAGCAGGATTTCTCAGCATAGTAACGGCATCATCAGTTGCCCCCAGGGCTGCACAAACACACAGCCAGGCCTCCGTCTGCTGAAAAGGTCCCCCCCCAAAACCAAAGCTACCATTGTCCCCAGTCATAGACGCCCCCTAGTGTCTGGGCCTCTGAAAGTCTTCCCCATTCTCTCCCCTCATTTCCAGCCCTGGTTGTTTCCTGGAAGCACCTGAGCCTGTGCAGGTGTGGTGGTACCGTGAGGCATTCATGACCCCAGCATGTCGCCCTCCCTTTTTTGCAGATGTTCCCGGACCAGACGGCGACGGTGACCCAAAGGAGTGTCGGGGGGGCTTGGAGGATGGTGAGCAGAGTGTCACCAGCCAGGACGAGCGAATGGCCGACGACGACCTGGACGACGAGCCCATCTTCACGTGTGACAACTGCCAGCGTGACTTCGAGTGCCTGGCCGAGTTGACTGAGCACCGCACTAACCACTGCCCTGCCGGTGAGAGGCCCACCCTCCCTCACTCTGACTCCCCCTGCCCTCGCTCTGACTCTGCTCTTTACCGCACGTTCACCAAACCTGCTTTGGACAGATTAGGGGGTAAACAGCCTGACATTTATGCCCCACCCCCCCATATCTTTGCCCCGCCCCTCTGCCCTGGGCCTTGGTTAGTGCGCCAACGGAGTGGCTGTCCTCCCGATTATAACCGTAATTAACGGAACGCTAAAAGCAGAGCGGCGGGGGCAGCAGCTTCCTAACAGATTAATCAAGGCGTGCTCGTTAACGAGCGCGAATCCGACAGAGAGAAGGAGGATTCCACACGAAGGGGGGCGTCCGCGTATGTGTGCAACGCCGCCGCCTGTGGGGGTGCGCCAAGTAAAAGGCGGGAGAAGCTCGTTCACAGTGTGTGTGTGTGTGTGTGTGTGTGTGTGTGTGTGTGTGTGTGTGTGTGTGTGTGTGTGTGTGTGTGTGTGTG
>JAAGVU020000019.1:25433882-25450324 GCA_011763525.2 Mormyrus iriodes
TATCTTTTTTATTTGGGGGCGGGGGGACAAGAACAATATTAGGGGGGGGAGGGGGTGCGGGGGGGCCTGGGTGTTCTCCCTTCCCCTCCCCCCCCCCCCCCCCACGATTATGAAGCAGTCATTAAGAACTTACAGTACTGCACTCTCCCTCCCAGCTGTGATCTTCGGCCTGCGAAGCTTACTCTCGGTCGTTTGAAAGTTTTTTTTTTTTTTCCCCCCCCCGCCTCTCTTGCTCCCCCATGGCACAGTAAATTAAATGAAACAGTCTTTTTGGAGGTTCTGGGGACCGTGTCAGCCAGGCGTCCCGTAAATCTGTCCGGCAGCATCATTTTGACCTGGATCACGCTGAGCGTTTCTGAACAGCCCCGCAGCAGGGCTGCAGTACGTCCGCGCATCCTGACCACCTCAGATTCCTCGGAAGATGTCTCCGCTGTTTACGGTTCTGCTTTGCAGCGTTTTTTTTATTTTTTTTTGTTTCCTTCTCCGTTGAAATCTGAACATTGTAGGCGTTTACTCCTTTATTATAATTGATTATCATGATGAATAAATCAAATCCGTGTTTAGGGTTATCAGCAGGGGTCGTCATAGCAAATTCTGACTGCTGTTCTGAGCAAAATGCAATTTTTGCCCTGGACATATTTAAAAATGTAACCTACAGTTTTTTTTTTTTTTGTCCCCCCCCCCCAAATCAAAACATTTTGCCACTGACGTCTTTGTCCGTGTAAGGACTAGCTGGTGATTCCTGGTTGTCTTGTAAACATTGGAACTTCTGTTCCGTGTTAAGCTGCAGTCTTTATTGAGACTTGGGTAATGTATAGAAAAGTAGGTAGCTGCTATATCTCAACAAGTGACCATTGTGTTAACAATGCGAAGGTTGTGGGTTTGAATCCTAGGGACTTCACTTAAATTGCAACCCCTCTCCTGTAAGTCACTTTTGGATAAAAGTGTCAGAAAATGTGGAAATCCTAGGGCAGACATTGTGAGAGTGTTTTACGGTGCCTGTGATATTTCTGTGATATTACATTAGTGTTTGCATAACCCGAAGCTACTCACCTAGGTCAGCATCACACAGAGTTTCATACTGTAATAATTCAGGATCCCCTCTGATATTTTGGCTTTGGGTCCTCAAGCACTGTGTGCCATCATGGAGCAGCAGGGTTCAGTCAAACTGAGAGTAAGAGCACGCCATGTCAGTCACGTGTTTAACTGTGTGTTCAGACACAGACAGCGGCATGCGCAGTCACAGAGCGGGCGGTGAGCTACCACACCAGGGTCACCGTGCCGCTATGCCCCAGCTGCATGCCGGTGCGCCCTACCCCCCACACCCCTCACGCTGCCATCCTCCCGCACGTGACAGCAGTGTTTGTCAAGGTGTGATGATGCCACCTCTGTCTCGTCTCTAGCTCATCATTAACACTGAGATGACACCTTGTCGCAATCGCTTTACATCCTGCAACATCTGTTCCCCGCCACGACCCCACCCCCACCCCCCGCCCTTTCCAGTGCACACTCAGCCCTACCTGTCCTTCAAGGAGTTGCTACTTGTCACCATCAGTCCCTTCGCAATCCAGCGGGTGCAGTTGTGGGGGGAGAGGGCGGGTTTAAAACAGAGACAGTTTTCCTGCCCCTTGTCAGTGAAGGTGGGTTTTATTCACTCAGGTGTGAGGTTGGATGGTGTCTCTGTCCTCATCCTCCGTGTACGACACGTAGACTACTTCGTGCCTGCCTGCTAATTACCAACAACTAGTAAATGTTTGGTAACGATTAAGCGATTTTGCTTTCCTGAGTCTTTCGGAGTTGAAATTTGTTTTAGGAAAGGTTTGATGAGAGGTTTGTGATATATTAGTGATATGCATCCCATCAGGCAATTAACTGATTAGCTTGTCCTCTTATTGGTCAGTTGTGACCTCACTGACCAATGGCCATCGAGTGGAATGATAATGTTGAGTTGTGAGGCCCCACCCCCCTCCCAGCTGGGGGCCGGCAGATATAAACACGCCAGGTGGAGCTGTGTGGGTGTGTTGCTGTGAACAGTCATTCCGGGACACAGGCATGCCGGAATGTTTAATTCATCCCAGATGAAAGTGGAGCTGACGGGCTTCAGGAATGTCTACCGAAGCAGCCATCGCCCATTATTCATTACAGGATGAAAGGTGGAGGCGTGGTGGTGTTCCTGTGTGCACGCGTGTGAAATTAGCACTGTCCCGTCTGGCGGTAAGGTTCGGAGGGGAGACGCTCTGGCAGCGGGGAGGGAGAGAGGAGCGATGTGAGGGTTCCGACGAGATGGGAAGTAAGACTGGAGGCTTATTTAAAATGGACCAGATGGGTGTGGGGGATGAACTTAGGAAGAGCCTCTTACCAGCCTTCTGAGGGGTATCCGGCAGTTAAATCAAAACCCAATTAACCGGACAGGTGCGACTGAAATGCACTGATATTCAGTAATATTAAATCTGACAGATGAATTTCAGGGACTAAACAAATCCAGTTCAAGCAAGTTACTTCATGTGGTTCCTCAGACCACATGTTGCGGAGAACCAGTAAGGAAGTCCTTTGCTTAGATTGGCTGCAGTCCTACTGGGTCGTCATTTTCTGGGAGGGGCCACTGCTGGCCCTTCGTTTAATGTGCAGTGGCAGCCCCGGATCTTGCCTCCACTGTACCACTGTTGAATTTTTGCGGGGGGGCCTGTGTGGGACCTGTCGGCATGCTGGGTTCAGCGGTGTGACTACAGTGAGCTCCAGATTCAAGGCCCCTCCCCTCTATCCCACCTGCCTTCGTACTCTCCCTATTTTTGTCCATGCTGAGATTGAATCGGGGGGGGTCTTGCAGGAGGTGCAAACAGGGCAGCGGTGACCAGGCATAGCAGGAGGGATGGGGAGGTGGTAGGTGGGGAGGGGGCACAGGCGCTCCGTGGTCGTGAGGACACCCCCAGGGCCGGAGCTCTGGTCCCACCAGTGTTTTTAATTACAGTCTGCTCTGCGTTTGGGTTTTAATTTTAGAATCTGTTTACCAGCCGCTCCAGGATGCTTTCTGCACTCCCTCACCCCTGCGCCGCGGTGTCTCTGACGGGGGGGGGGGGGCTCGGCAGTGGGGCTCCTGTGCTCACTGGCTTCAGCTGCTCAGCGGAGAACAACAAAGCAGGGGAAAGAACTCTGGCATCCTAGGGCGACTCGGAAAGGGTGGGAGGGTTATGGGGGGGGGGCAAACGCACTTCAGGAAGCATGGGCTCGACTGGGCGGAGAGAGCAGAGCCGTGACTCCCAAGGGCCTTGTGGGCCCCAGAATGTCTACTGTGATTTTGTGGCAGGGTGGGTTGGGGGGGCGTGAGCACCCTGCACGGCCGTGTCCTGAGGAAGGAGGGGCACTGGGTACCCCACTAATCACCAGCAAACAGACTCACAATGCGACCTTCCCCCTCTCAGTCCTCATGCTCTTCTGGCTCTTTTCAGTCGCCATGTCGTTTAACCCTCCCCCCCAACCACCTGCCCCTTCCTCATCCACCATCACTGTACTTAGTTAACCTCCCCCCCCCCCCAATCACCTCCCCACACATTAACCATGAGTACACCGCCTTGCTGGCCTGGATTCTACTGCAGCGTCAGGAGAGATACCATAACTGCACCCCCGCCATAGTTGGTGCCCCCCCCAACACCCCCTCCGCCATGTTGTCCAGGACCTGCTGACTAACTGTCACCCTGCCTTCTCTTCCCACCCACCTTGCCTGTCGGATGGCCTCCAGGAGATCCTCCTCAGCAGCAAGGTTTGTCCCCTACTTGCGCTCTCTCTCTCTCGCTCTCTCTCTCTCTCACTTCTCTCACTCCTTCTCTCTCTCTTTGTGAATGGAGCCCTGACTCATTGCCTGCCACATACTGGGCTGAGGGGATCAATTCAGGCGCTAGGGGGTGCTCTCGTGTAGATGGGCCAGACCATGGCCTCGTTAGACGTGCCAGCCGGGGGGGGGCTCGGTGCCGGATTGATCGTGTGGGGGTGCTATCGCGACCTGACGGGACATGTTGGGCAGGGTGCCGCGTCCCTGTGTGCCTGGGTGATGGCAGCAGCTGCACATGGGACTTGGGGCCCCGTTGGCTGCCCCCATGGCTTTGCGCTCTGATTGGATGCACACTAGGCACCCAGTGCATGGCCTGCATGAGGTTGATGTTGGCCCTTGGCATGAGGGACCGGGCTCAGTCTGCTGGGACTTCCTGGTAGGTGCAAGGTGCTGCATCGAGGTCTTCTGTAGCATGAGAAGGAGCCCCGAACCCTCACCCCACCCTCACCACCTTCCCACAACTGAGTCTGCATGCCCACCCCTCCCAGCCCCCAACCGGGTCAAAGCAGCTCACTTGCAATCGTCTGGCCCCGGGGGGCCTCGGCTAATGATGCACATCATTTATCATTAATATTAATTGCGACGCGCTGGACGGCTGGCAGCCCCGCCTGGCTGCGTGCGGGATTATTTTAGGGCTTCTGGAGCAAGGAGGTCTTCATTCAGAAGGATCCTGCAAACATCTGAGCGGCGATCCACTGGTGATGTCTGGATCCCCGGCCTCATCATGCGAATCTTAGACAAGTGTCCGTCTGAGCAAAGCTTTGGTCCGAAGCTTATTCCCTCTTCATTTTCGTTTTTTAATTTTTAAAAAATACCTTGTGGATCATGTGGGTTTTATAAATGAGAGATGCCGCTGGATTTATGGTTATGGAGATCAGCGGCTAGGTGGTGTATTGTGAGTGTCGGACTCAGATGCGTCTCTGATGTGTGTCGTCACCGTTCAGGGAATAAGTGGCTGGTGTTCGGTGGCGGTGGGGTAACGTCGCTACCCAGCACGCAGCGTCACCGGGAACACACACAGCACCTGTCACCAGCCAGCCGTAACCGCCGAGGGAGGGGGATAGCGAGCTGGCGGGGAGGGGGTTTCACTGACACGGGAGTCTGTATGGAAACGAGCAACGGAACGAGGGTGGACTGGGATGCGCAAAAATGGTCACATGATTGGGCGGGGGGCGGTTGTATCGGCAAGGTGGAGATCCGGCTGAGGTCGGCGATTACCGCTCAGCAGAATCCCACGTCCGGGTGGGGGTGCTACTCCTGGTCAGCCGGGCTCCAGCAACATGCTAGCGGACTCTTTCTCCGCCACCACCGCGATGTTTGTTTGCCGGCCGCGGCGCCGCCTGGTCCTCACGGGAGCTCATTTCTTCTTGTTTGCGCTTGATTTGCATCTTATGCTGTTTATCAAAAGTAATTACAAGCTGTTTTGAGATCTATAAGGGGGGTGCTCACAGGGAGCCTACCTCCTCCCCCCCCCCCCCCCCAAAAGATGAGGGAACAGAATGGTAAATTAGCCACACCACCACGCCTTTCTCACTGCATGTGTCGGGGGCAGGGGGGGTCTGTCCAATAGCGCCCGCTCCCCTCCTATCCGCTGTCTCTTTTCGTTTTGCCCGCCGAAGTCGACCCCGAGAGCCTGCAGCCTTTATGGTGGGACACAGTGGTACCGGGGGAGGGGGGTCGTTTGAGGCCCCCGGGCTGTCACGGGCCTCTGGGCCCCTCCCCACTTATCCCGTCCCACAGCCATCCAGGTGTGGCTGAGACAGCTGCCGGGGAATAAGTGACAATTACCAGCTCTGGCTGTACGCGGTAACCCCCCCCCATCTCTCTGGTAATTGTTAAAGACAAACAAGCGGCTCGCGTGTGCACGTCGTGAACGCAGGCCAGCCGCAATTAGCTCCTCGCTTAATTCGTTAAGTATTCAGAATTTATTTTCTCTGCTGACGGCGGCATCTGTCGCAGCTGGTGGAGTGCGAGGCCTGTTTGAGGCGGGTGGCGCTGTGCCGCGCCCCTCGATAAATCAGGGATTCTTTTTTGGGGGGGGGGGGGGGGAGCATGGTCACCAGTCATGGAGGAGAGGAGGTGTGACTAAGGCTGGATGTACAGGCGTCCCATTTTATTGGGGTACATTATTATTATTTTCTAAAGACCCCCACCCTGTCCATCTGAAAATGTGATGCAGGTGGGGGGGGGTGACCATTGTATGGTTTGATCCAGTCAGTGTACAGCTCTATAAAGGTTAAAAAAAAAAAAGCTGATAGGACGTGTGTGTGTGTGTGTGTGTGTGTGTGTGTGTGTGTGTGTGTGTGTGTGTGTGTGTGTGTGTGTGGGTTCAGTTGGATTCTGGAGGCACTCTGATGAGCCCACATGCTCACCTACACTCTGCAGAACCTTGGTTCCGGCACTAAGCCCACATCCTTTCCAGCGTCGGTCAGGCTGTGTGAACCCACTTGTGATACAAACATGGATCTGATTCCTAAAAGCTGCCTGTTGTTGGGGGCGGTGTGGGGGTGGGGACCTGGGAATCCTCCACGTGGCTTCTGCGGGATGGGGTGGTGGCAGTGGTAACTGGGTCTGGGGTCTTGCATTTGAAGCTTTATGGCCGGGCCAGCAGGGGGCGCTCCGTTTCGGGTTCTGATGCCAGGCCCCTGATTGGCTATTTACCATCTCTCAATCTGCTCCAGCGTTTCTCCTGAGCGGCGGGAGGTGGCCTGCATGCGGGGAGGGAGAGAGAGAGGGAGGCAGAGCGAGGGAGCGAGTGAGGGCAAGAGGGAGAGAGAGATTACTAGGGCAACAAAGAGAGTGAAGGGAGAGCTGGGATATTGGCAGGGCGTGGGGGATGAGCTGGAGAACAAGAGAGAGGTGGAGGCTGAGCAGGAGGTGGAGGGGAGCAGAGGATTCTGGGAAAACGAGAGATAGCAGGGGCGGTGGGGGCATGGCCAGGGGAGGGGGCGGATGAGGAACGTTCTATTGCGGGGGGAGTGCAGGAGAGCAATGGGCCAGCGTGTTGGGGTAGGGTGGGGGGGCTCCGGCGGAGTTGGCACGCGCCCGGCTTGTGCGGCGAGCAGCTGGACTTCATTAGGCGCTGGTGTTAATTACTGGGACCGGGATGGAGCTGTGAGAGAGGAGCATTCGGGGCGATTTGGGAAGGGTCACCTTGAAATTGATCGTTTAGCATCGGCAGGAGGGAGGGAGGGGGGAGGAGAGGGAGGTGGGAGTGCCGTCTCTCTGCTGTCTTTGTTTTCATTGAGAAGCCCTGGTTTTACAGGTTTGGACGCAGTGATCGCAGAGATGGCAGTGTGCACGGTGTGTCTCGCTCTAGCCTGCGACTGTCGCAGGGACGGCGGTGTGTGCGGCGTGTCTCGCTCTAGCCTGCGACTGTCGCAGGGACGGCGGTGTGCGCGGCGTGTCTCGCTCCGGCCCGTGAGCCGGACAGCCGATACTGCAGGCTGGGCAGCCACAGATGATGGAGAAACCTCACACTTCCATATCCACGCGGTAAAAGTGTGTTACCCTAATGTCAGAATGGTGTCACTGTGGGACGGGCTGATAAACGGGAATTTAAGTGTTCCTGCCCTGGGAAGTGACCACCTCTATCCCAGATCTGCCCTCTTTTGGCGATGACGTGTATTGAGGGGGTTTGTGCATTTTTTTCTTTCTTTTTGTTTTTGTCAGAGGCAGGAATTCTTTCTGGTTTTTTTTCCCCTCTTGTGGTGATCTTGGTGACCATACCTTTGGGCGGAGAGGCGCGGCCAGCCAACGATACTTAGGAGTCAGGGTGTGGGGGCTCTCACACATACGCTTGTGGGTGAGGAGGAAAGTAGGGCATTCATTTGGTGTGTCCTTTCCGAGCCTGTGCCATTGATATATCTCTCTGTCTCTCTCTCTCTCTTTCCTTTATTCACTCACCTGGCCCTAGTCGGTCCTTCTGCTGGTTGTCAGGAGTTTATGCGCCGGTTTCTGTAACGATAAGTCAAGGGCTTGAATCTGTGGAGAAACACGGATGAGATGCTAGTGTGTATTTGTGTGTGTGTGTGTGTGTGTGTGTGTGTGTGTGTGTGTGTGTGTGTGTTTTGGGTATTTTGTCCTTTTTTTTTTTTTTTATTATGTTTTGCCCTATAGAAAAATCAATGCATTCTGATTCGGTAATTTCCCATGGTGCCCGGCTGCGTCTGCCAAGAGACACGACACATCCAATCACGGCGGTCCCCCCCGTCCGCCCACTCGTCCTCTCCCAGAAGTCGGTTTCCTCCGCGGTTTATTTTCGTTTTTCATATTCAAATCCGGGCTTTATTTCATCGCGGCGCCCTCTGACTACGGCTCGTGTGAAGACAGGAGGAATTTGCTGGAATTTCACAGGCTTCACGGGTCCTTGTGGGGGGGGCTCATTTGTGAGTGTGCCAAGGCGCTAATGGCGGATAACGGGGTCTGCCGAATCACGGCTCTGCTCCCGACGCCCGCCCGCTCGTTACCGCGTGGCTCAACGCCGCATCTGCGGAGCTCAGCTGTGAGGAATGGGCGTAATTACCCAGCCGACTGGGGCTTCATTAGGGACCCGCAGCAGTATGGCGGGTGCCTATCCCATGCTTGGCCCGGCGTGTGGGGTGTGGGGGGGTGCCTGTGTGTCAGGCCCCTGACTGGCCCCTAGCATGTGCGATGTAGGGGGTTAGGGGTGGTGCTCCATGGATCGATGGATGAGCGGATGTATGCAGTTGGAGTGCCAGGTTGGGGCATTTTTTTTACCCATCTTCACCTCACCTCTTTACGTGCTGCCCTGAGCATTCCACCATCCTCGGCCCCGGGGTCCCAGAGGAACCTCTCTCCCACCATCCCAATCCCTACCCCCAAACTTGCCGATCAGCCCCATCATTGGCAGTGGCTCATCAGGGGACGAGATCCAGCATCCCTGTCCTCGGCCGATGCAAGATTCAGACCCCGCAAAGCCGAAATCTCTCCTCCTATCTGTGGTCCCTGTCGCTTCAGCTGTGTCTAAGACCCTCTTCTGCTCCAGTGTTGCCTGAGATACAGGCTTACATTAACGGCGGATTGGTTCCTCAGCTGTCGTGATCTGTCTCTGTGGCATAAACGCAGCCGCCCACGCGGCGGGTTCAGGTGACTCTGTATGCTTGCGGCATCACCGCCTCTCCCTCATGGCTCACCTGAAAGCTGGCCTCGGAGCCAGCAAGCAGCTTAAGTCCTTTAGAGACACGGTCTGCCCAGAGCTGACTGTCTCATAAGCGTGGTGTAAAGCTGACCCTGGTTGGAGGAGTCAGGGGCAAAGGAGGGACCATAATTCATACAGAGGGGCCAGCCTTATTCGACAATGCTTTGAATCTATGAGTGACAGTTAGGGGCACTCCAGCAGCCAGTCAGCTTTTAGCTAGGGCCAGTACCCCTGTGGCCCTGCCCCTGGTGCTGTCGTGGTAACAGAGCATCCCTCAACCCTCAGCACAACGCCCCCCACCCCATCCTAATGACCCTACACAAGCGACCGGCCGCAGGGGGAAGATTCTGGACCTGCCAGAGGCTGCGGGTCGGTGTCCTGGCTCCGCAGATGGCCAATGCACCTGTGGCCCCGTCCTGATATATGCCCCTCAGCATCTGTATTCAGAGGGCACCCACACACTGTTCTTTGTGGTAAATTTGGTATTTATTTATCTGGAAATGTTACCGTTTCATTACTAGAATGACTGACTGTCTTTCAGCGATACAGCATGAGGCAAGTGTTTTGGATGCTTGTACAACTTAACTCCTAATTGTGATGCTGTTCGTACCTGTAGGAGGCGATGTCGTGGGGAGTGGGAAATGTACACATCTCCCATTCCGTTCAGATCTGGTTGCGTCTCCCTCTCCGCACCCTTTCCGGCGACTGCCATGGGGTCGCATTGACAGATATGGCTTCTGTAAAACAGTCCCTCGTTTCATTGTAACACCTTCTTGCTCCCATAGAGCTTACCTGGGACCCAGTATGATTTGGGCCACTGGTTGTGAAGCCAATTCAGTATAAATTGAAACGTTAGTGTGTTTTTTTTTTTTGTTATTCCTCCACCATGCATGACATGTCTACTGCAATGTATTTTGGGTACTGAATTATGCGTGTGTGTGTGTTTGTGTGAAGGTGAGTGTGTGTGACTATTGCTCCGTGAAGTGTGCCGTCCCGCAGTGCCGAGGAGCTGGGTGGCGCTGTCGTGCGGAGGCCTGTCCCTCATGGTCAACCCCCCCCGCCCCCCCAGCCCTCCCCAAGGCTCCCCCCACCTCTCGACAGCTGGTCTCCCAGCATGGGCCCGGTCCGGCAGGCCGCCCACACTCTCCGTTCAGGTAGTGCTCTGATTTCCCCTGTGCTCTCCCAGCGAGGAATATCTTCATTTATTATTGGTGTCCTGGCACGCAGGGGGTAGGGGGTAAGAGATCGGGGGGTGGGGGGGGCTGGGTCCTGTGACCTCTAGAGAAAAGAGATGGTGTAGGTGTGTGCCTGATAATTCTCCCCAGTCTTACCTGGGCTGTTCAGCTTCACAGCACCATAGGTCTTCAATTTCTTTTTCTTCTCTGTATATAAAAAACAAACGCATCATCCTGGGAGTGAGGGAGCCTGCTGGAAGGAATTTGGGAGAAGCTTTTGGGGAGGCTCACTGGCTTTGGCTGCTTGGCCTAACCGTGGGCCCGTTGGCTCCTGGTGGGGAGACTTGAGGCTAAAAGAGACTGGGACTTTTGGGCAGAGAGAAAGCGACGAATCGTGCGGTGACAGCAGTCAGTCCTTTGTGCATCTAGCTCAGTGCCCTATAACAGCTCCTGCCAACATCAGTGTTCACGTGTTAATATATTTTTCATTGTATTTTGTATGAGTATGTGTTTTGTTTTTTAGATGTAGACTTTTGTTTGCATCCAGACTTTCAGAAAAATCCACCGTTTTGCTTTGTTACTGATCATTCGGGTCAAAGTTGGTTATGTTTACATGACCCCATGTTGCCAGATCAGCTCGTGTGCCCTGGATGCTTGTGATTGGCTGTGGTCAGGGTTCAAGTGGAACAGTTGCTGCGCCTTTGGTCTGCCTCCAGTTGTTCTGCACTCAGATTTTTTTTGGTCCACTCTCTGACTTATTCCTCCCATTCTTCCTGAACAAACAGATCTACTTTCCCAATAGAGATGAGCTGGTGGGGTTTTGGTGGGAGGAGGGGTATGGGGGAGGAGGGGTGTGGGGCTTCAGTTTCTGTCAGTCACATTAAAGCACGCTGATAGAATCCCTGTCTGGACTAAACTTCGGACAAATAGCTTTCCGATCGATAGTTTCCCAACAGCAATATTTGGTATCAATGTGTGTCCTTCTCATTACATGCGGAAGCAGGCGTCTCCACGGCTGCTGAATAATTTATCCCCCCGACGTGCGAGGAATGGCAGAACAGGAGGCCCGCGTTTTCCAGTCCGGTGTGGGTAGGGGAGGGCCAATCACCTGCTTCCTGTAGTCCCCCCCCCACGCGGGCCTGGGGCTCAGTTTCTACTGGCTTGAGACATGGTGGGGGTGGGGGGGTTAGTGGGGTGCTGGTATAAATCGGGTCTCATGCTTAGTGTTGGTGGCACAGCTGCAGTGTGTCTCTGCCTTTTAGTTGGATGCTTTGGGTGGTGTTTGGGCTGTGCTCAGTTACAGCACGTTTGAGGTGAGGGTACGGTAAAATTGTCAGTTTTTTTGGGGCTTATTAAGCCTGTGTGTTTGGATCCATCAGTGGATGAAATCATGGTGGTTCTCTGTCCTTTGATGTTTGGACACCGTTGTCCATTCGGTATCTGTTGGGGGGGTGCAGTTACCCGAACCAGACCACTGTAGCGTGGTGCCCGGGTGGAGATGTTTGGTACAGTTTCTGTGTTTGAAGACCCGGATCTGACGACATTAGGGCTCATTTCCGGAATACTCCATCACCGTGCTGCCACGGCAACAGCACTCTGATGCACAGGGTGACAATTAGCCCCCCCTGACACAGAGGGCATCTGTATTGAAATGATGGAAGTCTGGACGGTCGGCTAATGACAGCTCTCTCCCTCTGCCCCCTCCCCCCAGGGAACCGCAACCAATCACAGCTTCTTCCTTCTGGCTGCTATAAGATGCCTCAGCTACATGCGTCACACTAAGTGTTATAAATGCAAGTTTACACCACTCAATGATCTTCAGGCATAATAATAAAGTTTTATTGCGCCGTGCCTATTAGCGAGTTAATGTTGGCCGCTGATGGCGTGTAATCGCGCTCCTTCTCGGCATAGCGAAGTCCGGGTTCCCACAAGCCCAATCAGCAATACGCGGGGAGAGGCCGTAAATAGCCTAATGCTATTTTAATTACAGGAAACATAATGTGCAGGGCCCACGCGCTAACTTTGACTCACTCTACCTGCTGGCTTCACCCCCCTCCCCCAGTGTGAGGATGAGGGGATTGCTGACCCCTAGCTTCTCCGGGAGGGGCGGGGCTCATTTGGCTGGGTGCTGTCGACCCCGAGAGGATTTCCCGGCTCTCTTCGAGGAATGCTCCACGCCTGGCACGCGATCTGTTCCTGCCACGCTAGGACTCGTGGTCACGTGCTCCATCCGTGCTCAGAGGTGCCCCCTACTTGTAGCGTGTAGCTGATTTAGTTGTGCCAGTCCCCAGAGAGGAGGCACCCCCTCCTGGTAGTGGACGTTATCCACGTACATGTTAGCTACACGCCCGTTGTAATTAACGTGATACCTGCAGTATGGATAACATGGGGCGGGAGGGGTGGGATGTGGAAATGCGGGGCTCGCAGTGGGGAAGCTGGGCCCGGCTGGTGCTGGGGGAGTGGGGGGCCCGGCTAATTTGGCTGAAACAAGGCCTCCTCCAGTCCAGCCGGCGTCCTGTCGGGCCTGTGTGGGTCCGCGCCCCGGGATCGGCTGTGGGGCAGTAACTGTGTAATGATGTAAACCCTGGTGGGCTTCAAATCGCTGATTGACAGCATTAAAATGCACTTCAGAACGTGGCTGAGCCAGGGGGGGATGGAGGCCCTACTGGGGGATATTTTTTATTTTTAAGCAGGTACAAACAGCTCCCTCCGCGACCTAGTCTTCCCTCACTCTGTAATGATTTCCTGAACCCTACAGGGGGCTCTGCTCCCTCTGTCCTCCCCCTTTCCCTCTTTCTCACTATCTCTCTCCCCTAGCCTATCCCATCTTTTCTTTGTGTGTGTATTTGTATGGTGGGGGTGGGGGGGGGGGTGCTGGATGATAAGAGGAAGCTGGTATTTTGTATTTCTCAGGTTTTATTGTTACCGTCTCGGGGGCCCTATGCAAATGGCGGGGGGCAGGTTTGATTGAAGGTGCTGGGCTTCTGCCCTGAGGCCTTCTCTCTGTGTGGCTAGAGAGCTAGTCAGCGTGGCGATTCTCTGCCCACACACACACACACCAACCAACCAACCCCCACTTGGATCGAAATGCTGCGTGTACTCGACGCTTGTTAGTGGGGACCCCGGTCCTGGGACGACCGACAGCTCCTATAACTTCAAATACCACGCGGCAAAGTGGGGTGATGCAGCGGGCAGTCACACCCAGTCCCAGCTGCTCTCCCACAGCAGTGTCATGCCCAGGACCATCCAGCCTCCTTCGTACTGACCACGTGTTTTTATCTAGAATGATTCACCATTACGCCGCAGTCACACGGAGGTCTGTTTTGCTGCCGTAATTCAGATTAAGTTGTTTTCTCAAAGGTACAAGAGCAAAGCCTCTGCTTAGGCTAAAACTGCCAACATGTGTGTGTCAGGTCATGTTTCCTGCCTCGCTAAATCATTATCATAACTGTTGGGAAACGTAATTGGTTTCCTTTGTCGGTATTTGATCGTAGCTCTAACTTTTGAATTAGACTAATGTTGCTCAATCCGGTCATTGTGGACCCACAGACAGTCCACATTTTTCCTCCCTTCAATCTCCCTGCCAGTTAGTCCACATTTTTGCTCCCTCACAGCTCCCCAAAAATGTGGACTGTCTGTGGGTCCCCGAGAAACAGATTGGGAAACACTGGTCTAGACTTTCTCTAACTTGTGGATTATTCAGCACATGCCTTGGTTTCTGCTGAAAACCTGCTGACTGCTTCTGTCCAACTTGAGATGTTTTATCATCTATCTTCAGCCATACTTTCGAGCAGCCTTAAGTCTCTGCCTGACTCAAAGCCCATTCTAGCCCCCCCCCCAGGAGTATTAGGAAATAAACTTTATATTTTTGACACTCCTGTATTTAGATAAATGAGTTTTTAATAGACGGTGACAGGTCTGGTCGTCTTGCTGTCTTTTTTTCTTCCTGAGCTGTTAAAGATTATAGATGGACATGTCTTTAGGTGCCTCTTTGTTCATAAGTCCGTCGGTGTGGTGGGAGGCTGGGAGAGAGACGGCGAGGATCGTGCCGCTAATGACTGCGGAGGAGGGGGGTGTTACCATTTACCACATTAGCACTGACACACGCCCAGGCACGGACAGCCGCACGCATATGCAAAGTGACTACTCCCGCTGGCTTCGTCACAACATTATCACTTTTGATGGGGCTGAGTTCGGGCGGGTGGTGGAGGGAGCAAGACCTGAGATAAGGGGCACAGGTACCAGTCACTGGCATCACGCACCCAACCATCCCCAGCGGGAGGGCGAGTGGAGCGGAGTGTGTCAGTCACACGGTGTGGTGCGGAAAGGTACAATGGGGGAGGGGGGAGGGGGGATGATATGATGGCTGGGACTTTATTTCAAACTTCAATTCAAAAGTGAATTTATGGCCATAAGAATCTATCCCTTCAATCTGAAATTATTATGCTAAAACATAAATGAGCTTAATTCTGTGATAAGATTCAGGTTAAATAAGTTCTGATTGAAGGAAGCTGGGCTAGCAAAAGTAGCTGAAGTAGCTAAGAGAATTGACTGTAGCTCTGTCTTCGGAAACGCTGCGCTAACGGAGGTGACTGTAGCTCTGTCTTCGGAAACGCTGCGCTAACGGAGGTGACTGTAGCTCTGTCTTCGGAAACGCTACGCTAACGGAGGTGACTGTAGCTCTGTCTCCATAAACGCTACGCTAACGGAGGTGACTGGAGTTCTGACTCCGGAATGCTATGCTGGCAGAAGTGACTAGAGTCCTGATTCTCGAATGGTAACCTAATAGAATCAACTGGGGTACCAATTGTGGAATGCTCAGCTAATGGGTGTACCTGGGTATTGGACTGCTTAGGTGAATCTAACGAAGGTAGCTGGGATAATGATCTAAGAAGGCTACACTAGCAGATGCCGACAGATCGAGGGCAGCAAGCTGCAGCACTAGCCTCGCCCTGCTCGTCACACCTCTGCTGACATGTGTGCTGATGCGCTAATCACTTCTGGCCTTCACTTTCTTCTGCTAATGTGATGACTGGGAAGTTTTGCTAATTAAGCCCCTGATAGTTAGTGTCTGCAGGGGGGTTGGGTGGTAGTTGGGTTAAGGGTGGCGATGGACAATGTTGGCTTGTGAGGAGGGCTGGCTAAAATAGACTGCTCATTAATCTCGTGTCTTGGCACTACGCAGGATTGTTGTTCACTGGCCTCTCTGAGACATTTGATTCGAGGTTGTTTTTTTTAAATTCCTTTTACATCGTTTCGTAGAGAACAAAAGCTATGATCTGGTACCGGTTTGATTTCTGACGGACGCATCTCTCAGCTACCACTCATCTGCCAGTTCCACCGAATGGCTCCAATCACCCCTTCGACATGGTGGAGGAATGATATGGGATATAAGATGAAATAAACCCTAGAACCAAAGAATTTAGCTTCCCCGAACGCGAGTTTTCACTCTAAGTAAATAAATAATGTAATTCCTCACTTGTCCCACCTCAGCAGACTGGCCGCATTAGCATGGTAATCATCTCCATCGTTTACAAGGGCGAAATGTTTCAATTTAATGCTTTGGTTGTGTTACAAGCCATGCACTTAATTAGGGCATAATGACTCCACTGAGGTGACTGTGGGGATGAGGGAGGGCACTTCAGATCGGCCAGCGGAGTTGTCGTCTCTCAAGTGCACCGGTAAGGAGGAACCCCCCCCCCACCCCCCAGACGGCAACTGACGTCCACGGAGACGCGGGCTTCTGCACTGCAGGGGGGAGCATCTTCTCCTCCCTTTATGGGGAGGTGATAAAACCATGAGCATGCTGCCCTGGGGTGATGCGAGGATTTATTTATTTTTTTGTTTTATTTTTTTTAAGGTGCAGAGCATAAGGGGGGGGGGCATAATTCATACCGAGGCGTTAACCAATGATATGTTGTGAACTGGTGAGCAACAGGTGAGGGAGCAGTCTGGCAGCCAATCAGCTTTCAGTAGGGGCCAGTACCCCTGTGGCCCCGCCCCTGGTGCTGTTGTGGTAACAACTGCCCTCAACCTTCAACGCCACACACCTTACCCCCAGCCCCCACCCCATACCCCCCAATGCCAAAATGACCAGCCATGGGGGGGAGATTCCTGACCCGGTGGTGGCTGCATATCGGCGACTTGGCCCCACGGATGGATGGGACGGGGGGATGGGACCCCTGGGGGTTGGGAAGGCAGAGGTGATGCTGTCCAAACTTGTCACTCTGGGCTCCATGACATCTGTAGATGAAGAGTGCCACACTTACCCCGCCTCCTA
>JAAGVU020000020.1:0-11589 GCA_011763525.2 Mormyrus iriodes
TAGGCTTTAGACATAAGCAGTTGAAATATAACACTTGGAAGCCAGGAACAAAAATTGTGTTACATTGTGTTATTGATCCCCAGAGGGAAATCAGACTATGATACTCAGTGCGAGAGCAAAATAATGAAGATTCACACCGAACTGCTGCATTTGTGGGCAGGAAAAGTAAACAAAAATCCAAAATCCATCTCTGCAAACCACTAATCCCTACCCTAAAGCCATGGTATAGGGGGGCGGGGGGCTATTCCAGGCAGCAGAGGGCACAATGAAGGGGAATATCCAGGATGGGATTCCAGTCCCAGATCAGGATAAGTGGGTAGAAGATGGATGGATGGATGGATGTTGTATGTCTCTTCAGATGTTCTGATAATTTCAACATCATCAATGGGAGTAGCATAGTATAGTAGTAAGGCAAGGGGACTGTGTAAGGGGAGGCTTTGATAGTCATTTGTTTTTTGCAGCAGTCCCTTGAGTGCACCTTCTACCTCATCAAGCTTCCTCCTCTTGCTGACCCAGCTGGCATCCATGCGCTTTTTCTTCCTGCCAGTCTTAACAGTGCCCACCGCATCAGTGCCCTGTTCCCTGGAGGGCAGGTCCTTCCTGTGATGTCTGGGAGCAGATGTTAAAAGATCAGTTCAACCAACAGGGTTTGCTGCGGTCAAAGGAAGGAACTCATAGTTGGAAGGTTGATATGTAAGATGGGCCCCTTCTTTCACCCTTTGGGCAAGCTCACCGTAGCACTGTGACTGTCTCAAACCAGTTGCTGTGCTTGTTCTTCCAGCTGTCCACCTTGATCCAGCTGGAGCTCTCTGTCACCAGCTTGGCCATTTCCACCCGATGGCAGGCCTCGATCAGGCCCTTCTTCTTGTAGCCACCGCCCACTGGTGAAAGGATCCCCTTCACAACTTCATACTGTCCTGTGGAAGCCAAGCACAGCACAGGTCTCCTATGTTGAGTATAGTTGGTGCTTTTTAAGAAAGTTGGTATCACATTTAACTTTGTGAAGCTTAAAGCTAACACAGTAAGCTATAAACCAGTAGTGAGGCCGCAAATTCATGTTTGTCACTGAGTTGAAGGAGCTACAAGACAGCAGCACCACTTTGGTTTTCTTGACACAGTCCATTGTTTCATCTAGAGTGGTTACCTGCAGAAAAGCGCTCCAAAAATTTTGACAGAGAACTTGGCAGCATGAAGGACATCACGGTTAAACTGACAATCAAACCAGGAAGCCAACCAAGGTGTCTAAAAGCAAGACCAGTCCCATATTCCATCAAAGCCAAACTAGAGGCAGAAATAGAGAGATTAATGAAGAGTGGAGCATTGGAACCACTGCCAACTAGTAGATGGGCTACACCAATTGTCCCAGTTATGAAAAAGGATGGGGCCTAAAAAGCTGTGGTGACGTTAAAATTGACTCCTGAACAGAATCCTTTAGCCCTAATTGATGACCTTTTTCAGGTTTAGCTGGTGGACAGAAGTTTAGTAAGATTGACTTATGTCAGGCGTAACTCCAGATGCTTGTGGATCCAGAGTCACAGGAACTGTTGACCACAGTGACGCATAAAGGCTTATATAGGTACCAGAGACTCCCCTCCAGGATTACCCCTTCCCCTTGTGGGCCACCAGGGGTCCAGTGCTATCTAGATGATCTGTTTATCACAGGTCCAGATGAACAGTCACACTTGAGGAACCTGGATGCAGCACTGCAGAGATTGGAGGATTATGGTCCGATGGTCAAAAAAGATAAGTGTGAGTTTTTTAAATCTTTTGTTGAAAATCTGGGGCTGGTGATTGACAGTATTGGCCTCCACAAGGCACCATCTACAGCAGGGGTGGGCAATCTTATCCGCAAAGGGCCAGTGTGTATGTAGGTTTTTGGGATAACCCTTAGGTCAGCTGTTCACACCCAGGTGTGAGGACTCTTCAGCCAATCAGTCCTCTAATTAGTAATCTAATTAGGGAGCTGCAGCGAATACCCACACACACAGTGGCCCTTTCTGGATAACATTGTCCACCCGTGATCTAAAATATACACTGTTGTGGGGGTGCCATCCCTAACAAATGTGCATCAGCTGAGATTGTTCCTTGGCCTGCTGAGTTTGTGTCTAACCTTGCCAATAAGTTAAAACCACTGCATGAGCTTCTGAACAAAGCATAGCCATGGAAATGGACCAACAACTGTAAGACGGGGTTCAGAGATGTCAAATTGGTTCTCTCTAAATTTGAAGCCCTCACCCATTTCGACCCCAAGTTCCACTTTGGTTGCCCTGTGATGCCTCACCTCACCGTATGGTGTGGGTGTTGTCATGTCACATCTCAAGCCATCAGGTGAGGAGAGACTGATTGTCTTTGCTTCGAGGACCTTGAGTAAAGCAGAAAGCAGGTATGTGCAGATTGAGTATGAAGCACTTTATATAGTGTTTGGAGTAAAAAAAAAATCCATCATTACCACTTTGGGAGGAAATTCATATTATTCACTGACCATATACCACTCAGCTCTATCTTCAGTCCTCACACTGGAGTTCTGTCGCTGGTGGCCAGCCACATGCAGAGATGGGCTTTGCTATAGTCTGCCCACCAGTATGACATTAAATACAGAAACGTGGATCAGCATGGATAGGCAAACGGACTCTCTAGGCTCCCCTTGCCTGTTTCCCACACTGAGTAACTCCATGCCGAGATCTTCTACTTCAAAAAAATGCCGTAAGATGCCGTATGTTCCTTCCTTTGGCTGGTTGCACGCACTTGCTGAAATGCTGGTTCCAGTGTTCTGACATTAAAAGTGAGAAGTCAAGTAGGTTTATTTGTCATTTCAGCCATATACACAGTATATGGTGAAGCGAAACATTGTTCCTCCAGGACCGTGGTGCACAGAAAAACAAAAAGACATGAAACAACACAAGACTACACCAGTGCAATTTACAGGGCAAGACAACATACAGTGCAACGAAGTAACCGTGCTGGTCTGAATGTTTGTTTGAATAAATAGTATTATTGAAGATGCAGTATTATGACATATACTATATTCTAGCAGCAAGACAGCAATAAATAGTAAATAAAGTCCAAACAGTGGTAGCAGCCGGACAGAGAGTGTGCGGCATATAACAAACATGGCATATGAAATACTGTTCGTGATTCAGTTCTGATTCAGGAGTCTGACGGCCTGAGGGAAGAAACTGTTTCCCATCCTGGCGCTGAAGGCTCGCATGCTATGGAACCTTCTGCCAGCCGGAAGGAGGGAGAACAGGGTGCGGTGGCCTGAGAACCCCAATATGCAAGTTACTCTTGTGTCTCCAGTTCCGTTCTTTATTAGTTGTAACCCTAGTGTGACAAACTAGATGTATACAACACCACACGTCATGTAATTTGTGTGGATTCAGGGTAGTTCTTTTCCCAAACCCATGGATATTTTTGCTGGTAACACTTTTGTAACTGTGGTCATTGTATTGTTTACAAAATGTTATTTTGTTTACCTTTTGTTATACTTTTTTCATAATAATTTAAGTTGCATTTATTATTTATACATTACTTCCTTTAGTACTACTAATAGTATTATTTTAAAGGTTCATGCAGCCAACGAGGTATTGTTTTTTTTGTTGTCCTGTACTTTGGTAAAAAGTTCTTACACATGCTGTGCAAGCTAATGTTTTATGATAAGCTAGCATGGTCTCTACATTTTCTTTAAAATCTCTGTTTAATTTTCATAAAGAATTTGAAGTGAAGCTTTCAAATAAACCAGTAGCAAGAAAGCTACCTGTGTCTGCCTGTGCAACGAGAGAATTACAGTAAAACTTGTCCATCGGCAGGAGTGGGCGATTGCTGCAGGTTCAGAGGACCATTTGGTTTATCACCACCTGTCTACAGTGCACAGAGCAGTCATCAAAGGACTGACAGAGGAGTAAAAATTCATGCTGTACACACACAAAAAGAAGAAGACATACACAGTTTTAAAGAGATCCATTTTTAGTACAAAACCATAAAGAACTTAAGCACTAATAAATAAAAAATGGTCTAAGAAGAGGATCTTCCTGAAAAAAATGGTCTAAGAAGAGGATCTTCCTGAAAGGTTTACTAAAAGCTTCATTTAGCTAAGCTGTGGGATGGTGGTAAATGTTTTGACTTATTTGCTTCTGTTATTTAATTGAACCTTGCTATTTATAAACACATTTAAGGTGCTGAAGTTAAAGGGTAAATGCACTCAGTGATAAAAAGAAGTTAAGCACACAGACGGAGTGGTGGAAATGAAATGAATCTGCACGTGGTGAAAGGTCATGAGACTGTATCGCAATGATTATATAAGACGTCAAACAAATATAAAACAAATAAAATCATTTACATAGCCATCGCTGGTCTGCATGTGGACCAAATTACATCCAAAACGGACTATTACTTCTGGGTGCTTCACTTCTTTTGTCACTGAGTATGCCACAGGAAGCATCATTGGCCATCATTATGCGAAACTACAGTTCTGGGGTGCGTTTCCCAAAACCATAGCGGCTAACAACCTTAGCAACTTCCATGGTTGGGCCCATGCAACAGAATGGTCGGTGATCATCTTCTTCTTCCAAAGTCAACAACCAATCATAGGATTCAAAGTGAACAATCAATGAAGTGAGAAATCAGCCACTGTTCCCGCCTCCAAAGTCTCAAAATTCAACCTGTGGAGCGAGCGAGTGTTGTGCAGACGCGAGCGCGCGGAGGATGGGTGCCCTGCTCGCGAGCACATACGGGCGCGTGGCTGTTGTGCGCGGGTTCTGAGACTAATTAGACGACATAATTTGACTTGGTTTATTAACTGATTATAATGAAGTAGTTTGTTATAATTATGTAGTAGCGCACGACAGCTCGGGACTAAGTTGTAATGCAAGTACTTCGAAGTAGTTTCACCTGTTATCAATTAAAAAAAGTCGGCTGCTACCCCATTTGACCCTATTTTAAAAGTCATTGGAGGGTCTGTAACGTCGTTTTCGCCGAGGTGATCTAAGTAAGTCTGTGTGGGTAATTCAGCAACAGCCATCAGTATGCCCCTTAACATCAGCGGTACCTGGGACATGGTCAGTAATGTTAATTTTGATGCCTACATGGCTGCACTCGGTGAGTACGACGCGTTAAATCGCTTTGCTTTAAAATCGAATTTCCCGACTTGGGACCTTTTCCACATTAAGCTATAGCCTGTTTGTTTGGCTGCAGCCTTTGATTTTATTGGGCCTTGGTAATAACTGTGTCTTATGGACTATACGCCTAACTGTGTAAACATTAAGTGGGGAGAGGATTTTCAAGTTCTTACCCCTTCCTCTGGCTCGGCAGCGCTCCTGCTCGCTGTTATCCCTGCAGGAGGCGCCGCACGCCGCCGACCGGGAAACGCCTGCCGTCCTCACGCCGATGGAACAAACGATATATACAGATGTACGATGTATCGGTTAACATACTGTAATCGCTGTCAGGCATTTAAACCTGTAATGGTGACGGGTTTTTTTTTTTTCCTCATTCGACGCTCCAGCGAGGTTTTAAATTCTTGATTTACGTAACGATTTCATTACTAATTTTGCCCAGTAAATCGATCTTTCGCTTCATTCCTGTAAGCTTGGCAAGCTTCCCTGGGGTTGGGTTGGTGGGGTGTTGTGTGGCGGTCCTCTTATTTTAAGAATTTTTCTTCATCTGAGTCTATTACTTTATTGTGATGTACTGTACTGTACTGTACTGTAATCTGTCTTGAGTGAATTTTGAAGCGGATATTGCTTTTTGTAAAATGCATTTGAATCCACCCAATGGGATTATGACATTTGGTTAGATTACATCCTGAAGCATGGCTGACCTACAGGAATAGACTTTGCAACAAGGAAGGTTGCTGGCTTGCTGAAGACCCAGAAGGTGATTGAGCAGGATGGGGAGTACTTCACCATGACCACAGTAAGTTCCTTAAGGAACTACAAATCTTCCTTCAAAACTGGAGAAGAGTTTGAGGAGGTGACCCAAGGCCTAGACAACAGGAAGTGCCAGGTGAGTGGATCCCTCTCGGAGGGTTATATGCTAGCCATGCAAGAGGTCAGAATGTACTAAATGGCTGAAAGGATGACCTGGAGGTGTATGGGTTTAGCTGGTTCTATGCTCTCTACCCTGTTGATGGAGGGCTTTTTTTCCCCCCCCAGTCTCAAGTGAATTGGATTGGTGACAAACTAGTCTGTGTGCAGAAGGGGGAGAAGAGTGACCGTGGCTGGACTCACTGGCTGGAGGGAGATGAGCTCCACTTGGTGTGTCTGTCCCCACCCAGTGCCTTCATTGGGCATAAAGTGTGAAAAGATTCTCAACTGTGCACATGCATAAGAGCCCTGCTAATTTTGAAATGAATCTCTTTACAGGAGCTGTATTGTGAAGGCAAAGTTTGCAAACAAGTTTACAAGAAGCATGCTTGATTTTGGGTGCTTGTTTACTTTTAAATTTTGCTTCATTGTCTAAAGCCATTCAAGCACTTGTCAAATCTGTGTGAAGAACCTGGTTTTTGCAGCGTTCAGCCCTCTGCTTAAATTTTGCTGTTAATCAACTCCAAAAAAAGGGAAACTGCACTTCTGCCTTCTGTCCTCCTTGTTCAGTGCCCAGTGTTCATGCTTGGAGGTTTGTCCTGTGTGGGTTTAAGGGGAAGGTTATTCTTGTACTGTGGATGGGAACGTTCAAGCCTTAACCTCATACAGCTGTGGGAATCATACATTTTTAGCGCTTTGGTTCCTTAACCACATGATTACTAATAACAAGCCACCAAACTAGTTCAAAGTTCTGTGACTGCTCTAAGCTGAGCTACATTAATGGCCTCCCACAAAGCCACTGACCTCCTGTGGTAACGTTTGTAGCTAGTGCTGCATGAACTGGTGTAAGGAAATTGAGTTAAACATTGCAGCCCTTCTGACTTCTAAACTGTAAGACTGGTTAACTTGTCCCCTGCCTAATTCAGTGTACAGGTAGGTGTGTGCATATGAATCTGTAGGTATTCATATTGACTTTATTGCGCTTGTCAATATGCTGTTAAAGAATTTTTAGCATTTCTGTGTGGGTGACTGTTACTCTTCATGTTGTTACTTGATTCCTTCTGATTTATTGTGAGACTGTAGGCCAATAAGGATTCTGTTGGCTATTCAGTAGTCCAGCAAACTTTTTTTTTTTTTTTTTTTTTTTTTTGGCCCTCTTTCTCAGGTCTGGGCTGGTGTTCATCCCTACTGAAACACTCACTCATGGGGCGGTCTTCATACAACTTTCTGAAGTTTGGTCTTGGCAATGAAATTCACTGAAACTTTCTTCCTTTTGGCTAACGAGTCCTGCAATAGTGACTGTTAATGGTTAAGTTATGGGATGGGCTGTTTTTGTTTTTGTTTTTTTTGGGGAACGCCTCTTCTCAGGCACTCTACTGCCCATAGTTTAGTCTGAGTGTGTCCCATGGTTAAATACTGTCCCCAAATCTTTCAAGTTCTTGGTCTGTTTTATTTCTTTGACACGCCATGTGCAATGCAAGCATTTCTTTCAGAAATCAACCCATAATGTTATTTTTACTTTTAAATGAAATACCTGATCAAGGTCAAGATGGTGCAGGATATGATGATCCATCTTCCAGCATTCAGTGACTTTGTATATTCTATCAGTATCAGACTAAGATTCTTGAATATGCTGATAAACTAGTAACAATGACTTGGCAGACTTGAGCATGTGGCAGGGGCCCTCAACAAATAATGGTAAGATGTGACTGCAGGCTTGAGAGGGGCATATCTGAGGCACATCAGGATGTGAGCACCTTTCTGGGACAGCAGAGCCTGGCTGCAGTCCTCCTGTGTGCCCACTAGAAGCTGCATTTCTGCCAGTCTAGACAGGTCAGGGCTGGCTGCAGACTGACCTTATTGCGGCTGTAGATTACACAGGCTTACACAATAAGCCTTAGTTCGGTTCAGGTTATTCTTACCCTGACCTAGAGATGTCCCACTCCAAACTAGAGGAGGAGACCCAATGCTAGTCTAATTCGGGAATAATGCTGGCCTCCAAAATGCCAAATCAGACTAGGTGTGTGTCAGAGCAACAGAACGTGATTCCCTCCGATGCAGAGTGTTTGGGTCAGGCAGATTTAAGAGCTGCGATCCTGCTTTAATCCCGGATCTGTTTATAATCCCACCATCTGTTCCACTGCATGCTGTCAGAGTAGTCATAGCTTGGTGCTGTGTTGTGTATTTACATGATGCATGATTTTTCACAGCATTGTAATGTGTAGCTCCTAGGTTTTTTTTTTTTTTCCCCACTCACTCATGTTTATGTGTAACGCCACAGCCATCTAGCAGTAGTCCAGACTTTTTGCTTTTACCCTTAACCCCATTCTGTAGGTACTGTGCCACCTCTTGGTGCTCCTAAACCCCAACAGCCTAAAATGTCACCTGCGAGAACAAGTCATACTTTACCCGACACTGGGTCTGGGCTGTGCCTCGTATCCTGGCACAGTGACACTAGCCCCTCGGGAGCACAGACAGACTAAGGAGCGCAGGGAAGGTTGCTTTTTTCTGCCTTGGTTCATCCCTCATGCCATTTGCTTCCATTTTACTGTGACTGAAGCACTACCTTACTTCTGTAAGGAAATATGGGCGCTTCCTCTCAATGGGTAGGGGACAGGTTTCCGAAGGGAAGTTTGGGGAGGGTTTCAGTAAGCCTAGGCCGGTTTGTGGCATGTGGTGATACGATGCTCAGGTCTCCTGCGGGCATGTGTGTATCCTACAGGCCACAGAGAAAGGACCACGGGCAAAAGATACTAGAGTGGAACAGGCACAGTTCCGATATCAGTCACAGAGTGTGGTTAAGTGACAAACTAAATGCTCCCAGTGATGCTAACGTCCATATAAACCCTGAAGCAGAACATCCTTCCTCCAAAAACTCTGAGATCTCTAATCAGGAGAACCTGTTTCTTTTGCTAAAGATCTGCATAGCCACTTTTCTGAATATAAGTAGGAATGTCCTGGGAAGGGAGTGAATTTCTAATGCCAAGAGTTAGTGAATGTCAGCTGGTGCAATCACAAAATTTCTCAAGTTTGGCTCAGTTGGTTATCAGTCTCTACAGGAAAGCTGTAGATATGCAAACTCGTAATGTCAGGACTTCCTGTAAGTGAAATATGAACCCTGCACCAAAGGAGTTCCTGGTAAAACTAAGCGCACATGACACTCCACGTTAAATTTGTTGAATGCGATTCAAATGAATAGTGAGCAAAGCAGAAGATATTTAATTTTAAAAGGTGTGCAGGGCAGGCGGCACATAGGAGAAGATTGCATTGAAGCCAGCTAGTCTACCTGTCAATGTGCTTAATAGTGGCTACACAGTAACCATGTGACAAGTATCACTTTTCTTTAATGAATACAAATGCATAAAGAGAATGCAGTAAATTCCTAATGCAGTACTTTGCTATAATCTGTAGAACAATCACACTCCCTTGTGAATGGGTGTATTACAGCGTGTTTCAAGGAGTCTTCTCTCAAGGATGACACTTGTTTCTGATGTGTTTTTTTTTTTTATTATTGATAACGGATTTAATGTTTTTTGTTTTGCTAGGTGCATTTGTCCAAAGTGACCTATTAATAGCATGCAGCTATAGATTTTTACATAATTTAATTTTTAAAAATCTTTCCCTTTCAGTTTTAGACAGCTCCATGTCTGCTGAAGATAACTGAGCTTTCCTCTCTTGAGATTAAACCTTTGAAAGACACATTTGTATGTGAGCGCGAGCTTGACCGAGAGAGGCAGCCCCGGAGCTGAGGGGTTAAGGGTCCATGGCCGCGTGACTGTTGTGCGGAAGTCGAACTCAAATCGGTGCCCTTCGTCCACAAACCGAGGCTTAGCTCCATCACTTCACACTCATTCTTGTTTAGTGTCTTTCATCATCTCTGTTTTTATAACCGTGCTTCTTAGATACTTAAGTGCATCAAAATGTTTCTTATATATTGAACTGTCAAACATTTACTTGTATCTGGACTCTAGCTGTTTTAGTTTGAGTGTGAATGCTGTGCGTCTTTTGTGGGTCTTACAACTTTTTGGTGCACTTAGTAAGTATATGTGTATTGAACGTTTTTCCCCTTAATTTCATTCATCATGGAATCTCCACTGCGATTATTTTGCTGAAAAATGAAAATCAGCACGACTGTAGTATTGTTAATTTGTGGGTCTGTCAGGCTCTATGCCAAGGCACTCATATGGAGTCTGTTATGGTGAAACAAAGTATTAACTCAGCAGGTGCGCTTACCCAAACAGTTTTTACCTGGCTTAAAATGTTCACACTTCATCACTCTTGAATATTTTTTTTTCCCACGTATTAGATTTGCCCCCCACTGAAAGAACAGGGAACAATACTGAAACCTTTCTGGCATTCATCCAGAATGTCCATTACAGAAGCAGAGAAGCGTAGAACAGAGTTTTCTATGGCTGCTTATGGAAAGATTTGGATTTGGGCCTTATTTTTGCTCTATGATCCCCTTAACTCCATCACCTAAATCAATGGCTCCCAATCCAGTCCTCGGGGACCCACAGCAGTCCACGTTTTTGCTCCCTCCTACCTCCCTACTAGGAGCTGACAGGGAGCAAAAACATGGACTGTTTGGCAGGAAGCTCAGAGGGAGCAAAAAGGTGGACCGGCTGTGGATCTCCAAGGACCGGATTGGGAAACGCTGATGTAAATGTATTTCTTTAATGCATATCTGCATTTGACAGTATATTTGGGAAGGAAAGCATTCCAGGATCAAACTAGCCGTCTTACCAAGAAGTAAAACCACTGGTGACCCAGCTGTCATAAATTTAAGCTTTTATGCAAATTAGACCATTAAATGTCTAGAGAAATCAGACCCTGAGGTCCCCTGGCAGGCCAAACAGACAGCATGGCTAAAGCCATACAGACAGCAGGCTTTACTGTAAGCAGCTGTTGGGTGGAGGTATGAGCACCAAAGAGAAAAGGTGATGGAGAATCATTGAGCAGCTCCACCGTGGCAGAGCGCTTAGCCACGCCTGTCCGGAGGGGCTGCGTTTTTGGCAAGCCAAGGCTTCTTTCCTTCTAAGATAATAAGGAGGAATGAAACTTGCCAGATTTCTCCTGCTTTACCTGAGACTGAGATCAGCAATGAAGGATTTGTGGTGTATCCTGGGGGAGCCCAGGGCCACCACAAAGGCTAGAGAATGGGGAAGACTTTCGGGGGCCAAGACACTAACAGGGGCCCATGAGTGTGTGAGCATGGATCAGGACTTTGGTTTGGATAAGGGGGGGCGGCATTTGGTAGAATTATTCAGGGGCCCAGCCATGGGAGAAGCATGCACCACCTAACCCCCTTGTGAGGAGGAGGAGTAGCAGCAGCAGCAGCAGTTATCTCTTTTGCCTTTCTAGGCATTCAAGGATGCCTTACAAAGAGTAAAGTCAGACATTGTACAATAGCAAACAATTAGTGGCTTATCAGCACACGATAAAAGACAAAACAACTAGCAGCAGTCAGTCAAAAAAAAACAAAGAAACAAATCTTTGATAACACAATGTAACACAATTTTTGTTCCTGGCTTCCAAGTGTTATATTTCAACTGCTTATGTCTAAAGCCTA
>JAAGVU020000020.1:17881-36369 GCA_011763525.2 Mormyrus iriodes
TACTATAACCATATTACTGTAGGATATATACCACATTAATGCTATAACCATATTACTGTAGGATATATACCACATTATACTTATGATCTCCACATCTGTACCTTCAATAAGAATATATGCTGAACAGTAGCATTAATATCTGACATTGTTTGAGCGAGTGACATTTTTACAGGGTGGATAATACGGTAAATTCTAAGAACGATGTTTGTAGTCTTCTGCAGTGACAAATGACGTATTTGTGCCCCATGAGCGACTGCCTTCTGGTCCGGAATGTTGCCTATTGCCTCCTGCAGTTTTGGATTGGATAAGTGGATGGATGACGAATGGATGGATTTATGGATGGATTAATGGCCATGACGTTTTATTGCAATAATTCTTAAGACTGGTTCTTGTCACATGAGAGCATTTATTCCAGGAACAAAGAGTAGTCACGCATCTTAAAGAACAAGTAATTAAATTAAAGTGAACAACCTACTTGTTGCCACTTGATGAGCACAAACTGACTCAGCGTTATAGATTCTGCTTTTTATACAGACAAATACACACAGTTGAACTACAATTTGACTGGAACACATTAACATATTCCTGACTGCACCTCGCACAATGCTATCTTTCATTAGGACGTTTTTCCATAGCATGAAAGATGCGGATGCAATTTCAATGTTTGAAGGGTCGCATGAGGCTGGTGCCTCGACTCCAGGCTGCAGAGGGGCTCCTGTGCGTGCTCTCATCTGCGACTTTCAGCGGAGGGGCGCTGATTTGACGCGTCTTGTTTTTAATGTAGATGTTGCAATTTACCACGGTAGGATATGCTGATTACATAAATTATATATCAAGTATCATTAAGGTGAAATCCGGACGTAGCCTTAGAAAATACGTCACATAAACCCCAAGCTGGCGCTGCCACGCGCAGTGTCTCCGCTACGGCGCGTGTCGCTACATCCGGTCTGATGCGTAAGTTTATTACGCACGAATCGTGTGGGCTGAGTGGTGCACAAGTCAAATTATAAATACACCCAGTCGTGATGCGCATTTGTCAACAAAATTTGTGGGTTAAATGAGACGGTGAAATATCTCATTCCTTGCCTGATTGCTGCCAAATCGAATGGCGTACCTCGATATCTGTTTAGACCGGACCACATGATTCTGTCGAAAAGAAAACGTCTCGTAAAATGACCGGGGAGCTGTAAGCCGGTTCTCTAAAAAAAAACCTCTAATGTTATATTTTATAAAGGGTAAACATAAATCAGAGAAGCGACCGGACTTGTTTTAACCATCCGTGGCAGTACCGCGTGTGGCCGGTAGGCAGCGTCCTAGCGCGCTCTGCTCCGGCCTTTGCCAAGCTAAAGCTGACAGCTGCGCGAGAGAAATCCTGCAGTGTTGCGTCAAAGCCAAGAAGCAGCTCTGCTTTGCGCCTTCGCCGATTTCTATTGGAGCGCAATCGCCCCGCCCCGGGAACTACGCGCCCTCATTGGCCGATACAACTGGCAATCACAGCGGTGATGAACGAGCTGACGTAATCCTTACAATAACTCAAGGCATTTTAAGTCATTTCAGATTTTTTTCCTCCTGCTGCTGTTGACGTATCGCAGCTTCCTATACAAACAAGATAATAACCTGTATACGCGCGGAGGAAGCTCGTTCGGTGGAGAATGAATCCCCGCTATAATGGGTGTGTTTGACGGAGGGGATGCTGTTTTTCCCAGCACCGTCATCTGAACAGTGATTGCCGTCTATATTTTTGCTGGTCGGTATTTTCCTGCGGCGCTTCGATTTTCTTCTTGTATCTCCCCATAAGTAAGTAAACGACGCTCCATTTTCTTGGTCGTTTCATTTCGTAGAAATAGATCGTGATTGTGGCGTTTTGACACGGAACCCGTTGGGGTGGGAGTACCGGGGGGGCCGGAGGAGCCGCGGGGGTCATAGCGCAGACGCTTGTTTTGTTGGTGGATTTCCGTATTATATGCCGATTTAGGGAAATTATAAAAACAAAAGACGCGATAGTGTCAGGTGCAGCGTCTTTAATGTAAAAGAAACCAAGTGGTTCGCGTTTAACTCGCCACAAGGACAGCAGGACGCGGCAGCCGGATATACTTCTGACTTTATTTTCTTGATGCGGTATGAAAAAACGGCAAGACCCACATAGTTACATTTTAAAGTAAAAAAATAAGTAACTACGTGGCGCGGCTTTACTCTCCTTAGCAGGCGCGCAAAGCCCGACCTCGGCCAGCCGCTTTAGCCAAATTAAATGCACATTCCCTTTAAGTGACATCCGTCCTATTAGGTGACGCTAAAATGTTACAGTATAAGGGCGTAGTGAAATCAGTTCGCCGGATCGGCTGCAGAATAAGCTTGGGGATCCTGGTTTGGGTGTATATCGGGACCGCTGTGTGGTTAGCGGCGTGTTTACAGCGGACAGGCGGACTGGCAGACGGACAGAGACAGCAGACAGACGGACAGAGACAGCAGACAGGCGGACTGACAGACGGACAGAGACAGCAGACAGGCGGACTGACAGGCAGACAGACAGACAGACACAGACAGACAGGCCTGTTATTTAGACCGCAAACAGCTGGAAACTTTTATACCGTGTATCCTGCTAACCCCGATACATGCTGCCACACGGCACAGGCAGATAGTTTCACCTTTTTTTGTGGCTGCACTGCTAACCCAAAGCGGGTCGCTGACGGTGGGGGGTGGCATGGGCGTAGCTCAGTGTTAGTGAGGCTGGCGGGGGATCCCGAAGGAAATCCTCCAGATTACCGCACCCTGCGCCTCTCAAAACCAACACGGGGCCCTAGTGCTGCCAGAGAAGGGTCTGGATTGGGGGGAGACTGGGGAGGAGGGAGACTCGGCCGGTTCTGGCTCGTACCTCACTCCTTCGCTGTGTCCTTGAAGGGCTTTATTTGCCCTCCTCGTGTCCGGATCAGTGAGTACCGGAATAATAGCCTCAGCGAGTACCGGAATAATAGCCTCAGCGAGTACCGGAATATAGTCTCCGCCTCCCGTGTTTATTCAGCGTCGGCTGTCAGCCGAAAGCCCGGTTCGGGCAGGTTATGGGGGGATGTGCGATGCCTGGTTCCGTGAGCCTCTTCCCGGGAGGCGCTCACTAACCTCCAACATCCTTTATGTATATTTAAAAGTGGCACTTCGGACGCGGCGGGGCTCCGAGTCGCTGTTTATACTCCGTTAGTTAGTTGGGTGGATTTTTAGTATTTTCAGACTGACTCAATTTTGTAGCCTATCTAGTGGTGTTCTCGGAGGGACCAAAGATTGAAGAGATGCCTGCAATCTCCGATACATTCTTTAAAATTGCCACTAAATTGTTGTTATTATTATTATTACTATTATAATTATTATGCTGAATGCGCCTGGGTCGGGCGGAGGCCTTCCCACCGGGACGCACAGAAGGCGGCTCGCTTCACCGGCTCTACCTTTAATTACCATTTTAACGGCAGTGAAGTAAGGGGGCGTGCTAGGGTGATTTTCCTTTACATTTTATGGAGCCGATGTTGTATCTTGGGGTCAAGGGAACCCTGTTGTCTTTAGTTATTGTTTTTAATTAATCTCAGATTCAGTGCAGAAATGAGTAAGTCAAATGTTCTGTTTTTTCTGTATTAATGTGTGAGTTGTTGGGTATTTCGGCCTGTGCGTTACTTCTAACAGTTGATGTTTCAGTTCCCCATTAACCCGACGTTCCTGTTCCCCACAGGAGGAGAGCCTGCCCCCTGGAGAGGAGTAGCGCGGAGCAGTGAGCGATCGGCGCCATGTCCGGGGCCTCGGTTAAGGTGGCCGTGCGCGTGCGGCCCTTCAACTCACGCGAGATCAGCAAGGAGTCTCGATGCATCATCCAGATGCAGGGCAGCTCCACCAGTAAGCTGGCCGGCCCTGTGCTGGGGAACCTGCGGGCATCCCTGAAGGCTAATGATCAGGCAGCCTGGCGCTTATGGAGCAGGGGGGTGTCGGAGTGGGAATTCCTACTCCACCATACATATATAATAGCAAAATGTCTAATTATAAGGTTTAAATCTGCTTTAGAAAAATCTTCTGTATATCGAAAGAGTAATGTCATCATTTTTGCTGCTATCTTGGCTTATCACGATAATATCTCATGGTTCAGTAGGTCGTTGCAAAATGACTGCATAGCTGAGATCCGCCACCAGTGTGCTGAGCTGCATGGAGGCTTTCGCTGTAGGTTTCTAAAAATATACTGTTGAAGTATAGACTGAGCAAGAGCCTGTAACAGTGGAGGCTGTCTTTCAGCCAGAACCACGAAATGGGGTGAAGGAACGGAGGCTGGCCTGACAGCCTCGCTTAATGTTTGGGTTTCTGTCCTTAAGGAGCACCCTGACTAAAATACGAGGTGCCTTTTGTCCAGTGCCGGGAATTGGCCGTGTGCTGAGTACTTTTGCACTTATGAGCACCTGCTTTTTTGTGTGATTTCTGTAATATAGAGGCAGTTTAGAGTACGTGTTCGTCTTTAGTGTTGTAGCATGTGTATGGGGAGCTAATGGGCACCATGTGCAAGCCGAATCAGCCCTGTGCACTGTGAGCGGCCCGGTGCACTGTAAACTGCATGGTGAGAAGCAGGTGACTGCTGGAACTTTTTCCATCTAAAGTAGCGTTGACGTGATGTAGCTGAGGACGCTTGACTACGGTCCCCATCATCTAGTCAAGTTTCACATAGAGAATGTTTGTCCTGAGGGCAGTAGGCATGCGTCTCGTGACTCCAGGAGACTTCATGGGCTGTTTGTCCTGAGGGCAGTAGGCATGGGTCTCGCGAGTCCAGGGGACTTCATGAGCTGTTTGTCCCATTGACAGCAGGGTGTGTATATAGGTGCTGTAACGTTGGGGTGGAGCTGGGGTGCTTTTTCTGTGACTATATGGGAACTTGAGATGTTATTGTTCATATTTTGGCATGGGGAGGGGATTGTGATCTCACCACCTGAACATGTACAGGACAGGAATGAGCCCAGAAGAGTTTCTTGAGGCCTTGTGCTTAAATAGGAGTCAGCAATGCAGTTGGCCGTCTTCCTCTCCCCCTGTCCTGCACACGGGTCATTCAGTCTGACATTAAAGGGTATATTTTACTTTACCCAAGGGTATTTTGGCATTGAACTGCAGGAATAACACAAATCAATATTTTCTTGTCTGAAGATCACTCTGCGCTATGTAGAGGTAAATTTAGTGCTTAAAATTGAACCATCTGATTAAAAACTAAAGGCTTCTTCCATGCATTGAAAAGTGTGAGGAATAGGTTTGGAGGGTAGATACTTTTCAACCCCAAAAAATTAACAGCCAATAATTAAACAAAGTGCTTAACACTACTGTTTGGAATAGATGATGTATAGCCACTTAGCATGCTCTCCAGTGGAACACAATGAGGATTGGTGCTCAAGATTGTCAATGCTGCTGCTGCTTATTGCATTCAAGCCGTCCATTATAACAGGAGTACTCGTGCTGGCGATGGGGGGTCGTACACGCTCACGCTTGCTCTGTCCCAGCCAATGAATTTTTGCAGCTGACAGTGAGCCCGCGATGGCTGGTTATCTCATCGTGCTGAGTCATAACCCCTATGGACATGCTTATGATTAATGCTGCTTGGGTTGCCAGTCAGGTTGTGATGGGTGCATGTTCTGTGTCTATCATGGGTGGCGTAATGGTCAAGGAACTGGAATTATGACCAGGAGGCTGAAGGGTCAAATTCCTGGAAAAGGAACCTGCCATCATACCCTAATGCGATGTGCGCTGGTTCATTCAGTACCGCATCCAGTTGTATAGTTGGGTCACGTTACGCCTTGTCAGCTGAGTTGGCTTGGATGTGAGACTCTTTAAATCAGTACTGATATGGTGTCATATAGGGACGCGGTATCTGTGGAGTTATGCTGATTATTCCTATCTGGGCAGCTCTCTGTGGAAGTGGAATTAACCCTAATGCACCATTTGGCAGAATAAATGTTTCTTTGATAGGTTTCCCAGTGAAGCAGCCTTTTAATTTGAATTTGACTTTTCTTTGGTACCAGTCTTGAGTGACATTCTTGCAATGTAACAATTTTCTGAAGCCAGTCAGATTGTTAGAATATACCGGAAGCTGCCCTGACTGCCTGATAATCAGATTCTTTGCTGTAATTAGGTAAATGGTAAATGTATGATTTCCAAGATCTTCCTGGTTTTCTTCTCCCAGTCAGGCTTTGTCTTTTCTTTTGCCATTGTGCTACATACCTTCTTGAAAGCACCCCCCCGCCCCCAAGATTTCCTTCTTATTAGTCCAGTTAACGGCAGCAATGAACAGAGTGCCCACATGGATCCTCTGGGGCTCCTGTCTCCGCTGCATGCCTGGCGGTGCCGTTACTCTGGTACGGATTTGCTCTGGTCAGGTTCGTGGCACTGAGGCAGTGCATCAGTGAATAAAGATCATGGCTCCAGAGTCTCTCTGCTTCTCGTCCGGATGCTTAACCTGGGAAGGTCTGCTGGCGCTCGTGCTGCAGGAATGCTGCCAACCTACTCAGCTGTAATATTTCCCATCATGCGTAGAACACTGTGTCTGTGACCTCAGAGTGGCCGTGCGTTACGGGGGGGCTGATGAGCTCCGTGGCCTTGGGGACTTGCAGTGTTGCTTGTTTTCACAGTCTGCCAGTTGGAAGAGATTCTGTTTTATTATTACTTTTCATTTTCCTTCACTCCTCTGAGTGATCTTCTCCTGTGGGGGTGGGCGATGATGGGGGGGGACATGTGACCCGAAATCGTGACTTGGCCCTATGCGTCACACGCGTCTGTGTGGCATTACCATGTTCTCGGCACCTTCTGGAGAACAGGCGTTTGCTGTGGCTTAGTGTTGCTTCGGAAACATCCCGCTTCTGAAGTGTATGCCTTTACGCCGACTCACCTCCGGCGATCTGCGGCCAGACTGTTAGAACGCTGGATGCAGTTTGCTGTCAAAATGGGCTGGAAATCAAAGGAGTTAAAAATAATCTTGGTATGGGGAAAATAGCCTGGAAATAGTTTCATTTTTTTCCCCTGCTCCATCTCCTGGAGGTCAGCAGTGTGGTAAAGCAGTCATGCTGAGTTTGGACGTGTGTTTTTGAAGCAGGTGTTTTATTCAGGGGCAAGCAGTTTGTGATCTGAAATGATCTTAGCTGGAATTCCCATTTTATAGTTTTATCATCAAACAATGAATGATTCACAGTAACCCCTTTGATATTTCTGAATGATTTCACTGGCCTTTGTTGTGAGAGAGGTTCTCTGTGCACTAGCAGACTGTGTCAGCTGACCCGAAACGCAGCTGTGGCTTCCTGGATACACGTGCTGTTCCGCACCCTGCCAAGCTACCAGCCCCGTCCAGGGTCAGGCTGGATCTTGGTACTGACTCACCCAACATGCTTGCAGGGATCAGTGCAGAACCTCAGTCCCTGGCTGGCACTCTGCAATACCGAGCTACAAGTGGCTGTGATTTATTCCTCGGGTATAATGGCTCTCTGAATAGTAGGGCGAGTATCCTGAATGCTTTTACCACAGTCTGTCCCAGATAATTTGGGAAGAAAAGGGGAATGTAGAGCAGAAAGGTCACCAGGACCTCATCAAGCATCCTGCTTCACGTTTGCAGGACCCTGACCTATTAATTGCTGTTTACATGTAATTGATGTAATAGCAGAAGCAGGTACCCTACTTATTAAAGATCTGTTATGTGATTTGGTTTGTGGGTTGCAGTCATGAGAGATGGTTTTGTTGTGAAGTGTCTTTCTGTCACTGCTAGCCGAAGTCCCGTAATGGCTTTGGTGCTTTAAACGTCACTGGAGGAAGTTCCATTTGGTACGGTCTACTGTAGCTATGGGTCTTTCTGTCACATGATTGTTAAGAAACCAGATTCAAAAACATAAATAAAGTGAAAATGTGTGAAAGGATGTTGGTGGCCGTGTGTGTTTCCCTCTTTGCCTGAGGTGTTACTGTTCATGTCATTCCGGATTTATATAAATAATTCTGCCAATTTATAAAAGTCAATGATGTGTGCACTGAGACAGGGCTGGGGGGCAGGGAGAGGTGGCCAGACTAGCTGGAGCCCCCCACTGATGGATGGATGGACCTGTGGGGGGTAGCCTGCATGTCAGAATAGGCTGGTGTCAGATTCATTTTCACTTTATGAGAGATTGAGATGGGAGGGTTCACTCAGTGCTGCACACACATGGCACTGCCTGACCTGGTTTTGGGTGATTAATCCTGGAACACGATCCCAAGGTCGTCCGAATCAAACCTGTAATCCTCACCCCTCACCCCCCCCCCCCCCCGGGGTGGGGGGGGCACCCGTCCCCCGGGTCCCCCGTATAAGGGGGGGATTATCCACGCTGACTGCTTTGTGATTACAGGCCTCGCCGCTTCTTAGCAGCGTGGCGATGATGGTGATGATAATTATTAACGTTAATTTAACGTTAAATTGACGTGGTATTCCTTCCCAAGCTATAAGCCTATACCTGTTATGATTAAAGATCTTTATTATCCTCCTCTGGGAAATTACTATCATTTTAATAGTGACCATTTTCATGGCGGGGTGGTGCCCATTTTGATTACAAGGCAGTTCTGGGCCTTTGTGCATTTGGCACCAGTCGAGCATGTTGGCTGCGAGTCGCACTCCCGTTCGTTAACGTTGTGGGTGAGGATGCTTCAGAAGCCCGTTTTTAGGCACTGTGTTAGAGGAGGTTTTAGGGTCACTGAGAGCGTTTTAGGGGGCTGGCTCTCTGGGCATGCGGGTTACGCATGTGACGGCTTAAAGTGAAAGGGTCAGTGAGCTAAAGTCCACCGCTTCGGATTCAGAAACGGACTCGGCTCTTGGACCTTTGAGCCTGGTACAGAGGGTGTGGTCGGGCTTGTGTGGCACTATAAGAATCTGCTGGGGTGCCATTATCTCTCACTTTGGGACTGGACTTCTTGGGTGATCCTGTTTCCGCGCTGGGGTTTGTTAGCTTTAGATGTAGCTGGTGATTTACACACATCTGCAATGGTGCAAACGATGGCAGCCGTCTAGGGAGTTCAGCTTCAGACAGACGTGTGAAGCTAGAGCTGCAGCAGCAGACGGTAAAAGCTTGCAGAGTCATGGTAAGGCATTCTCATGTGGGGTTTTTTGTTTTGTTTTTTAGTCGCACGTTGTCTTCCCTCTATTGTACTCTTTCCCATCAGCCACCACTGCTCAGGAAGTCCCAGAGGAAGCTCCCGGGGCTATATGATTACATCATAGGGGCAGCCATGTCTGCCGGCCTGGATCAATAGCGACCTTGTGAGGGCCGCTGGAGGCCATTACAGGGGCTTGTTGTTTCTTTAGTTGGCCTGAAAAATGGGATAAATGTTCTTGGAGGCCTGTGGCCCCCCTCACACCCCCCACCCTCACAACACTGTATCGTTTGACTCTGAGTTTTCAGCCCGAATTAGTGGAATCGAACAACCCGACAGTTCAGTATTACATGGGAGCTTTTCTGTCACCGTGGATTGTGGTGGAATTACACATAAATCCCTTAATCTGCTGTAAAACAATTGTCTTAGGGGGTAAAGACCAGTTTTCTGGTGTGGGGGTCTTATAAAAGTGGAACAAATAATTATTCAGTTTTCTCCACCACAATAGAATGCAGGCTGACTGGGCTGGATCTGGCCTTTTTCCACATCTCATGCTGAGGCTTTATGCGATTCAGAGAATGGGGCCTGTGCTGTGCTGTGCTGTGCTGTGCTGTGCTGTGCTCGGACTGGTGCCGATGGTGCTTTGGGCTCATGCTGCTGTACCTTCTGTGTTTCATGGTCAACCCAACAACCTGTTTTGAATGAAAGTATTATTACCTTAACGTAAATGATAAATCACAAGAGGTCTTTAACGCCAATGACCCAAGCCGATATCAAAGATTGGAATCTCAGCCGATCCAGGTGTTTTTTAATTGATCATCCAAAGCCCGATTTATTTAATCTTCCACGTCCACCCTATTTATGTCAGTTGTGCAGATCGTACAGTTGTCACACGAGATGTCAGCCGCGTGGAAATTCTTTAAACTGGAAACTGAATATAGCGAAACAGCTACCTGCAGTGTTTGCAGTGCGATCCTTTGGAGGGGAGGCGGCAACAGCCCGACGTTTAATGCCACAAATCTGAGCAGGTGGTTGCAGAAACATAGTTAGGAAGAATAGTGCGAAATTGCGAGGCTTACTCAGACAGAGAATGTACCGATGCCTACTGCACGTGTATGATTGTTTAAATACTTAAAACATCGGAACGGGACTTGGAAGTGGCAGATGTAAATACTGAATGGATCGGATGGGGGTACCAAAAAAGTGGGTTGGGATATCCCTCATATTTTAAATAGTATAATTGGTTTTACCTTGGTAAATTACTTATTGAATATCTGTTGTAATATCTGCCAGAGGTTTCACAACTACGAAGTGATTTTCCTAAACTTAGGAACACAGCGGCTGCTGTGGAACGACTCCTGTAATTAGCCCCATGTAGAGAAGCTTTGTCTGCTGAAATGCCCCCTGACATGCCCCTGGTTGCAGATCTGTACTAAAAAACATCATGATTTTTAGCATCATCTGGCCTGATAATACTGTTCCGTCTGCATCCTTGCCTCTGTCCGTCTGTCTGTGCTGGTGAGTCACAGTGAATACCTTCCTGTTTTAGGCTGGTTGCTAAGGGCATCATAATAAGACGGCTATGCGTTGAAATCTCAACCCCACCCCCCTCTTCCCATCTTATCCTTGAGGATAAGGACAAGGTCCTAAAGACTGAGTCTCTAAAAAATGTCCAGCTTTGTAAACAGGGAGAACCATAAGCAAATGAAGAGTGCAGAGTTGCCGGACGCCTCTTGGCTGCTTTTAATCCTGACAGCCACTGGCTAGTCTGCAGTTCTAGCTGCATTGTTGCAGCATGGGCGGCCCCAGTGTCGTGTCATCGCTGGGGGTCGGGGGGGTGGGCTCTGTGCTGTTGCCAGGCGACCGGCTGCTGAGCCCTGTTTGCTGCGTCTGCAGGGGGGGGGTTTGAGTGAGGCGTTCCAGGGTCAGAGCATCCAGGGGATTTTGAGGGGATTCTAGTGCCCCCGACTCACTTCTTCCAACAGAAGAGCATTCACTGCGTCGGCTTTTAAACAAATCTTTCAGCTGTTTGGTTTTCTCCAGCAAAATGAGAGAAGTGAAGATTTTCATGGATTTTTCCTTTTGCTTTTGACCTGATGGCCTCTTACTGAGACGGGATTTCCTTCAGGAGTTCATGAGTGGAGGATTGAAGATGCATTAGCTTTAATAAAAGTGGATCATCAGAGCAAATGCGCATGTGGCGTTTGCATGTGTGCGCACACACCTTCAGAGGAAGCCATGCTTGTCATTTGCAGAAGCGTTTCCCAAAAGCCTCTGGCCGTCTCACGTCAGCCTGTGGCGATGACCTCACCCTCCAGCCAAAGATAACATGAAGAAAGCAAATAGATTCAGCAGCGCTTCAAATGGGTTGCCACAGCTCATTGCCATCAGTTTTTCTGTCCGTTCATTCATTCATCCATTCATCCATCCATCCATTTGTTCATCATGCATCATCGTATGCCCTTCTTGTCTGTCACCCTTGCATCACTGGTCTGCCCACCACTCGTAACTTTGGTCTAAGAGGCATCTATGAAGGTGCCAGTGCAGCGTGACGGTGGCATTTTACACGAAGTGGGGCTGTAGGAGCCTCCTTATCCTCGCCACCCAGCCGGTGACATCATCTCATTAGTAATGGGAATCTTTTCCACTTTAGCCCCGGCCTCCGTGGGTAGAGGTGACCTTCAGCCAATCAGATGCGCCATTTGTGGTGGGAACCTTTAACATTAACCTTGGACTGGGAAACTCACGTCAAATGCAAGGAGACCGAGACTGCATTCAGCTCCTGGAGTCGTGCTTGGGTTCTGAACCGTTTCATTTGTGTTCATTTGATCCGGGTGGAGGTATGTTTAGTCAAAGCTTCTGTTTTTGCAAATTAATTCAACAAACTGTAAGGAATCTCATTTGATTCGTTACACCTTTGAGATGAAACCAGCACCTCCCATGGCCCATAAGGAACTGCCCAAATCTATATCGGGTTACCCTGCCCCCAATACGTTAGAAGGACATACAGTGTTTTGGTGAGCTGTCATGGGGACAGTAAGGCTGGGGAACGAAAGGGGCCATGTGGCTAATGGCAGCCTGGCCGGCAGATTCAAACTGCAGCAAGCAAATGCCTTTTATTGTCATTGCATGGGTAGCAAGTACAATACAGCTTAAGCTGCGTCTGTCCCATCTTGCCCTCCTGTATATACACAGCACAGCGCCGGCAGTCAGCCATTTATCTGGAGCAGGTGCAGTCGAGGGCCTTGCTCAAGGGCCCATGGGTGATATGATTACTCTGCCAGTCATGGAATTTGAACCAGTGACTTTCTGAACACAGGTACTTAACCTGCAAGGTTTGGGGCTCAGGAAAGTACTGACATGCAAACCCTCAAGCATGTAGGTGGCAGGATTCGAACCTGCGCGGGGGGACCCCAATGGATTTTTATTCCATCACCTTAACCCCTCGGCCACGACTGCCATGTCCCCTAAGTGGGCAGGCTGTTACGCCCATGGCACATTCAGCACTTAGCAGGAATGGCCACTGCATGCTGTAGATTGTCCGCTTTAGACGGCTCACACTTTACTTCTGTTCAAAGAATCCAGTGAAAGAGCGTGTCTCTGTATCAGGGTTATTGTATGGAAACTTGACTTCCATTTATTTTTGAACAAATTCACACTGTATTCTGCTGCAAATAAAGAAAATCCTCTTTGCTTTCTGGAACTTAAGCTCACTGCTGGGTCTTTCCAGCCTTAGTCACTGTGAGACTGGAGGACGATGAGAATGATTGTTGTCCCGCAAAGGACGAGGACAGCGGTCCCTCCCTTAGATTATCTCCGGCTGCTTCCCACACTTTTCCGTGAGTTTCCGGAATGTTGGGGGTCTATCTCTATCCCCGCCATGGCTGGATGTGATGGTTTTCGGGGCATTTGGCAGTCCTGGCACGACGCGGTGGGAACAGACCACAGCCTTCCCATGTATTATTCATGAGGCCCGCTTAGTGTTTTGAGAACGATCTGAGAAGCTATCTTGCTGTCCTTGGGGGCCCACAAGTCATTTCTGTTCCCTGCTATAGTTGTTTGCTCACAGACTGGCTGTCGTGTTTTTACACAAACGGCTGTGTTCTTGCATGTACCTGGCAAATGATCATTAAAGTATGGAGACCCGCGTAAGGCAGAAGTATTTCCAGATCGCAGGAAGATGGTGTTTGCCATTTTGTGTGTGACTTTAAATATGGCAGGTGCTTTGAAAAGCTGCGATTTAGTGTGAATTATTAGCCCGCAGTTTGGATGAATTGTGTGTGTTTATGTATTTTTGGGTGGGGGGGGGGCTGTTCAGTCAGCCTTTGTCAGCCGTTTGCGAGTACACCCCACCGCATGTGCCTCATATCAGGCTCCCGGTGCATAAATATGCAGCCGTCCCACACAGAGAGTGTTTCTTCTCGTCCAGGGGGGGAAGCAGAGGCCTTGAGACTGTTGAAATGGGGCCCATTTGAAGGAAGCAGCCTTCTGAGAGCGCAGCGGTTCTCCCCTCCTCCCACATTTTGGGATTTTTGTGACTATTCGGAGTTGCTCCTTGACGGGGAACGGCGTGTTAGCTTTGGTGTAGGTGTGCTGTGTCACAGAGCAGGAGAGGAGACGCACAGCAGAATTCACACATGCCAGGATGCCCACTTTTTGTGTGGCCACCCTTCCCCACACAGCTTTCTTCCCCTTGTTGCTGGACCAGTTGAAATCTCCTCCCTGACTCTCCCTTCAGGAAAGGGTGACACTTCTCCCCAGTGATACTGGAAGAAAGAAAGAAACCGGCCTCCACCTCAATGGGCGGATGAGAAACTCCAGCTTAGACAGCAGCCTGAGTCACCACTTTGGGCCGGCAGTCTGGGAAGGTCACTCTTCTCTGTCATGCAGTGATGATGTTAGAACTTCAGTGGAGATGAAGGATCACATAGGCAGCGCCTCCTACAGGCAAGCAGGCCACGGTTTGAGCAGGATCACACAGGCAGTGCCTCCTACAGGCAAGCAGGCCGCGGTTTGAGCAGGATCACACAGGCAGTGCCTCCTACAGGCAAGCAGGCCGTGGTTTGAGGAGGATCACACAGGCAGTGCCTCCTACAGGCAAGCAGGCCGCGGTTTGAGCAGGATCACACTGGCAGCGCCTCCTACAGGCAAGCAGGCCGCGGTTTGAGGAAGATCACACTGGCAGCGCCTCCTACAGGCAAGCAGGCCGCGGTTTGAGGAGAATCACACTGGCAGCGCCTCCTACAGGCAAGCAGGCCGCATATGTAGGTTTCCGGAAACTTCCTCCTGATTAATCACAGGGCAGCTTCCTGCGGTTTATACTCTGGTGGGATGTGAGAAGCTGCACTAATGACTCGTTAATAATGTCACGGTCATGCATTGATTCTGTTTGATGTCTATATTTTTTTTAAACGATCTCAGATCATTTTATATTCTTTTAAAATTTAATTATAGCCATATAGTCTAAAATGTATGAAATGGTATATCCTAAAAACCTAAATGCAGACACTGCCGGCCTCTGGCTCCTGTGAAATGGCTCTGCCCGTCTCTGAATGGTGCCGTTTGTCCCTCCCCCGCTTGTGTGGCTCTCACAGGGAATTTAGTCTCTCCTAATTACTTGTGTAATCCTGACTGACATAGCACCCACAAGCAGCCTGTGCGGCTGCCTTCAGCCAGCGCCTTTGGTCACTGTCCACCTGAATAGATGTGGGTGACGCACCTGTAACCAGCTGGGTTTGGGTACAGAACCTGTGCTGCGGGGGGGTGCAGTTCAGCTCCCTTAGCCAAAGTCACTGCATAAATGGCTAGAAAGTCAAAGCATGTGACCCTAGTTTTGGATGGCGGTGTCGGCTAAGCTAATGTAGCATTGCCGGCAGGCGTCCTGCTCTCTGTGCACTTTGTAAGCGGGGTCCTGTAAGGCCCCCGCAGAATGGGAAGCAGCTTCCAGAATCTCTGCAGGCCCAAGTCTGGTTGCCGTGGCTCCAGAGCTGCAGTGACTTGCACATTTGCCCCTGGACCATTCTGCGGATCTGCTTAATGGCGTAAATTCATTTGTTCACAGATTTCCCAGAACCGTTTCCCCAACTTGGGGCCTGGAGCCTGTCCCAGGAAACAGAGTGGCGCGAGGCAGGGGGCCCCCTGGAGGGGGCGCCAGTCTATCGCAGGGCACACGCACACAATCTCACAGTCGGGGCCATTTAGAAATGCCAGTACATATACCTGTGATTTTCGACTGTGTGAAGACATGGAGACCATGTGATCTCCACACAGACAGACTCAACCCATAGTGCTGGAAGTGTAAGGCCTCATGTCCAGATCTGTACATGTAATTAACTAATGCATTAATTGACTTGCAGAGAGAAGTGTTCTGCTGTCTGCCATTCATGCTGCTGGGTTGGTTTGGGGGAGCCTCCTCTCTGAGCTCTGTTAGCTGCTGAAGCATTGAAGCATGTGTTCAGTGTATCTGGCTTTGTTGCCTCCCCTGTATGGTGTGAGGCTGTGCTATGCTCCTTATCTCTTCTTATTTGTGGAAAAGCTTCCCTCTGTCCCCCTTGTGTACCTTGGTACTGACGCCCCCCCTCCCCCCACAGGTTTTTTATAGAGCCCATGCAGTCGATGGTCTTGTGTTTTGGCATCCATCATCGGTAGCCAGATGGAGATGGGGGAAGGGGCTGGTGAGGGAGGGGGTGAGCGAGAGGGAGCCAATGGAAGCCGCCTTCCTTTGGAGATGGTATACTGAGCTGCCCTGCTCTTCCCTGTGCCTCGGCCGGCATGCTCGCCGGCTCATTATGGCCTGAAGCTTGTTTAAAGAGCACAGTGTCTCAGGCTCACAGTCCCCCTGCAGCACAGCTGCGCTTCCTAGCTTGGCAATTGCAGTAAAGCTGTGAATTATCATCCCTAAAGCGATTCGATTCGATGACCATTATTGAGGGAACAATTCAAAGCATTGTAAACCTTAAATTTCTGTCACGATTCAATTAATTGATTATCCGTTAATTTGTACAACCTAAATTTTAAAACCTTTTTAAAAAATATTTCACAAAGATTACCATGGGAGCTTAATTACACGCTATTAATGGAATACGTAGAAATTAGAATCTCAGAACATACATTTTTATTGTTATTAAACAGGGTGAACACGCCAGTTTAAATTGTCACAAGGCTAGTACAGAACTGTACAGAAAAAAATGAAACATTATACGAAGCACTACCTTAATGGGCGGCTTGCTGGTGCAGGCTGGTGGAGTGACCTTACATCGTTCTCTATTCTATGGAAAACTAAAGATCGATGTGCAGGTCATATTTATTAATGAATTTTCAACATGTTGTGGCCAGTACTTTGAGAGTCGTCTAAGTGTATAATGAACCTGTGATATTCTACGAAAAAACTACGAAAAAATGGCTGAACGTACAGTAAAATCATGTTCATTATTTTGGCAGTTGTGTCTTCAGCTCTGGTCCTGCTAACTTTGAATATTAATGAAGTTTTTAAATGTCGTGTGGCGATTTCGGCCAAGACTGGCATGTCGGACCAATGTTGATATTTTGCTTTCTGACGAATATCGGCCGATACCGATATGCTAACCAACATATCGTGTATCTCAAAGGCTAATGGTACTTTTTACTTATCCAGTGTGCTAACTAACTCCGGCTCTTGACCACTGCTGCCGTAGCTTTCCAAAAGAACCACTTTTTTGTGTGACAAAGCAGAGGTTTTCCCCAAAAGTGCCGTAGCTCAGGGACAGTCGGGTAGGGCTTCCTTAATGAATATTAATGCTCCCCCCTGCCCTCCTGCGTTTCCGATATTCACAGGCCGGCACTGCGGCTTTGTGCGTCTGCCTGCAGCGTGTGAATGTGAGAGCGTGTAACCAAGAAGGAGCTGTCTTTATTTTACCCCCGAAAATCATTCCTGATGTTACAGATCGGTGCATTGAATCACCACCTTAATAACTGTGCCCCTGTCACTCATCGGCATTTCTCCCGTCTTCCCGGGGGTCCCAGCTTCAGAGGGCTGTGGTTTTTCACATCGCTGGGCCCCCCCCCCCCCCCCCCACTGCCTCCATGTGAGCTGTAGCCCCCGTGGCTGGCTCAGTCACTCGCTTCAGCTGCATAGCTGTTAATCCCACTGCAAATCCCTCCCCGATGTGCTTCGACTGAATTGCATCCAGAAAAAGAACTAGCTGGGGGCTGGTGGGCAGTATCTGCCTTCTGCACTGTCTGACCTTGCTGAGCCCTGCTCCCCCCCCCCCCCTCCTAAGTTACAGTGTGTCCACCATTACACAGCATCTGATCAATCGCCTTCCCCGGCTGCGTCAGTCTGCGCCGTCTGCCCGCCTTCCCCGGCTGCATCCGTCTGCGCCGTCTGCCCGCCTTCCCCGGCTGCGTCCGTCTGCGCCGTCTGCCCGCCTTCCCCGCCTGCGTCCGTCTGCGCCGTCTGCCCTCTCTTCCCTGCCTGTGGCCTGCTCATTTTTACCCCTGATGTCCTTACTTGCCCTTCACACATGTACTGCTCCTTTTCGTTTGCCTCTCGAGCTGACTGCACTTTCAGCCTCCCTCTTTGTTGTTTGTTATGAACCGCTGGTATTTAATGGCTTCGTTTAAAGGGCTTTTGCTTTGTGGAGAGCAGCACTGGTACTGGCTGATGTTCCAGCTGGGTCCATAGCATAGAGTTCCTTACTTGGTTCCTGTGGTCAAACCCTAAATTGCATTTCTGTGATAGGCAGACAATTTAATTTTTATTTTTTTTTTATGACTTCTTATGGGTCCAGCTGAGCCCCTTCCAGTTTTCGGCCCGCAAAGCCTGATGCAAATGCTGCTTGCGACGTGACCTTGTTGGTCAAAAGGAGGAAATGTGCAGTGCAGGGATTGCCGTGGTAACAGTTATCTGGGTGCAGGGCTAGTTGCCTTGGCAGCAGAGGTCTGTAGAGACAGACAACTGCCTGTTATACTTTCTTTTTGGGATGATTGCTTATCATAGCTATCAATAACCCAGAGCCCTGCGGGTGGGGGGGGGTGGGGTGAAGGTCCACGTGCACACAGACACACCCATGGCCCTGTTGTGCGTGTGCTCAGTTGGAGGTCAGGAACGGATCCTGGCATGGCGAAACTCCAGCTGGGGCGCCTTGTATACCGGTAACACTGATGACCGCAGCAGCTCGCCGAGCTGTAGGAACTTGTCAACGATGCAGATCCGTCGGGAAGAAGTCATTCATGACCTAAGAAGCTCCGGCAGGCCTCGCCTCCTTCTGTTTGTGCCCATGGGGGGACAAGGAATGCGGGGTTTGTTCACACCTCTATTAGTAGATGGTGAAGGGTGGGGGGGGGGGGTTGGGGGAACCGTGGGCCGGCAAAGGGAAATCCCCCCCCCATTTTACCCCAAAGCCCCGGTT
>JAAGVU020000020.1:40829-50888 GCA_011763525.2 Mormyrus iriodes
TCATTGTTTTTCGTACCTCTTTTGTTATTTTTTTTGTTTGTTTCTTAAATTCGTACCAGCCCCCCCCCCCCCCCCCCACACACACAAACACACACACACACACTGAAGAAACTTTCTCGTTAAAGGACGCAGCAGTTGAACACTGCCTCCCCATTTGATCACAGGACAAGGGCGTTATACAATGTGGTGTCTGATGGCCCCTGTGGTCAAATCTAAAATAGGAGGCGAGCATAACTGTAAAAATGTACGAGAAGATAAATCTGACACGAGCAGACAGCCCAGCATTAACAGCGTCAGGCGTAAGATCGGCACGCCGCATTGGCGTGGTTCCCGTCTGCCTCATCCCCCGTCGGATGTCATGTCCATCAGGTGAACAGCGAAAATATTTATTTGGCTGCTCATTGATGACATTTACAAAGTGTGTTTTTCAGGGGCCCTCGCTGGGTCTGAACAAGCTGCTGATAGTGGGCCTGCCCCTGGCATCGTGTGTCTCTGGACAAAGGGGGCTTCTGTTCCAGTCCGCTAGTTCTTGAAATTTTTAAACATTCTGTTCTTGCACTGCCTTTGATTTTGGTTATGAACTGGTGTGTGCAGTTGTTTCCGTCCAGGTTAGCTGAGTTAGTCGGACAGGAGATAAGCTCACAACGTTCTGGCAGGAAGGCCCAGGTGGCCGGTTCTGTGGCGGAGCAGGAGACGAGCCCCACACCCACTCATACGTCCCTGTCATGCTTTTGCAGGACGGTCGCGGCCACCAACATGAACGAGACCAGCAGCAGGTCCCACGCTGTCTTCACCATTGTCTTCACACAGAGGAAGCACGACAGCGAGACCGATCTGTCCACTGAAAAAGTGAGCCTGTTTCTTTGTTATGGTACGCCTTTGGCCTTTGCGTGGGTTTCTCGTTACTAAATGATTCAGCATTAGACCATATACTGGCCTAATGACTCCTGAGTGAGAATTTGACTTTATTCCAAAAAACTGTATCATATCGCTGGATTTTAATTTTTAAAATCATTAAATCTTTGCTTTTTTCCGTACTGATCCATTGACAGAGGGGCTACAGAGTGACCCCATCGCTTAGGACTTATTTGCTGCGCAACATACTGTTGCTTAGCGAGGTGCATATTTTTACGCATGGCACTTTGGAATAGTGTGAGATTACCTGTAGTATTAAGCACCGGGGGGGGTGGTCCCGGCAGGGAGGTCCCGGCGAGGAGGTGGCTTTCCTGCCCTTCTGTGACCTGCGATCTCTTGTTCCCAGGTCAGCAAAATCAGCCTGGTGGATTTGGCTGGCAGCGAGAGAGCCGACTCCACAGGGGCCAAAGGGACAAGGTTAAAGGTAGCTGCCCCCCGCCACACACACACAGGGGCCAACGGGGGTAAATGAGTCTCTTTGGCAGCGTAATACCTGCAGCCATTATGATTTTCTGACGTGCTGCTCTCCAATTTAAGCATCACCCACCCACCCTGTTGCTGTGGAAATGTAGCCTCTGTCTTCCTGGTAATGTCTTTTTCAAAGGCTGTCTTTCTCTGTGGACGATGGTATATGTTGCATATGTTGATATCTGAAAACTTCTCTTTAAAGAATTTTCTCCAGAATCGTTTACTAAGTGGTATTATTTCTGTAATAACAGAATGTATCATGTGGACTCTGACAGCTAAATTGGCAGCCTTTGCCAATTCGAATGGGCAAAACTCATTCTTCTCCAGTTCTATGGACCCAAGAGCTTTTACTGAGTCTCAGAACAGCTGGTCTTGATCCAGTTCCTTCCATCTGCCCCTTTCAGGAAGGTGCCAACATCAACAAATCGCTGACCACTCTGGGGAAGGTCATCTCTGCGCTAGCGGAAGTGGTGAGTGCCGTTAAGGCCTTCAGCAGTGGTGAAGACCATGAGGATTCCCTTCCGTGTTGGCACCAGATGTGCTGTAACCTGCCTTGCTTGTTCTGTCCCCCCCCCTCTCTTTCAATGCCTCTCTTCTTCAGGATAACTGTACCAGCAAGGTAAACTCTTCCAGCATTCATCCTGTCATGCCTGTAGATCGCCAGCCAGCCCTTTCAAATCAGCATATTCTCACGATGCAGCTTGATATATTTCTCATTCCAGCTCCTTCCTGTGAATCTCCGTTGTTAATTTCTACTTGCGGTTTTTGCTTGTTAGCTCGTTCATTTCCGCATCTGCCTGTTGTCTCCTCACCCCTCACTGTTAATGAGAAACGCTGTGTCTGGTTCATTTTTTGTGAGCCTCACGGCTTGACGTGTCTCTGAAACAGAGCAAAAAGAAGAAGAAGACCGACTTCATCCCGTACAGGGACTCCGTGCTGACATGGCTGCTCAGAGAGAACCTTGGTAAGGCTGCAGTGGGGGGGCACCTTCTTGGAGGGGCTGGATTGGGCTTGCGATGGAGTTACATGCAGCCATGGGAGTGTGTGCACAGTACTGCTGTCCTGGGAGTCTCCTAACACACAGGTGTCCCACGGGAGTCTTAAAAAGTCTTAACATGCCTTTGAATATTTAAGACCATTTAAGATCCTACTTTATACTCTTATTGTTGAAGAGCTGGGAAGCAGATCAGGGAAAATGGGGAAATCCAAATCAGTGGAAAATAAAGTAATACTGACTTGCATCAGCCAGCAGAAGCCCTTTGCCCGGGAACATGGTCTATTCCTGCGAAATTTGCACCCCTGACTCTTTTCCTCCCCCTGTTCTTCCTGGCTACGTATCTGTCAAATCTTTCCATTTTCCATTTTAAATCCAAGGTGTAAAAATGATGCTGATGCCCCTGGGTCGGTGTGCTGATGCCCCTGGGTCGGTGTGCTGATGCCCCTGGGAAGGGCCGCTCATTCCCCGTGACATTTATACCGTCATACCTAGAGAACCACCGATTTGTGTGAAATCTGCACTTGCAGCGGGTTGTGTTTGACCCCCATCATTTTTCATTTGGACGCCAAATTGGAAGATTTGTTATTAGGTTTTAAAAATTCATTAAAAAAATATCATTCTCTGCAAAAGTGGGACTGAGAGTAGTATGGCCCTGCAGGGCTGTGTCAGAGGGCCCCATATCCTGCCTGATGTGCTCACACACAGACACACACGTACAGTTCTATTTTTCACTGAGGTCTTGAAAAGATTATGTAAAAGCATGGATTTAAGCTTTGAAAATCATGCAGCAGCCCTGATTGCTGGAGCTCTTTCAAGGCCATAACAGGGAAGAAATCCTTTATTTGTTTTGTTTTTCCTCCTAAAACTTCTTAAAGCTCTTACGCTGATCATATTCTCAAACCTCGCTTTTTTCCCTCACCGCTCAGGTGGAAACTCCAGAACTGCTATGGTCGCAGCCCTCAGTCCAGCGGATATCAACTATGACGAGACCCTCAGCACGCTGCGGTAGGAGCCCCACGGCGGCCCAGCCAGCACTGGCCTCACGCATGGTCATGGCCTGTGTTGATGGGCCCTTCCAAGCTTTGCCACATTTGCTATTGCACACCCAGGTGTATGGATAGGAGCCTGTTCTGAACCAGGCTGTCAGGGGATGGTGTGGTCACAACGCCTGTGACTCAGCATGTGCTTTTATGTGACACCCCCTTCCCCCCTAGGTATGCGGATAGGGCCAAGCAGATCAAGTGCAATGCCGTGATCAATGAGGACCCCAACGCCAAGCTGGTGCGTGAGCTGAAGGATGAGGTCACCCGACTCAAGGACCTGCTCCGTGCCCAGGGCCTGGGCGACATCCTAGACAGTGAGTCTGAACACAGCGCCCACTATAGGCAGGGAGGTCGACATGGCCGGGATAACAGACAGAGCATGTGCCTTCCTTTTCAGTCTCCTTCAGCAGATATTATTGCCCTGTATTGTATCTGTACAACTCTTTTCAGTATGTCTTTAGTTACTGCTTACTACTTATGGCTACTAATGGACTTGTCGCAAGAGATGCATGTTTCTGAAGATGTTAAATCCCTTGGATAGTTGTAGTCCTACATAAGAGCCTCACGCCGCTGAAATGTAGAGATGACACCGAGTGGCAGCTGCTAAGAAGCCTTTATCCGTCACACTGAGTGGGGATCCCATTCGCATGCCCCATGGATACGATTATAACCTCCACCTTCTCTTGCATGTTTGTCTCCTTAACAAAGTTGGTGCTCTTTCTCCTTGTCTCCCATAAACATGTCCAGTTTGTCAACCTCAACTGGAAATTTTCAATCTCTCCCCCCCTTCATTCTCCCACTGTCCATCTGACTTTTGACCCTCTCTCATGCTCTCCTGCCTCCCTTCAGTCGAGCCAATGGGAGATGAATGCCCAGGAAGTGGAAGCAAATGTGTGTATCTGGTGTGGCGCCACCTGCAGCGTCCGTAGTACCCCCCCTTACCCCCCCCATACTGCTGAACACTGCTTCCCACACCCACTTTTGCACTAAATCTTCACAGGCTTTGCATGTGTCAAGGCTAATGCTGACGCTTAAGCTCAAGACAAGCAGTCCCAGGCAAACGAACAACGCGTGTTTTTTTTTTTTCTTAACTGTATGCCCCCCCTAGGGGGGGGAGGGGTAGCTGGACGCCCCCCCCCCCCCCCCATGGGAGAGAGGTGTAGCTGCATGCCCCCCCAGGGGAGAGAGGTGTAGCTGCATGCCTCCCCCATGGGAGAGAGGTGTAGCTGCGTGCCCCATACCCCCTCGCCTCCCCCATGGGAGAGAGGTGTAGATGTATGCCCCCCCCAGGGGAGAGAGGTGTAGCTGCATGCCGCCCCCCCGGGGAGAGAGGTGTAGCTGGGCAGAAATAGAAGAAACCATATTTTAAACTGTAAAAAATAATAACTGAATTTTCTATGGCGGCTTTAAGAGGAGGTTAGTATGTCTCCCCTTTTCTCAGTTTTGGTTTCTTCCACTTTCTCCTAGACCGTTTCCCCGTTCCTGTAGGGATCTATGTGTCTATTCCCCGTGCCGCTATTTCCTGCGAAAAGTCACGATTTTAAAATGGCACAGGGTCGACCATTTTCAGGTTGTGAGCTTTGACTGGAACGGCACGTGGCTCTTCTGAGTGGCAGAATTTATAGTGAGCAATGGAAAGCTACAGGACTTAATCAGGGTCTCTCTCATTTGGTGTCTGGGAGTTCTTGACAGAAAAATGTGTGCAAAGTGTATTCGACTGCATCAGAGAAGCGTTTGAAGCCTTTATCGGTTTTTTGTATTCGTTAACCAGCTAGTTGCATGGAGATGACACACGAACGGCCTGTGAATGTCCTGCCCACTCCTTCAGCCCTGTTCTGCCATCAAAACAGATGGATGCCCATTTTATTGGTGTTCATGAAGAGGGCTGTGGGTATCGCTGCGGTTATGCGAAGCCCTGCCTGGTTCGGTCGGACCCAGCTGGCAGCCCGGCTGACGTTTCGGGTGTGGTGTGCGGGGTGTAGGGGTGATGAAACCTTGCTTGTGCCGCCTACGCCTGAAGCTGAGTGATCCGGAGGAGCTTTAACGACGACCCTCCCGCCCACTTTGGCTCTGACTCCGCCTTTCTGAATTCTCTCACCGCCCTGCCCCCTCCCAAAACTGTCTGTTCAACAGTCAGTGCGGAAAAGGCAGCTTTCACCCAGATCGTCTCCACACACGTGACCCATTAGATAATCTCATAGCGAGTGAATACCGATTACAGCTCTTAGCAGCCCTTTGCTAACGGCAGTGTTTTGACAGCAATTATTGGAGGGGGTGGTCAGTCCTGGGCTGTAGATGAATGCGGGCAGGATGATAACCCTAAAAGCAGGCGATTTTGCTGTGATGCCTTTTGCGCATATCATATTCCGCTTCCTCCGTCTGTGTCCGGAGAGCGAGCTGAAATCGGACTTTCCGCCGGACGGGTCGCGGCATTGCTGCCGCTCTGGTGACAGCGTATCATTTTTCCAGAGCTACACGGCGGTGACCTTTTTTCCTCTAAACTGAGGAACCGGACTCCAGTCTGCAAGCCCTCCTCACGTGGGTGGAGAAAAATATCTCCTGGCTGTTTGTTCTTGGGTTGCACTCAAGAATGGCAGCAAATTTAAGCAACAGAGGCCAAAAATATCATCCATCGAGTTCTTTCTGGCCATGAATATATTGGTGTGTTTCTAAAATGACTACAGGAATAACTTGCTGCTTAAATGTTAATTTATAAAGTTTAGCTTGATTCTTAAAGTAGGTGACACAATTGCAGAGCCTTGCCAGACTCTTGGCCAAGTGACCGACCGGTCTGATGTGAAAGCTCCATCTCCTCATTGTTGACTAACCTGTTTTCTGTGGTGTTTGGAACCCTCACTGTTCCCTGTTCGTCTTACGCTGGTCTCTCCTCCTTTTTCTCCTCTTCTGTCTCTTTCTTTCTCTCGCTCTGTTTTTCTTTTTGTCCCCCCACCCCCACCACCCTGAAATGGCCTCCCTCCCCCCGATCTCTCCCCTGTCACTCAGACCTGAAAGACATACACAACAATAAGCATAGGTACTTGCTAGCCTCAGAGAACCAACGGCCTGGCCATCTCTCCACAGCCCCCATCAGCGCCCTGGCGGGGGGCTCGCCCCCTGGCTCGCTGCTTGGCCTGGGGTGTTTGCCCTCTGTCACCAGCATCCAGGAGCGTATCATGTCCACACCAGGCGGAGAGGAAGCCATAGAACGACTCAAGGTACAGTGACACACACCGCACCCTCCTTATGGCTCAGCTTACTAGGCAGGCGGCCTTCAAGGCAGAGCAAGCACAGAGACGGCCGACGTGCCTTGTGTGAAGCAGTTGCTAGGAGACGTTCGCTTAGTGAAGCAGCTGTGAAGGTGTGGCTTGGATCTTTAGTCAGTTCCCGTTTGGAGTATCCTATCCCTGTACTTCTACAAACTCCATCCCTTCCCTGATTGGTACTTTTACCCCGGAAAAACCCCCCCTATTTCTGACTCCCGGAGTAGCCCTTCCCCCGCTATTCCTGCTGCTGGTTGCTAGATGGTATCATCCTGTATTGTCTCTGTTTGTGGTCTTTATAGTTTTTAAGTTATAAGCACGTTATAGCATTTTTGTTGTATAGTATTCTTGTTTAATTAGGGCTTCATTTCAGATGTCAGTGGATGAAAATGGCTCAAGGGTCCTTGTGTCTCCAGAGGTGGCTGTAATGGCATGGCTGTGACATGGTACCACTCCTGACCAGTTAGAGGCGGGACTTTCGCTGTCTGGTTCGCAGACGTGTTTCCCTAGGCCTCCTGCTCTCCCTGTGAAAGCTGTGATGCCCTTTTTTACATTGCCTGGAGTTTGCTTAGAATGCCTCTAATTTAATTTAATAGGCGAAAGTTTGGTTAAAACGGGCATTTCTGTACTAATCTCTGCGTTACCATTTTCACACTTTTTGTTTCTTTGAGATTCGTCATAGTGCCAGACTTTTGGGGAGGTGTTACGAGCGCACGTCCAAGTTCAAACACGCACACACGAGATGTGTTTCCATGGAAACCCTTCTGATATTTTCACTGTGCCATTTTATGGTTCCTTCTGCTCAGTCCAGAGGGATGCTATTCAGCAGCGCAAGAGCTCTATCAATATACTTATTCGTTTTTTGTGCAAATATTATCAACTAAAAACACCATATTTTTTTCAGTAGCTGGAAGGCTTTGCGGTCGTTGCTGTGACTTTTTGTGCTGGAGGATAGATGATAAAGATGGTCACGTGACGTGTGGAAAAGTCTTTCCCAGAGTGTCACACCAGGCAGAACAACAGGCCGTTGTCAGGACTGCTGGGGCCCACTCCTTTAATGTGCGGAGAGGAGAGCGTTTCTCACTGAAAGCGCTCCCTTCATGATTGGGGTTGGGGTTGGGAGCAGGGAGCTAGCTGCCAGCCTTGCCCCCCCCCCACCCCCAAAGTCCCCAGCCCCAGTCCCAGTTTTCAGTAAAGTAGAAATGGCCCCATTCCAACCCACAACGCCTCTCTCTCTATTCCTCATGTGTTTTTCTCTCGCTCGCTGCTCTCTCGAAAGCAAATCCGCACTGAGCAGCCGTCGGGAGCCGCCGTTTCCATGGAGACCTGCAGCGCCGGCCGGCCCCTGGCTGTCAGCCGCTGACGGCAGCACATGACGTCACGCGTGGCATCCAGACTGAAATAGAAAGGGCCCTTTTCTCATTAATGCCGGATAAGTACATAGCGTGCTTCATTGATTTGGAAAAAACATTTTTCGTCTGCTAATCTGTGACAAACAAATGTTAGTGGAGTGAAAAAAAATAGGCTTCTCCTGAAAATGTCTGCATGACTGGCGAATCATTCAAGGTTGTTCTCTGATACCTCGCAGTCATGTTCCAATACCTTGTGCTGAATGTCCATTAATAAAACACCAAACACCATTAACGAGAGGCCATTAACCATTCTGGATGAGACCGTGGGCCCCATTTCAGCATCCCATTACTTTGGCGCGGGTCGTCTGGGCCGGCAGGGTTTGCCTATGAAGCAGACGAGTGCTTTGCGCCCACTTTCTGCCAGCTGAGGTTAGTCCGTCCCAGCTGACCTGAAACCGCCGTGTCAGCATAGCCAGCAAGTACAGCTTCTCAAAATTCCTCAATTAATTCTTGTTTGATGGCTTTAAATTTTATTGTCACATGTTTCATGAAATTCTTGTACTACAGTGGCAAGGGAGAGGATAGGTGCATTGGGGGGGGGATCAGGACAAGAAGCAGGGCAGAGAGTAAGACGAAAGACCCAGGAGTGACTTTCAAACATCAGCGTGGGCATTTCCAGCCTCTTGGAACCAAACGCTGATAAAATGTGATACTTTCTACTGAAGTTGTTTAGGTATACAGTGTTTGCTTCTTGAAAAGTAAGTTTTCAATCAAATTTTGTAGTGCTGACAGTTTCTAGAGTGTTTTTGTTGTTATTGCTTGTGATAAGACAGCATTTAATATGCATGAAACCCTCTCAATGTGATTATAAATCTTCCATCTGCCAAGGCTCTTAAAAGCACCCTTGTAATGCAGTTGAGGGCCTCCTCAATGCTGCAGGACGTGGCCCAGTCCGGCCCCTGACGCTCGGGGTGGTGAGAGGGTGAGAGCGCCGGCCCCGGAGCAGATGGAGGAGGTGCTGACCCGGGGCACAGGCTGTTCTCATGTGTAAATGGGCCAGATGGTCTGTGACACACCCCCCAAAAGAAAAAAGAAATGTCCGTACATGAGGGAACCCTCAGGACCCGACTCTACCCGCTGCCAAGTTATCAGAATAAACCCTGTATGTTTTCCCGATTGTGGCATTCCTCTGTCTCTCCTTGCGTTTCCTTCACCTGAAGCTGTCTTTAGTAAAAAGAATCTCTGCCACTCACTGAAGGCTAAATCCCTTAGAGTTAAGAAGAATTTCTTTGAGGACTTTAGGGTTTCATTTGTGTGGCCTGGTATTGATTTAAAAATGGTTCCATTTTAAACTGACAGCTGGGTAATGTGTCGTGATGCCACCAGTCTCTCCACTTCCTCAAGTGGTCTATCTGTGATCCTTAAGACTGTTGGCGCTTTGTGCTGTTTAAGGTGCCCGATGTCTGAGCTCTCCACCTGGAGAGATTTGGTGGGATGTGGATCGTTGCCTTGGCAGGCTTTCGCATGGGGATTAACTCCCTGATTCAAGGAGCAGATCTCCATGACCCTCCAGGAGGCCAACCAGCTCTCAGGGGCTTGATTGTGTCTCTGTTATCAATGATGTTAGAAAAATGTAATCATCCATCTGTCAGTATAAAGGGGTTTAATTAGTTGTTAAGTTATCAGTTGAAAGATGACTTCTTCATACCGTGTGGCAAGGGCGTGTTCTGCCGCCCTCATCTGCTGTGTGATAGTACTATAGAACACTGACTGTTATGAAGGTATGTTATCGCATGATAATTAAGTTTGTGAGCTGCTGTGCTGTATGATGACCTCACTACACCTAATCTATGCACAGGAATCTGAGAAGATCATCGCAGAGCTTAATGAGACCTGGGAGGAGAAACTTCGGAAGACAGAGGCAATTCGCATGGAGAGGTGAGCGGGCTGGGCTAGCCAGTGTGGCCTGTGGCTATGGAGAGGTGAGGGGGCGGGGCTAGCCAGTGTGGCCTGTGGCTATGGAG
>JAAGVU020000020.1:54482-112033 GCA_011763525.2 Mormyrus iriodes
GGTCGTTATGTTGGTGCCCTGCGAGGGTTCGGAGACCTATGTCAACGGCAAGCGTGTGGAATCGGCTGTACAGCTGCGCTCAGGTACGGAGCTTGGGGCGTCCTGCTAGCTGATTTGTAAACACTTAAATACTCATTTTTTAAACTGCAGTCTGCTTTGAGAACTGCAGCAGATGTTACAGGTATTTATAGCGGCAGATGTAGTGGGCCGATGTGTGGCGGCGGTGCTCCCCACAGGCCGCAGGGGAGATCCTGTCAGGAGCAGGCAGGGGTTAGAGTACAGCTGGGCGCTGCCCTCCGCTCCGCTCAGCCACAGACTCTCACTCTCAGGCTCCTTCCATTTTTAGTCCTTTTTGGACTATTCAACCGCGCCCCAGCACAGTGATAAACGGCAGTGATGTGAGACAGTGCTCCCTTTGTGCTTGGGGAGGGAAACCTCATCGAAGGAGGAGGGCAGAGGCTGACACACTCGGCAGTATGACGTGATATCTGTGCATTGATGCATGAGTAGTATTCTTTGGAGGTACATGAAGTCAATTTTTATATAGGAGTAGGAAGAAAATACCCTTGTTTGTGGCATGTTCCATTTTCTAATGTGCGTGTGTGCGTGTGTGCGTGCGTGCGTGCGTGCGTGTGTGTGCGTGTGTGCGTGTGCGTGTGTGTGTGTGCGTGCGTATTTGCCGTTTCAGGCAACCGCATCATCATGGGGAAGAACCACGTGTTCCGCTTTACACACCCTGAGCAGGCGCGCGCCGAACGGGAGAAGACGCCGTCCGCAGAGACGCCCGTGGAGCCCGTGGACTGGAGCTTTGCACAGCGTGAGCTTCTGGAGAAGCAGGGCATTGACATGAAGCAGGAGATGGAGAAGAGGTAGGGCCGGCCGGCTTGCGCCCCGCGTGTGCATAGAGGCCCATTCCCGCACGCCGGTCCGCTGAGCTCCCGCACGGCCGTCCGCGGCAGTATTTAGTCATGTGACAGTGGCATGCCAGCTCATTGGATAGCACTGTCTCAGACTGCTAGGACTCTGAGAGTGCTCAGCTTGCTGGCTGTGTTTGTATTGTATGGCTTTCATTTGGGAGATGGATGGTTTTGGAACAGTGACATTTCAGTCTTTGGAGTCTGGCCCCCCCACCCCACCCCAGTTAAAAGCTGTGGCACTAACCTCATCGTAGGTATGTGTGTGTGGGGAACATGTACCCTCCAAACTCAGCAGTGCAAGGGGTCAGCTACCATTAGGGAGACTTATAATTCATTGAAATGTTGAGGTTGATTAATGGCTCATAATCTAACGGTGTTTCTTGTAATTAATAATACATACATTTGATAATCCATTCTGTCTCACTGCAGCTGTAATGAAAATCATCTTTTCCAGAAAATAAAAACCTGCTAACATGACCTGTATTTTCTTTAAACGAAGAATTTAATTAGAGGTTTTGTGTTGAAAGCCTGGTTCATTGCAGAGGGTCAGAGAGAGCTGCCACGCCGAGGTCCTGAGGGAGGCAGACGCCACATTGCTGCACCTCGTACTCGCTGCCTCTCTTTTCTTTTGCAGGCTGACAGAAATGGAGATCTTGTACAAAAAGGAAAAGGAAGAGGCAGATCAGCTCCTGGAGCAGCAGAGACTGGTCAGTTCATACCTTCCTTACATTTTAGGAGGTTTTCTTAGTTTTAAATTGACTCCCTAGCTGGTCAGCTGGGAGCGTATGTCGTAACTGCTAGGTGAAGCAGTTGTAATAACAAATTTCTGCCTGTATACATGAGTTAGCGCCACCTAGTTTGTGGGAGGACTTGTAACACCTCTGTTTCTTAAGGGGGGTGACTTTGTGTGCAACGACGCAGTGAGGCCTATAAACCCGGGTGACAGATTTCTGCTTGTGGGGTTGCTGTCTGGCCAGCACTAATTCTGCACCCTTGAGCTCTTTCACGCACTGGATGGTGTGTGGCAGCTACACCTGCTGCCAGAGCATGTACCAGCACACTCACTGCATGGGGAACCCCTCCCGATAAGTGCCCAGGGCCGGAGCGCAGCTCGCAGTGCAGCTCGGCTCAGCCAGTGGTTCTGACTCTGAAGCCCTTTCTACTTTTTAGTCCATATTTTCCACTCTGTGCCCCCCCTCCCCCCTCCGATCACGCCCACAAGTAGCTGTGAACCGAACCCTTGCAAAACAGCATCTGAGAGGCGGTTTTCCAATTGGACAGTGACAAAACGGCGATGCTAGCGCTGTTTTCATATCTAGTGCCACTGGATACCGAGGCTAGCAGTGTGCTTGTGTCGAAGTGCGGCTGTTCCACAGCTGCAGGTGTAATCGTGTAATTTGGTTGGTGAAATTTTGGTGCAAGTGTTACAGCCCTTCCAGTCTGCTGCTTTTGCACGTCTTTTGGTTTTACCATCTTTCTACTATATTCTAGCATGTTCTTTTAACGGTTTCATGGTTTTGAGTACCTGTAGATGGATATTAGCAAATGTGGCAGGGGGTGTGGCTACTAGAGGGGGCAGCCACGTCAGGCTGCAGGTTGGAACTGAGCCATCCATCGGCTCGAATACATTTTAGTTTTGCCCACGTCGACCTTAGGCCCCGTCCTGCAGCGTCGGCACCGTTCAGCTCACGGAGACTGGCGGCCACTGCCTCTGTCCACCATTCCTAGTATGGCTACTGATGGTGCGGTTTCCTTATAGCTTTTATCCGATTGTCATGGTGCCACCTCCGCTGGTTTCGCTTCTAGTATATTTGTTTATTCGTTCGTTTGTCTTCGAACGCGATGGCGCTCTGATGTAGCATTGTTGCCGCATCCCTTGGCCAGTAATGAAAGGAGCCATACCCGTTTCCTAATCAGTCATGGCTGCAATCTTTACTTCTGTGGCAAATCCTGTACTCTGATCGTACATACTGTAGTGTGAATTAATTTTATTTATTTATTCTGTGATTTTGCTGGGTCGGGGGGCTGGGAGGACAGTGGGGAATCTGCTTCTTTCTAAACTAACGGCTCGCCGGTAGCGACTGGATTAACAGCATTCCTGAGCTCCTGCCCGGCCTGTTGGGCTTCTCCCCTCTCTCTGTTTGTGCCCGACCGTGTTCTGCTAACGCCAAGTAGCACTCAGTCCCTCTTAACACCCTTTCTCATGCTCTTAGACTTTCGAACCTGATTCTCTCACAGCCCTCAGATGGGGGGGGGGGGGGGGGTCTAACCTGGCCAGCTGCTCTGCCGCATGCCTTCCTGAGCATGTCTGGGGGTGAGCGGTGTTTAACCAAAGCCAAAGCGAGAAGAGGAGCTCTGGAATTAAATACTGGGGGATGAACCTCAGAAACTGAGTAATATGTGCCCTCCTTGTTGAATCTTTTTTTTTTTTATAATTTAAAACCATGACAGCCATGTTTCGCTTATGCAATCAATATGTAAAACTTGGAACTGCGTTAACCTTGTGACTAAAAATGCTTTATTCAGACTGAGAAACCTTCACATACGTTTTTTTTGGTCCTTGGTGTCAGAAATAATGATGCAGCTTGGATAAGCAACAATTAAGCAGATTGTTGCAAAGATTCATTTATTCAGATTCATATAATAAATTTCATAAAAACCTATACAAATGACTTTCCTGTACATCAGTGACGCACACAGGGCATGCCGTGCTGGTAGGACACGGTGCAGTTTACCGGCTCTCATTCAGCTGGACATCCTGTACGTCTTACTAGCAGAAGTCCTATTGGCAGCTCTCCTGCTGACAGCGATTCCAAAAGGTCTGTTTTTATAATTAGCTATTTTATGTTTTAACACCTTTGAATACTTTGCCCATGTTTTCTTTCTAAAGTGGCTGTTTGAGGCTACCGTAATCTTAGCTAAAACGGTTTTTATGACAGTAATAGCACATGCATTTTTCACACCAGCCGTGCTTTATTTTTGCTTGAGATGCACAGAATACTGATATGATCAGTGATTTTTTTTTTTTTTGCTTGAATAAAGCAGAGTGTTAATTTTGAGGTAAACTAGTCAGTTTACTAATCAGAGATGTTGCACTTTAAATTGAACACGGTTGTGAAATTCCACATACTTGATCAAGTTCTTTGCCTAAAAGCTGCTGAAAGAGTCGGTTAATCCCAGTTCGCAGCAGTTCCTGTTTTGCAAATTGATTCCATCCATTCTTTTTTATTCCATCTTGTGCTTTTAATTTCCTATTTTAATTTTCCATTTTTGTTGGGAATCTTCGGGTTTGTTTCCTGTTTTGTTTTCCCAAGGACGGCGACTCTGATAGTGGGGATGACTCAGATAAGAGGTCTTGCGAGGAGAGCTGGAGACTGATCACCTCCCTGAGGGAGAAGCTGCCGGCCAGCAAGTTGCAAACCATTGTCAAAAAGTGCGGCCTGCCGAGCAGTGGGAAAAGGCGCGAGCCAGTCAAAATGTACCAGATCCCACAGCGACGCCGCATCACCAAAGACTCGCGCTGGGTCACCGTCTCGGACCTGAAGATCCAGGCAGTGAAGGAGATCTGCTACGAGGTGGCGCTCAATGACTTCCGCCACTCGCGGCAGGAGATCGAGGCACTGGCTATCGTCAAGATGAAGGAGCTGTGTGCCACCTACAGCAAGAAGGACCCCAACGAGAGGGACTCGTGGCGGGCGGTGGCCAGGGACGTGTGGGACACAGTGGGCGCGGGTGACGAGCGCATCGAGGACACGCTGAGCGCGGGCGGTGGGGGCGGCGTGCGTGGCGTGGCCGACATGGATGACCTGAAGGTACACATCGACAAGCTGGAGGACATCCTGCAGGAGGTGAAGAAGCAGAACAACATGAAGGACGAGGAGATTCGGGCACTCCGCAACAAGATGGTAAAGATGGAGAAGGTGTTGCCGCTCCTCAGCACCGCCCCGGAGGCCAAGGAGGCGTCAGCCGACAGCAAGGCTCCCACGGAACAGTGGGGAGATGCTGTGGACCAAGAGGAGCGGGTGTCCAAGCTGATGGGTGACGACTCTTTCCGGCGCGGCCGCATGCGCTGGATGCGGCAGGAACAGACCCGGCTGAAGAACCTGCAGCAGCAGGAGATCTCTCGGCAGCTGCGCCGGCCGCCGGGGCCGCACCGCTTCATCCCGCCCGAGGACCGGAAGCTCCGCTTCCCCTTCCGCAGCAATCCCAAGCATCGCAGTTCGTGGAGCCCTGGCACACACATCATCATCACTGACGACCAGGTCATCGAACTCAAGGTGCCCAAGGAGACGCTGCAAGAGGAGGAGGGGCCGGAGGGGGCCGTCTTCAGGCCGCCCCCCTTCCCTAGCCCCTCCTTGCTGCGGAAGGGCAGGGAGTCGGAACACAGGGGACAGGGGCCCCGCAATGGCTTCAGGGGCCAACCGGGCCGTGCCCGGAGCAGTTCGTTCAACGATGGCCAGAAATCCGCCAGCCCAGCGGGGGGCACGCAGGCCGGCGACGCGCCCCAGCCTGGCCTCTACGTCGTGTCCCCGCATCAGTCCTGCCATGTCGATTCCTTTGGTGTCAGTCCCCTGCAGAGACCCGCCGGGCAGCCCAGCCAGCAACACCAGAACCACCTCTTACCCCCTCCACCCATGAAACGTCAGCTCTCAGCACCCAACCTGAAGGCCGGCCGGGAAACCCCCGTCTGAGACACCGGGGTGCCAAGTGGAAACGCCGTAGAAGATACCCGGCCTCGTTGATGGGCTAGAGCAGAGACCTGCCCGTCTGTCTGTCAAACTGGACTGCTGCCACTCTGGCCACTAACTTCATTGTAATTTTGTTTTTCTTTTGCACTCAGACAGTGTGGTTTGTTAATCCATGTGAGGTATCATGAAGTACACATTCAGCTCTGCGCATCCCCCCCTTCACATGACACCTGCTGCCTGAGGCACTGACCTTAGAGGATGTAACTCCTACAGGAAGCCAGTGCTTAATGAGGATGCGCTTCATTTTTTACGAAGCCCCGTTTTGTCTGTGGGATAGGTTATGTATCATTTTGTCTGTGGGACAGGTTATGTATCATTTTGTCTGTGGGACAGGTTATGTATCATTTTGTCTGTGGGACAGGTTATGTATCATTTTGCTCATAGTCATAGATGGCACTTTGCTGCACCAATAGCTTAACTGTTGGCTTTTACTGGTGAGAATTGCCTGTATCTTTCTCTTTCTGTGGCAAGTTTACATAGACAGTCCATTTATCAGATGTAGTATTGAGGCAGAATTCGCCAGGGTCAGTCTCAGTGCCTCCGAGGTCCAGCGTAGTCATTGCTTCCCAGTATTACTGCCTGTTTACTTCTGTATAGAGGCAGTCAGGCACTGAGCCCCTTGTAGAACAATTAGAAGATGGGTAGACACAGAGTAGTTCCCAGACGGCTTACTTAGTTTGGGGAACATTTATGTACTCTATAGTTGTTTTTGGCAGTGAGCGCCGTCTCATTCTGAAAAGTCAGTGGATCAGATACCCCGGCCAGCTGGCACAGTTCTGTTTTGTGTGTGATTTGGGTGAACTTGAGTGAATTTTCACACCTTTCAATAGAAACCGCTTTTTTCTTTTGAAGATTGATCCGCAGTGTGGACACGTTGGCCTTTTTTAACACCCTGAGCAGACGCTTAGGAACAGCAGTATGGCAGCAGCTGGTGTAAGGTGACCAACTCAGTGCCCTTTTATTAACTAGGCAGGAGAAGTGGCAGGATGCCTGGTAAGGGGCGTTTCATTGTGCGAGGGCCTCATATCTTTGCTAACACATTCATATTCTTGCTCTGTTCACCCCAGCTACCACTAATACTCCGTATGGGAGATTTTCAGCTTGTTGTGGTGAAGGACAAGAGAATGCTACCCAAAATCCCCATTTGACAATTCATCAGCTGCTATTATACGGCCCAATCAGGGCTAAGCATTTTACTCTGACATACTTGACTGTTAGCCTTAATTTAAACCATACAACTGTGTTTTGTGAGTGGAATAGCATGATCTTGACACCACTATTTTTAACTAAGCTCTATGATTAGCTTAGCTTTGTTTTGTTTTCTTGTCTTGTGGAGTTTCGAGAGTTCCGGTAGCCCATGGCATCATCCTTGTTGTTCTGGAACATTCATTCTAGCTGCAGTCGCAATCTTTGCATTATTACCCTCCCTACCGCCAGTCTGGGATCCGGGTTTTGTTCAGTAAGCTCACAGAATGGCTTTCCAGGAAAGAAACGCTAGGGCTAGATAACTGTGGTTTCAAGACACCAGTCGTGAAAATGCCGTGGCAAAAATGTGGGGTGGGGGGGGGCTCTGAAGGTCTCAAAAGATATTTGAATGCTTTTCAAATTTTTTTTGCCAATAGAAATGCATTAGACTGCTTTAGGGCTTATAATGGATATCATGCTCCATTTGATGTGAAAGGTCTGGTCACTATACAAGTGTGCTGTGATGATAAATGTATCGTGTACCTGGTTGCGCAGAAACTGGAGGGGAGCAGCTGACGGCGAGCCACTTCCTTTCCACTGCTCCCTCACCCATAAACACATCCTTGCTGCCCCCCTCTGAGCTTCTCCCTCTCTTGTCGCCCCTGCTTTCACCCTCGCCACCAGAAAGAGACTGACACCATCACGGTGGTTACTGACGCAAGTACAAATGATTCTTGCTGCCCTTTGTCATTGATTATGTTTCATTTTTGGTTCCGGCAGGTTTCTGACACATGTTTAATTTGATTTCTGGTCTTGCACATGCACCTCTGAATGTAACGGCAGACTTGTCGTGTCCTGATATGAGAGCCCAACTTGCCTTCCTGGGTGAGTTTATATGAACACAATTTACAACCATGGCAGGCAACCTCAGGTCCATCGAGTTGGTCCATTGGCTTTTACAGAATGAAAGGTACAAACACCTGTGAACTCTAAGCATGACATTCACAAGGTCTTTTTCAACCAGCTTAACGGTTAACCCTCAGCCTGCAATGACCCATTTTATTCCAACTTGAAAACCTAGTCCAACCTTGGGGTTGTTTTACTTACTTATAACGGTGCTGATGGCTAAACTCAACCATTTCAGGAGGGCCCGAGTGTATGAAAAGAGACCGTGTTGATATTGTTCTGTATCTGTGTTGTATAGCTGTGTATCTGTCAGGAAGCCGTGCCTGGATGTCTGTCCATGTTTAAATGTTTTACTGTCTGAGGTCACTAGCAGGCCAAGTGCCTTAAAGTGGCTTCTTGCGGGAAGTCCGCGGTGCCCCCTGAGCAGGCCCTGCATGGGGGCAGCCCCGTGCTCCGCAGGACTCTGCTGGCACCTGTCAGCTCTCTGCTTTTCTCCCTTAATCTCTCAAAAAATGACTGAAATAAACTCGCAGGTTTTCATTTCAGTTCCCATGGCTCATCTTCCGCGTGTTTTGATGTGTCTCTCAGACAGATTCTGAAGGTCCCCCACCTCCCCCATTCCGGCTCCAGCTGCAGTCTTCCCATCCCATCATGCCACACCTTAATCAGGACCATTTAAAATCCCCTTTGACATTAAAAAATACCTGGAATTAGTATTTATTTTATATATAACACATCTCATTGTTATCTTCACTTACACAGCATGCACACAAAGACACACCTTTTTGTAGCTCTAGCACTTCATCAGATCTGTTTTGGGAGTCATTTAACTGCTACAAGGGAGGGCAGTTCTGTGTGACTTCTGATGCTGGGTAGGCAGAGTTCAGCCTGGGATTCCTGTGACAGGCTCAAGGTCACTCTCACCTGAATTACACAAGCTGTTATTTAAGAGGGATTGACGCTCCTGCGATGGGCTGGCGCCCCATCCTGGTTATCCCTGCCCTGCACCCATTGATTCCGGAATAGGCTCTAGACCCCCATGACCCTGCATGGAAGCCAAATATTCTGTATTTCGTACTACTGTTGAAATATTAAAACTGATTCTCAAGAACTGAAAATTACTATATTTTGCACTATATCTCTTTCCTACTATATATGTTTATTTTATTCATGAAGTGGAATAGTCGTGGTGACACTGCCTGCCATTTTGCTGAACGTTAATGTTATCCATGGAGGGGGGGGGGGTCCATCTCCTATTACACAGTCCCACGTTCATGGCGCACTTCGACCACCTGATGTAAATGGAATCACTTTCCATTTTCCCCACGATCACAGAGATTAACATCAGTTGGCTAAATGTTAATTAAAAAATAATAAAAAACCACAGACCCCACACTACCTCTTCGGATTGTGCTTCTGCGGTTACATTGACTGCTGGCTCACTGAGGCTTAGCGTGGCCATTCTTGCAGGTGTACAGGTCACCTGACCAGATTTCTTATTTGTTTGTGATTGGTGCTTTTGCAGTATGGGTTTCTGAACCACTGGCCCCTCCTTCCCATTCAGGCCTCGGTGATTCACGTGGTTCTTGCTCTCTTGTTGGTAATGGCAGGGCTGTGGGGGAAAGGGTCAGTGCCCATGTGGGATTAATGGTGGTATTGTTCTGCCAAAGACTCCCGGCAAACAGGATGAAGTCATTGCTCGCAGAGCTTCCAGGGAGTGACCGTCAGCCAGGCCCGGCCTTTCCGCTGCTTCAGAGTGCGCTGCCTCTCAGGGCAGTGCGGTGTAGCATGATTCCCGTGTGTCCCGCTCTGGTTTTTGACACTGGTGTCAGTTCTGAGTGCTGATGAATTACATGGTTGGGCTTGTTTTTTGCATGGACCAACCCATCAGCCTTTGTTGGGCCGCTGGCTTCACATCAAGCTGAACCTGGAACAGGGTGAGCCATCCTGTCAGGGACACACACAGACACACACGGCAGGCGGGTTTTTGCAGAGGCCACACCCATATCATGTCACAATGCATGACCAACCTATATGCTTCACGTTCTTTTAAAGAAAGAAAGAAGGTATAAAAGCTCTGCTCTCCTATCAGGTGGGGCTGTTCACATGCTGTGTAGGTCATCTGAACAAAATTGTATCGTATACCTGTGTCACAATAACTAGGCTTAGAATATTATCATTACCTGGTTAACCTGGTCAGGATGGTTCACTCAAACTAAGGCTAATCGCTGTGTGTGTATAGTGAGGTTGCCAGGCTAAACGTCTGTGCCCTTGCGCCAACCCTGCGGGGTGGGGGGGCTGTGACCAGGTCCTCTTATTTTTATCAGGACGTTTCCTCTCTCACCACTTTCACGTTGCAGCTGTGGTGGCGGCTTCCGTTCCTCCTCCTCTGTTTCCCGCCCCGCCGTTGTCCCTGGTTGCTCATTGGGCAGCCTCCGTTCCTCCTCCTCTGTTCCCCCACTCTTCATCGTCCCAGGATGCTCATTGAGAGGCCTCCATTCCTCCTCCTCTGTTCCCCGCCCCGCCGTCGTCCCTGGTTGCTCATTGGGCGACCTCCGTTCCTCTCTCCTCTGTTCCCCACCCTGCCGTCGTCCCTGGTTGCTCATTGGGCGGCCTCTGTTCCTCCTCCTCTGTTCCCCGCCCCGCCGTCGTCCCTGGTTGCTCAATGGTCGGCCTCTGTTCCTCCTCCTCTGTTCCCCCCCTCGTCGTCGTCCCTGGTTGCTCATTGGGCGGCCTCCGTTCCTCCTCCTCTGTTCCCCGCCCCATCGTCATCCCTGGTTGCTCATTGAGTGGCCTCCGTTCCTCCTCCTCTGTTCCCCCCCTCGTCGTCATCCTTGGTTGCTTATTGGGCGGCCTCCGTCCCTCCTCTGTTCCTCGCCGCACCGTCGTCTCTGATTGCTCATTGGCCGGCTTCTGTTCTCTCCGCACCCCCCTCCTGCCCCCTTTCGCAGGTGTACGAGAGCAAGCTGCAGGAGCTGCAAAAGCAGGTGGAAACGCGCTCCCTTGTGGCAGAGACACCTGATGAGGAGGAAGAGGAGGAAGAGGAGGAGGAAGGTAAGCTTCCTTGTGACTGGTGGATGCTTGGGTCTTCGTAAGATGTGTAGTATAAGAGCATTTGAAATTCAGGACCTGTATGGCGCAGTAACAATATTTAGCGATATGGCAAGGCAGGATCACGATCCTTGCTCTTACAGCGATTCTTTTTCATGTTTGTTTTTAAGACTATTATGTGAGTTAACAGTGCAGCCAAACTAATTCCCCTATTTAAAAAATATATAGCCCTATATGAGACCGAAAGGGGGAGAGGAAGAAGTCCAAGGCACTGCCTACTACTTACCTGCTGTTCCCAGTTTATTGATGTCAAAAAGGATCTGGCTGACAAAACAGCTTTAGATGCATGTATGAGCCATATAACTGTTACCTGATGTGCCCTGCAGTGCAATACTAACGATCTCTGCATAAAGGCAGATCGTGGAGACATTTTAATCGTTCACAATCTAATATCGTCAAACTGCACGCCCCTGCTAATATTCAGAAAGGCTGCAGTGTTTAGGTGCTGTTGTGCCCCAGAGCTATACGGTATCCGACTCCAATATTCTGTTGAATTCCGGTTTGTTTTATGCACTGCTTCCATCCCAGGGTGCTTGATGTTGAACAAGCTGCCATGTGGAAGTGGGATCAAAACCATTTAAATGGTTAAATAGTGTTGAAGTGTCTGAGAGTCGCATGGCAGGCGGCCGCAGTGGTGCCTGCTAGAGAAATGTCTGGAAGAGCTGCCGTGAGTGTGTGTGAGATTTTAAAATCTCATCCCAGTTATTGAAATGGGCCCAGTACTCAGCGGTACCCAATACCAGCACCTGTTGGTTTTTCTCTTCAGAGTCCCAGCAGTGTTTATTGGGTACCAGTCGCGCTTATTCTCTGCCATATTGGGTACGAAGGGGAGCAGTGTCGCATGACATTTTCCTATTTCAAGTCTCATCCTAATTGGTGAGAGTGAGTTGTGCTTAATTATAGCGATGGAGGCTTGAGGAGGAGATCCAGACAGAGCTTCTCTAAAGTAACTTGACGTGAATGTGTCCGTTTGTCCCTTACAGTGTGTTTGTGTTTACATGCATGTTCCCTGTGAGAGTTTCCATCCCTATGGCCACCCCCATATGTTTTTGTTGCCTACGAATGTCCTTCATACCTCAGCATACCGCCGTGTGCCAGGGTGTATATGAAGTTCTCTGCCCCTCTCACCTCTGCCAGTGCCCTGGACACAGCGTGAGTTTGAGCTGGCACAGTGGGCCTTTCGCAAGTGGAGGTACCATCAGTTCACCTCGCTCAGGGACCAGCTGTGGGGCAATGCAGTGTACCTGAAGGAAGCCAACGCCATCAGCGTGGAGCTGAAGAAGAAGGTAATAGCTCGGCTCACCTATCAGTGACAGCTGTTCTGCCGCTGGATGCAGTGGTCCCGGGTTCGAATGCTGGGCACCCTCTCCAGGCCAGAGTCAGATCCAAGTGTTGCTATTGCCATCACAGCTCTGTGATGCAGGGCTCATGCACTCAGTGGAAATTTGTTCCTCACAGGTCCCATACATACTTTAATAAATAATAATAATAATAACAATAACAAGGTATGAGGTAGCTGCGGTACAGGTCAAAGAAACCAAGAACAAAGGAATGAGAATCAAAAAAATAAAGATTAATGAGCAAATTTAGTAAAATGTCAATAGATTAGTAAAAAAAAAATAGGAATACAATACACACGAAAATTATACAAAATAAAAAGGTATATATCAAAAGATATAAAAGTATAAATTAAAAACTGGAAATAATGTCGTATAGTGTGGATTGTTTAACAAAACAATTTATGTAGAATATGTGAAACATGACATTAAGAAATAGTAAAATATAGACAAAAACAAAAAATATGTATTTAAACACCTGATTAGGTGGGAAGAGCATGCCAAATGGGCAATGGATTTGTGCAGTTTAAAAGTTGTGGCATTTACGTGTCAGTCATGGAGCGTGCTTTGGAAACCTCTGGCTAGGGGAGCAGCTCAGGCAGAGTGAGTCGATGTATACAGTCTGACCCTCCTGCCCGCTGATGGTGCCTTTGTCTGTGTGTGCATGTGCGTGCGTGATGCTTCTCTGGTTGGGATGACGGGATGACTCCAGCCTGTCTGCTCTGTAGTTGTTTTGCTGCCTGCTTGTGGGTGTGTGGCAGTGAGTGTTGGCTGCTCTCCCACATGTGTTTCTGTATTTTCTTGCTTGTGGCCATTTTGGTTGTTCTTCCAGCTAGCTGTAGTACCTCAAGTCTCCAGTCAGATTTACTTTTTAAGTGGTGCCCTTCTCAACTTGGAACCATATGAGAGTGACTCAAAATTTGACAAAAAAGCAAGAGATGACTCTTTGTAGATATTGCCTGTTTTAGGTTGTCGTAGTCACAAATACATTCTGTTTACATGATCTAGTTCTTGTGGGGAAATGGGTGTGGTTTTGGGGTGTGACGAGCCACAGCCCAGTCTACTCCATCACTCTCACTGTGTACCTCCTTGGCCAGATTTTGGTCACCTTGATTTATGGTAGCTGAGCTCAAAAGGGTCCCGATTCATCCGAAAAACTGTGAGCAAGATGTGTTTTTGCCCTCCTAAAATAGATATAACAGTCTCTTTGAAGGGCAGGATTATGAGGTACTATGGAGGTGGGTGGGGGAATGAGCTAAGCCTCAAAATTAATAGCATGCTCTCTAATGCAGTGTAGCGTTTCTGATCTGATTATGCAGCCTTGTCTGTGGTCGTTCCTGTTGTGTTCTTTCATTTTATGTATATTGTACAGTAAAGTGTTTCTGCAAAGTGTCTTGTAATACTGTTGTGTGCTAACATTCCCTAACACTGAGCCGGGATCCGGAACGCTGTGCCTGCCGGCGCTGACAGCTTCCCTAACACTGAGCCGGGATCCGGAACGCTGTGCCTGCCGGCGCTGACAGCTTCCCTAACACTGACCCGGGATCCGGAACGCTGTGCCTGCCGGCGCTGACGGCTTCCCTAACACTGGCCCGGGATCCGGAACGCTGTGCCTGCCGGCGCTGGCGGCTTCCAGCTTTGGCTGGCTGACTGTTGCTGGTGTTTCTCCTTACCCCTGTAGGTGCAGTTCCAATTCGTGCTGCTGACAGACACGCTGTACTCACCGCTGCCCCCCGAGCTGCTGCCACCCGAGAAGGAGCGTCTCCCGCAGCCCTTCCCTCGCACTGTGGTGGCCGTGGAGGTGCAGGACCTGAAGAATGGTGCCACGCATTACTGGTCCCTGGAGAAACTCAAGTGCGTCCCTAACCTATCTGCCACACAGTCACTAGGGTTTAGGCTCCTTGAGTGTGTTGGTTTAGATCCCATTTGGGGAATGACTGCTCTGTCCTCCATAAAAGGCAGTTGGACCTATTTATCCAGCAACTGATAAATAAACCGATGAAAGTGAACTTTGTGAGGCACCTGGGCGGCAGCCGGGAGGCAGAAGATATATTCTGGCCTTAGACACATGTTCCGTCTCTTTAATGGTCTGAGTGTAACAGATGGATTTGGACAAAGGCATCCTTACCTAAGCTAATAAACAACAGAGGTATATAATAGTGTGCACCGGCTGTCTCCGCAGGCAGAGGCTGGAACAGATGCGGGAGATGTACGACAGGGCTGGGGAGATGGCCTCCACCCACCAGGAGGAGGTAGAGGGTGTCCTGACTGGCAGCGACCCTTTCTACGACCGCTTCCACTGGTTCAAGCTGGTCGGCAGGTGTGTGTCCCCTCTGTTCATGGTCTTCCCTATCTGATCTGCCTTCTCTGCTTTAAGCTACTTGGCCAATGTGTTCTGACTCCTCATTCCCTTAAATTTGATTGGCCTAAGCTGGCAGGCCTGTACCTCCACCCTTTTTTTTGTTTGCTTTTTTTTTTTTACCTGGTACCTCCTGAGTCTTCCCGTAGCCACGCCCAGGCCGGCCCCTCCTTCTCACACTGCTTCTCCCTGAGTCTTCCCGTAGCCACACCCACGCCGGCCCCTCCTTCTCACACTGCTTCTCCCTGAGTCTTCACGTAGCCACGCCCACACCGGTCCCTCCTTCTCACGCTGCTTCCCCCTGAGTCTTCCCATAGCCACACCCACGCCGGCCCCTCCTTCTCACGTTGCTTCCCCCTGAGTCTTCCCGTAGCCGCACCCACATCGGCCCCTCCTCCTCACGTTGCTTCCCCCTGAGTCTTCCCGTAGCCGCACCCACATCGGCCCCTCCTCCTCACGTTGCTTCTTCCTGAATCTTCCCGTAGCCACACCCACACCGGCCCCTCCTTCTCACATTGCTTCTTCCTGAATCTTCCCGTAGCCACACCCACACCGGCCCCTCCTTCTCATGCTGCTTCCCCCTGAGTCTTCCCATAGCCACACCCACACCGGCCCCTCCTCCTCACGTTACTTCTTCCTGAATCTTCCCGTAGCCACACCCACACTGGCCCCTCCTTCTCACGTTGCTTCCCCCTGAGTCTTCCCATAGCCACACCCACGCCAGCCCATCCTTCTCACGTTGCTTCTTCCTGAATCTTCCCGTAGCCACACCCACGCTGGCCCCTCCTTCTCATGCTGCTTCCCCCTGAATCTTCCTTTGTTTTTGAAAAGACTTGATGTAGAATTACTCTGAAAAATGAAGTGATTTGACACGTGTAGTTGGACAAAGGAAATCATTTGTGGTTTTTTGTGAACATCACTGCATCACATTTTTTGTTTTTGAGAGGAGGGGAGGGGATGTGGTGTGTTCAGACACACACCAGCTGCTTTACAGGCAGTTAAGGAACATCTTTTTCATACAGAATAGATATTTCAGAATTCAGGAAGAATAGTTTAGAAGGATGTTAATAATCTTGCATTAGGCTGTTTGTCTGAGGCGTGGTCACGATGGCACCTAGGCTGAAGTGTGATATGGAGTGTCTGCTCTAGAGGGACCTTGGAGGTGCCATAACCCTGATGCATTCCAGAACCTTCCATTCATTGTCCCTGTGCAAGTCGGTTCGCCTCTGTGTTGCTTAATGTCATTGTTTTGTTGTGATTACATGCCTTTGATATCAGTTATGTTAATTTGCATCTCATTTTGCATTTCTTTGTTGTTTTTTACTTTTCATTTTATTTTACATTGTTCATTTTATTTTACATTGAAGCAGTTGTACTGATTCTCAAAATATTCCTGTTCTGAATTTTGTTGTTTTCTTGTGTATTTTTCTTTCATGCTGAGTTTGTCTTTTTGTTGTTGTTCCCAGTGTTTGTTATGAACTAGACCTCACAACATGCATAACTGTAATCTTTTTGTTTGGCCATTTTATCCATTCCATTCAAATTTTAAATATACATACACATTGTTCCTTTGATATATTCAGTAACAGAATTTAGATGTAAGGATGATGCTCAGCCTAACTTTGACACGTAACCTTGTTTGGATTTTGGTAAAATTAAAATTTCTGAATGAAGTGTTTTGTCTCTCTTCAGAACATTTACTGTAATGTAATTTGCACTTTTGGCCACTTCAGTGCTGGTGTTCTGGGTGTGGAGTTCCAGCTTTCACTGGAAAGTGAGGTGTGGCCCCAGCACGCTCTTCTCTGGCTTTGCTGGTTTTTAATCTGTAGGACCTGCTTGTGCACAGTGCTGAGAAGGATGGCTTTGATCACCTGCAGAACTTCCAGGAGTTTTTTCAACTCCCCATCCTTCCTGTGACGGCCTTTTCTTGATTTCATTTTTCCCCGCCCGTGATCCCTCTGCTCCTTCTATCCTGCGCCCCTTGCCCCCCCCCACCAGCTCCCCGATCTTTCATGGCTGTGTGAACGAGCGCCTGGCCGATCGCACCCCTTCACCCACCTTCTCCACCGGCGACTCCGACGTCACCGAGCTGGCAGACGAGCGGCACAGCGAGATGGATGACCTGCTGGACGATGAGGCCTTCGTGGACGACACCAGCTCTGACGCTGGCACGGAGGAGGGCTCGGACATCTTTGCTGACGGCCAGGACCCCTTTTATGACCGCTCCCCCTGGTTCACCCTGGTGGGAAGGTTGGTGAGGCCTGACCTTGGGGGCGGAAGGTTGGCACGAGGGTTTGGGCTGGATTTCCAGAGCCATAGCTCCACACAGGAAAAATATATCCACTCCCCAGCACTGCCTGTGATCACATTCTAAGTACCGAAAAATTAGTATCCAAGACTAGTATCCAAAGCAATGTTCCAGCTTTGGCTCCACCTCCATGCAAATGAGATTTCCTAGCTGGACCAATCAAATCACAGCTGTCATTGATGTAATTTTAGTGCGCGTATAGAATCAACCCATTAAGCTCAAGGTAGTATATTCAGCTGGCTTCAGGATTACACCATATTAATCTCACAGAAATAGCATCTACTGTAAAACAATATGTATGCACACAATGCAGTTTAAGCATTTAAAGATCAGTCATTCGGCACAGAAATCACTGTCAGGCCACCGAGCCCCACCCAGAGGGCGGAGCATGTGGACAGTCTGATCCAGCCCCCCTCGTCCAGCCACACCGCCGTCAGACGTCCGCTTCTCACCTCGGCCACTGGAGAGTCTCGGCTGCATGTAGTGCTAACCGCCATGAGCACCGTGTCATGCCTTAACACATGTCCTTTCATCTGAGTTTCATTTACTTTGTTAATTTGTTTAATTTGTTTGTTGGGGGCGGGACATGGAGGAGTTAAACGCTGAGCCTCTTGCGAGTTAAAGCAGAGAGATGGGGGTGTGCCGCACTGCCTGGGGAGCTGGGCCTGCTGTGTCACTGTGACTGCAGGTTTCCTCTGCTGCACGTCTTCTGCCCTTCATCTTGGCTGTTTCCATAGCAGCAGGACAGCCTTAACACTGCATATCAAATCCTGCTAGGCGGCAGTGAGACGCCTAACCTGTGTCCCGCTCCCAGCCGTCTCGCCTCATTTAGGCCTGCCTCCTGGGTATTTCTCACAGCTTTTGTTTTTCAGTTCATTGTAGCTACTTGTCATACTTTTAGAAATTGTTTCATTTGCTTTATTTTTCTGTTCCTCGTCGTTTCTGGGTTACCCAAAATGATCTCCGCTTCCAGGACTGGAGATAAGAAAACACTGTTGTACTGATGGTTCAACAGAAAGTGTGCATTTTAACCTAATGAATTCCTGCCACTTGTTATTTTAAGGAGCTCCACCATTCGCATTGAATTCCTGTGATTAGTTCTGTGATCAGACCCCCCCCCCCCCCCAGTGTGACTGTACTTTTCTGTTTCTCTTTCCCTGGTAACCCTGGGCAGACTGGGGGGTTTGACGCAACGGGGAGGCAAGGTGTGTGGAGCATAACTCTGTCTCCATCCCATCTCCTCTTTGCAGGGCTTTCGTCTACCTGAGCAACCTGTTATACCCGGTGGCCCTGGTGCACCGCGCGGCCATCGTGACGGAGAAGGGCGAGGTGCAGGGTATGCTGCGAGTGGGCGTGCAAGCCATAGCAGGTGTGAGCCCTCCCTCTTTTTTGTTAGATCTGCTTGCCCTCTTCCTGCTTCCTGTTGGCATCCGTCCTCCCCTCCCATGACTGGTGGCATCGGGATCAACAAACTGCATTTACACCAAAAATCTGCCAGTTAAAATCACATATCTAAGAATGATTTCCGCTGTGATCCTGCCAGGGTGAGCAGGGTCAGCTCTTGGGCAGCAGTGATTAAAGAATGCAGGGCCACCCATGCGGACTGGTGGAGGATCAGTTTGTACCAGAACATGAACAACTTTGTGCGCAGGGCAGCGACGGCCTGTAGTCGAAACCACAGACAGAGCACCTTGGTGATGACTCAGGTTAGGGCTCACTGCTGCCCTGCAGAGACCTCATCAGGTACCCACTGGGCTGGACGGGCTTCCTGTGCATCTACCTCATGCCCAGTGTTCTTGATGTTTTGGCTGCTAAGCAGGAAGTTCAGTGATCTCTTTATGTCAAGGTGAAGATTTAGATTTTCAGAAATGTGACCTTATTCCGCAGCATTTAAGACAATCTTATTACTACTAAGGGTGCATGACATTATTGTCTTTGTCTTTATTAACTTGATTTGCTGTCATTTTGAGTTTTGGAGGTTAGCTCCAGGATGTCCAGTTTGCAGGCATCAATAACTGAATTTAATTTAAAACAGCCCCCCGAGCTCTGACCTTGGCAGGCAGGACTGGGCAGACATCAGGCTGTCCTAAATTCTGCCTGTTTCTTGTGTGGTTTGACGGGGGGTTACCTGCGTCAGCAGTGCACTCCCTCACCGCCGCCCGGCTGTCCTGTGACTTGCCTCACACCCCTGTTGCCAATTCTCACCTTCCTAAAGAAGCTTCACCCCTCTCGTTTCCTGTCTAGCCGACGAAGAGGCTCCAGATTATGGCTCTGGGGTTCGACAGTCTGGCACGGCCAAGATCTCCTTTGACGATGAATATTTCAAGAAGGTGGGTCGTGCCTCTAGCAAATGTGGAAAAAGTATGAAAAGGTAGCAAATTAACACAGAGTTGAGGATGTTAGAAGTGTGTGTTGAAATTAGGGGCTTCCCTGACTGAAAGTCGAGGGGAAAAGCTAGACATGAAAACTTTTCATATTTTCCTTCCCACAGATGTTTCCCTTAGGGTGCTTTGAATTGCAAACTCTGTAATTTGATTCAGACAGTGAAAGGTATGTTTCCCCCAGCAGGGCGGCGACTGCACCATGGCCATGAGCCGCTGTGGCCTCTCTCTGGAGGAGTTGCGCATCGTGGAGGGCCAGGGTCAGAGCTCAGAGGTCGTCACGCCCTTGGAGGAGATGAATAGGATGAATGGCATGGGTAGGGACGGGGCTCCAGTGCCGGGGGCGGGGCAGCTGTGCGCCAGGCTTTTCCCTCAGCGACGCAGGTGCTGAATGAAGGTGCTTTGAAAAGCAGACAGAGACAGATGTTCCTTTGCAGGCTGGAGGTTGCCAGTGTCCTGATGCAATTAACTTGATTTACCCAAGGGACATAGACGACCTTCTGTGGTCAGATGTGATGCAGAAAAAATGGCAACTGTGTGAAATTTGTAAATGATGGATTTAAATTTATTTTTTTTTACTTTATTCTAAGATCATTGTGCCCCCCTACATAGTCGGCACACTAATGCGAACGCTTCTGTTTAACTGCATGCTTGATGTTTTTTTAATCCAGTCCTGTGCAGGTGAGGTGACAGTGCATGCAAATAAAAACCGACCAGAATTTACCTCTGTGTTTTGGTCCCTGACGAGCGACCCTGTGGCGGAATTCAATAAACATGTTTGGGGAGGCAGATGGGTTGGCCCCCTGGCAGTGCCGACGGCACCCCGGAGGAGCGGATCTGTTCTCTGTTCCGGCTCGTGGGCCCACACTTTCCTTTGGCCTGTCTGGTCTCCAGATCTGAAGCTGGGAGGTGTGGATGGCAAGCTGGGCCACCTGGAGGTGGGCAGCGTCTTCACCTTCCGCGTGACGGTCCTCCAGGCCAGTGGCATCCCGCCCGAATACGCCGACATCTTCTGCCAGTTCAAGTGAGTTCACAACACTGCTCCCCTGCAGAGATGCCGCTGAGTGAGCCAGGCTAGTGACCGTATCGTGTGGCTGTTATCGACAGCTTCCTCCATCGGCATGACGAGGCCTTCTCCACTGAGCCCCTGAAGAACACGGGCAAAGCGACACCCCTTGGATTCTATCACGTACAAAATGTGAGTCTGACACGGCGAGCTCTCATTTTCAGATTATAATCCAAAGGTTTTATCCTGACTGAAATCTCTGCACAGATTCGATTTGCTATCAGTGCGTGTATAGCGATATCAGTAAGTGAGACATGCAACATCCCCGTGCTGATGTCCTCATCCATATGTCCCAGGTGGCCGTGGAGGTGACGGAGTCATTCATCGAGTATGTGAAAAGCAAACCTATTGTGTTTGAAGTATTTGGGCACTACCAGCAGCATCCCCTGCATCTCCAGGGTCAGGAGAACGTCAGGTAAGCCCATATCCTCAGTGTCTCCTACTGGAGGGCCTTAAGCCTTGCTCCTGCGGTGTGTAGGCCACGTCTTGCTTTTCCAGAGCAATGGGGTGATGCAAATGCTGAAATGTCCGTCTGTTTTTATATTTCTGCCTTCAGTGCCCCACAGCCGTCCAGGAAATACTATCCCCCACCCATGCCTCTGTCCAAACCAGGTAGGGGCGTTGACTAATTTGAATCTGAATGTTTGGTTTGCATGCCCCTGGTGGGCATATTGAAGCTGTGTATAGAAGCTGTTTGTGTGTGATTGTGTTCTCAACCCTGTCAGACAAAACGACGCCAGAGAGGCTTCAGTTCACTTTAGAGAGATGTCTGTGTTTCTTCCACCTGTTTACATCGATCGATGCACCTGCTCTATTTAAAATGGATTTCAGGCATGTGTAGGAGGCCGCCAGGCCTCTGTAGATATGATGTGACTCGTCTGAACGCTGTTCCCAGCTGTGACTCATTAGGACTGGTGTCTGTCTGTGACTCACCTGTGTGAGATAAATGCTGGTTTGTAGGCCCAATCGTGTAGCGTGACTCGTGCGTCACCCTGATGAAGAGTGCAGTCGTTGCACCCTGTCGCTTCTGCTGTGGCTTCCTGCTCGTCGCGGCTGGTTGCTGTCCAGAAAGCTCCTTCCTCCTTCCACCTCTCCTTTTTCTCCTGTTCTGTTCATCATGCTTTTTTTCCAGTTCTGTGTTGCTAACCTTCTGGAAGAAGATGATTGGTTTTCTTTGAAGCCTCATTCTTTCCTTTTGTTTCCATTTCTCCCCCCACCCTCTTCTCTTGATTTTGGTCCTACATTTTTTTGCCCCCCCCTTCCTCACCATCCATCATTTACTATTTTTGACCCCCTCCCCTCCCCCCCCCCCAGACCATGCCAGAAAGATCGAGCTGATCAGGTACCTGATGAGTGGGTATGTGTACAGCCAGGTGCTGGACGCATTCTCGGAGCACGCCAACGCACTGGCGTCCTCCGCGATGGCCAGCCTGGAGGACAGCACAGAGCAGCTGTCCTGCTTCCCCTTCCTGCCTGTGCCCATCGGCCCTGCCCTGGCTGTCCCCCGGCATCACGGTCTGTGCGGTGGGAGGCGTGGAGAGCTACCCTCCCATGTGTAGTGTAGCATAGCATAGCATAGCATACCTGCCAGTGGTGAACCTGAGTGCAGAGACGGCCTTTCCGGTTTTAACCGCTGCGCTCCTGGGGAACCACACTCAATACGGCAACTGTCTTAAAATGTAGCCGGTAGTGACTAAAAGGACCTGTGAACCAGATGGGTGCAGGAACCGCAAATTCCAGGACGACACTCTCACACAGCTGCTGCAGCTCTGAATTTGTACTGAAATATTTGTTTTCCTCCCCTGTCTGTTTTGCATAATAAAAGCATAATATTCTGTAGTCCTATTAAAGCTACTTTTTATACACCTTATAGCAGCGGCCATCCTGAGACACAGACCAAATCAAAGGGCTGTGTGTTTCCTCCGCGGGCAGCTGCCTTCTTGGCTCTCAGCATTGATTGTGTCCCATCTGCACAGTGCCGGCAACCAAGCTAAACACCATCACCAAGTCCAACCTGGGCCAGTGCGTGAGCAAGTATGACCTGCTGGTGTGGTTCGAGATCAGCGAGCTGGAGCCCACTGGAGAGTGAGTGTACACCTTGGTCTTGCTGGTCCGTCCCTGTAGCTCCATCCTGCTGCAGCACTGGGCTGGTGGGGCTGGCTGGCGTCTTCAGTAAAAACAACCACTTTGCTGTTAACCAGATACCCACTGCCTTGTTTAGGCTGCTGTACAGCCTGTATCTGCGTTCCTGAACCTCAGGAACCAATCAGAGCTGCTTCTGAAAGTAGAATCCAGCAAGCTGTGGTAGCCAGGATGTCACAGAATGTGGTTTGGACACCAGCAGGTTAGTGCATGATGACTAACCGCTGCCCCTGATGTCCCTGTAGATATATTCCTGCGGTGGTGGACCACAGCGTCGGTCTGCCCTGCCAGGGCACCTACCTGCTCCACCAGGTACGCTTGCTGCCTCTCCCACCCAACCGAACGGCACGTCTGTTAGCATGACTGCTATTGTGTGTGACTTGTCGTATTGCGTGTTCGATTCAGGGCATCCAGCGTAGGATTACGGTCACCGTCATCCATGAGAAGGGCAGCGAGCTGCACTGGAAGGATGTGCGCGAGCTGGTGGTTGGTGAGTGTGTGGCCTTCATTTCTCTGCTGGCTGATTTCTAATCCATCAGCAGCTCCCGACCTGCCTGTCCTCCACGGTGCTGTCGCTGCAGGATCAGTTAGCTTAGCCTCCACAGCACTGGCATGCAGCTAGATGAATGTGTTAGCCTAGCCTCCACGGTGCTGTCGCTGCAGGATCAGTTAGCTTAGCCTCCACAGCACTGGCATGCAGCTAGATGAACGTATTAGCCTAGCCTCCACGGTGCTGTCGCTGCAGGATCAGTTAGCTTAGCCTCCACAGCACTGGCATGCAGCTAGATGAACGTATTAGCCTAGCCTCCGTGGTGCCATTATGCAGCTATATCACTTATGCACTAATTATTATGCATTAACCAAAAAGTGTCCTTCAGTATGCAGCCAGAGAAATCCATTAGCCTGGTCTCCTCTGTGCTGTTCATGTGGCATCAACATGGCTGGCTCTGCCTCCAGGCCGGATCAGGAGCAAGCCCGAGGTGGACGACGCAGCCACAGACGCTGTGCTCTCCCTCAACATCATCTCGGCTAAGAACATCAAGTCTTCCCACAACTCCAGCAGGTAGGCTGCTTGGCATTGCCTTTACCACACTGAAGGGTTATCAAAGCACATTCATATATCGGTCATGTACGTGTCCATACGTCGGACAGGACGTCCAAGGCATCTCGCTGGTGTTCCATCACTATAGCAAGGAGTACGTTGTTAAATCTCTGCCGTATTGACTGCGTTTCCCCAGTAGTGCAGCAGTTACAGCCAGAAAGGTTCTGCACTGGGGGTCAGGAGCCCCTGCCTCTTTCTCTTCACAGACACCCCATCTAGGGAATAAGGGAATTCAGACAGCTTTGAATAACAAAAGTACCTTCTTGAGCAAAGAAGGGAGACCCCTGGTGAGCAAAGAAGAACTGATCTGCTGAGGGAACATGAACACTCAACACTTTGAATGGGCTGGCCTCTGTTCGGGTGCCGCCTTCAGCGTGCAGTGCTCATCTCTGTCGTCTGTGTGTTTCATATGTCATTGATTTTCTTTTGTTCTGTCGTTAAGGTCTGACTGTCTCTGCTTTCTCTTTCCTTTCTATGCTGCCGACGGGGTCACGGCTTTCATTCAGGCTGTGTATTGATAAAGACATTGCTAGGTACCCAGTAAACAAGGACATAAAGCGCCTTTCTGAGAGAGGCACTTTATTAGGCTTGTAGAGCTTGAATGGAACTAGCAGCTTTCTCTGTAGTGACTGGCTCCCATCACCCATCTTCACCAAGCTTTGTTCATGTTTAGAATCTTCTTTTTAGATATATTCTGTACACTGGAGTCGCAGGATAAGAACATAGGAACATTAGACGTGCATCTTACAGCAGTGTGTGGCCGGTCAATCCTCAAAGAACACAGACCATATGAATAATGCAGTATTCAGACATACGATGTGTGTGTGTGTGTCTGTCTGTTTGTGTATGTGCACGTGTGTGTGTGTGTGTGTGTGTGTGTGTGCGCGCGCGCATGCACCCGTATATGTGTGTGTGTGTGTCTGTGTGTATGTGTGTGTCTGTCTGTGTATGTGCGCACGTGTCTGTGTGTGTGTGCATGCATCCGGTCACAAGTCCAGTTGTGGTGCCCACCGAATTCCATGCAGGTCACACTAATGGGGACCGCAGCCATGCAGCCAACCGCTTAACCTGCAGTGAGTTAAACATGCAGGGGAGCATTGGAGCAAGAGCTTAACAAGACTTTGTTAGAACTTAAAATCAGTAAGGTTGGCCAAATCAAAACACCACTAGGAACAGACAAGTTCAAAGTATCAGAAAAGAACATCCAGTTTTGCCAAGAGACTGTGATGAAAGAGGAGGTGATGAAGGCCGAGAGCGGGGCAGTGGCAGGATAAGGCTCACTTAGGTATCTCCTGAAGATATGGACCTGGAAGCTTGTGAGGGACTATTATGCTGACATGGTGGGGGAATCCCAGACCAGAGCATCAGAACGAACCGAGTTCCTGACGAGCCGCCATGTCGCTATGTCATATTTCATAAGTAGCTTTCAAAGCGACTGACGTTATACAAAGTGTGGACCGCAAACTGTAGCCAGCCCCGGGTCACTGCCCATGGGTCCCTAGCAGACCTCGATGGGGGTAACACTGATGATGCAGTTTGCACCATGGTATCGTAATGAATGGTGTGCCTGGCAAGGAAGATGGCAGGTCACGGTCTCTCATCCAGGCTGCGGTGTTAGCAAGACGGGCAGAGATGGAGCCCCTTCCATCTCTGTCTGTCTCTCTCCATCTCCCCTTTTGGTGCCAGCCCCAACCTCTCCTGTCCCTACCTTCACTATTGCCCTATTTTAATCCCAGCATCCCCCAGCCCCTGACTGCTTCTGCTGACACAAAAATCATGCCCTCAGGTTTAATCAAAGAGCTGTCTGAAGCCATGGAAACAAAGCCGTTAAACCTGCCATTGTCCTCCTGAGGCCACGGCCTGACTGGAAACCCCACACCTGCCTCCTGTGTGTTTTGTTAGGGCCGCTGGCCGACTGTGGGCTTAAAATGCTGCATCACAGCAGGAGGGTTGTATGAACGGCGTAATGGGAAGCTTACGCATTCAGCCCGGATACCTGGAGATCGTGGTGGAAGGGGCTGTTATGTTTCAATAGAGAGGCTACAAAGGTGGGGCTGTACTGCTGTGACAAGAATTAGCACAGGAGGTGGAATAATTAAGAAAATTAACATGTGAGCAAATGATTGAAGGATCAGATATCAGCTATGTATGCTGTTCAGCATAGTGCTCGAAATGCATTATTTCAGAAAAAGTCTATTAATAAGTTATTTGAATACTGTGTGGTACGCAGCTGTATCAGTTCGGTGATCCATTTATTTAGCAAACGCATTCAAAGGCATTGTTGGCTTGTTAACGTTGGTCACACCCTTAAACAAAGCATTCATCTTTAACCATCAGTCCGAGCATGTGATCTCTCCGTAACACACACATCCTACATAGATAGAAGGATTAGAGAGGAGACTGTCTGTAAGAATCCAACATGTCGCTGCCCAAATGCCAGCATGGCAGTGCTGTTACTACAGGCATGGGGTAACGCCTTAATGGTTCTTCTTCGCCCATGATGTTAACGATTACCGTTCAGAGTACCACAGTCTGGACCCCAGCCGCACCTGGTCCCGGTTCCCGAGGGCCTTCAGTATTTCCGCTTAACTCTCAGCTTGCTCAGGAAATGCCATAGCTGGGTCTTTAGCTCCTCTCATGTACTGTCGCTCTTGGGCAGGGAGCCCTTGACCTGCAGCAGGGCTTGAAGTGACCTTAGACATCATGGACAGACGGTGATGCCTTTCTCTTCAATCCTTAGGACCATCTACCGCTTTGAAGCCGTGTGGGATAGCTCCCTGCACAATTCTCTCCTGCTTAACCGGGTCACACCCTACGGCGAGAAGATCTACATGACCCTGTCGGCCTACCTGGAGGTCAGCCTTCCCTGATGGGCCAGTTTGCCTGTATCATTGGGATTATACTCTGAAATTCTAGTGTTATACCTTGGTACTTCGCTGTTTCAAGGCCTAGGAACCATTCGGTTCTGCCTGATGTTTGATGTTGGTGATTCCGTATAATAATGCTACAGTTGCAGAATGTTACAGAGAACAAACATAAAAATTTTATTTGTTTGTTTGTTTGTTTATTTTTAAAGTTTGTGGCTACTCAGGCCCTTTAGAATTTGGACCTTTGGAGCCCCTAGTTCCACTATCCCGTGGTAATGTGCTGTCAGGGCATGTCAGAGGTTGGGTTCCACTGTAGGATGTTGGCTTATACTTAACCTTCTCCCCACAGCTTGACCACTGCATCCAGCCAGCCATCATTACCAAAGACATCTGCATGGTGTTCTACTCCAGAGATGCCAAGATCTCACCCCCTCGATCTCTGAGGAACCTCTTTGGGAGTGGCTACTCCAAGACCCCAGACTGGTGCGTTCTTGAGATCTACATAGGGCCTGTCTTCGTCGGCCCTCTCTCACACACATACACGCATGTACTGATGTGCCCAGCCATGGTTTGTTCATTTTGTCTTACAGCAATAGAGTCACAGGAATCTATGAGCTGAGCTTGTGCAAGATGGCTGACACGGGAAGTCCAGGTGAGCAGGAGTACCTGCAGTGTGTAAACATGTGTCTGTGTGTCTTGCTTTTCTTGGCCTTGCATTTATGCTGGTGTGTCGCTTTATTTTACATTAGTGTCCGCCTGACATGTTTGCATGTGCATGTGTGGCTGTGCTGTGACTTTTGTGTGAGCGTGTATGTCACCCTGTCCATTTCAGGGATGCAGCGGAGGAGGAGGAAGATCTTGGACACGTCGGTGGCCTACGTGCGGGGAGAGGAGAACCTGGCCGGCTGGAGACCCAGAGGAGACAGCTTGATCCTGGAGCACCAGTGGGAGCTGGAGAAGCTGGAGCAGCTGCATGAGGTGGGCTTCCTGGAACATCTGCTGTTAGCCTTCACCCGGAGTGATTCGGCCCCAGTCCTCATGGCCTTTGTGTCGCCACAGGTGGAGAAGACACGGCACCTGCTGCTGCTGCGGGAGAAGCTTGGCGAGGCTCCGCCCAGCCTGAGCGAGCCACTGTCCCCCAGCCTCAGCTCGGACTCCCTCAGCACATCAACGTCCATCTCCTCCCAGATGTCCAGCGGCACCATCGAGAGCGCCGTCACTCCAAGCGAGAGCAGTGGCTATGACTCCGCCGACATCGAGAGCCTGGTGGACCGAGAGAAGGAGCTGGCCTCGAAGGTACATCCCAGCGCGGCTCAGGTCTAGTTGGGGAGCATGCGCTGCTACAGTGCGTTGCCGCTCCCACTACATGACAGAACACCTCCGGATCCTGGCTGGCGACCCAGGGCAATGAGGATCCTGTGAGCTGGATCACCCTCAGGGAAATGCGCCACATGGCCGTAGTGCCATAACTGACTATGGTGTGAGCATGATCGCCAGACCCTCGGATGAAACGACAGCAGATTTGCCATTTACTCATAAACCCGCGTCAAATTCCATCCCATGCAGGTGTGCTGTAAACAGGCCTCTGCTTCAGTGCGCCTGCATCATTAATTAGTTTATCATCTCGACACACACGGCATGTAAAGATGCATTTTATGGGTGCAACTGTCTGTGTTTTCAGCAGAAGGCATCGTGCATTCAGACAATTTCCCACACAGATTTGTGGGTATTTGGCACCCCTGAGCCATGGTGAATGCAGCCATCTGCAGGCTGATGCCAGCCATCAGAATGAAATCAAAAAAACTTAGGAAGGACAGTGCAAAAACGTGGACTGTTGGGGGGCACTGTGCTGGAGATCCCCCTGCCCTGTCGGCTCCTGTGCTGTATCATGTATTTAATCATATGCTGGTTTCTTGCAGTGCCTGCGGCTCCTGACTCACACCTTCAACACGGAATACAGTCAGGTGTGCAGCAGCATCAGCGACTGCAAGGTAACGAACGGGTCACGTGATGCGGCTTGGTGTCCGGCTAGCTGGGGCCATGCTGGCTTTACACGCTCATGTCCTTAGCCGGGCTCTGTAGGCGGCTGTCTTAATTAAAGTACATTCAGTTCTTCACCCACAAAATGATCAGAATAGACCTAAAACAGGACAGATGGAGTGCAGAAAAGGTGGAGGTGTAAGAGCAAGATCCAATGAATGCAGTAGACAGGGCTCTCAGGTCTCACGCATGACCATGACACACACGCTCCGCCCCTGACAGACATAATCTCACTCCACACTTTTGATGAACCTGGAGAGCCTCGTAAAACCTCCAGCAGAGTGATCTGGTGGCATCTAACGGCCATGCCAACAAAGGCTCTACATCATCACAACTACAGATTTGCTCTATATTGTCCTGTATTTCTGATTGTCACAAATGTCATTTCAATTAAACATGTTTTATTGGGATGTCACATAAGAATTGTTTTCAAAGTGCATTAAGTGTGAAATGACTATGATAATGAATATTCATACAATCTGCTTTTCTCCGCCTCTTCCCCCAGCTGTCAGACATCTCCCCCATGGGTCGAGACCCCTCCATCACCAGCCTGAGCAGTGCCACCCTCACCCCGTCCTCCACCTGCCCCTCCCTGGCCGATTCCCGCTGCAGCTCTGTTGACCAAAAGTAAGCCTGTCTGATACTGGCGACCTTCCGATGACCTCTGAATGACCCCAATATGCTGTGGTGGACACAGGGAACAGAGCCTCCATCCACTGTTTAATGCCTACACCTTTCTGTTTAACAACATGCACTATAAATAGCAGTGGGATGGAAACCGCAGCTTTCCTCCATAAATCTGTGGTGGTGGTGGTGGTAGTTAGGTAGTTAATGGGTAATGAATGGTACTGCTTTGCAGCCAATAAAAAAAAAAACAAATCCATCTTTGTGTGCCCCCCAATTCTCACAGAATTCCAGAGACTAACTCCCGTGCCTCCAGCCCTTCCTGCTCAGATTACGAGAACTTCCCCCTGGTGCCCACTTTGGAGACTTCTTTTCTGGCTCGTGCTGGCAAGAACGAGTTCCTCAACCTTGTTCCAGACATTGAGGAAATGAGGCCTGGGTATGTATACTCTCAGTGCGTCGCAGTATTTAAGGCCGCGTATCGCTGGTCCCAGTGCGTCGCAGTATTTAAGGCCGCGCATCGCTGGTCCCGGTGCGTCGCAGTATTTAAGGCCGCGTATCGCCGGTCCCGGTGAGTCGCAGTATTTAAAGCTGCGGAATGCTGTCATTGATCATTAATCTGTGAGCTTGTAAGCGCTGCTGCTTTGTATCGGAGCAAAGCGGGGGGGGGGGTGTATTGCTGCCAGACCGCTGTGACTCAATAGCCGCTGCGGTTCCCACGCTCTCGCCCAGGTCGGTGGTTTCCAAGAAGGGCTACCTGAACTTCATGGAGCCGCGCTCCAACTCGTGGGTGAAGCACTTCGTGGCGGTGCGCCGGCCATACGTCTTCATCTACAACGGCGACAAGGACCCCGTGGAGAGAGGGGTGCTCAACCTATCCACCGCCCAAGTAGAGTACAGCGAGGACCAGCAGGCCATGCTCAAGGTGTGTGCCCTCTGTCCGGCTCACATCTGCCATCTTCTGCCTGTGGTTTCTGAGAACTGAGGTTCAGCTAATGTCTTCTGCTTTTAAGAGCTTCATTTTATAACCACCTCTTCATGCAAGTAGACATACAGGTTCAGTACATTTAAAGGTACAAAAGCAACCCCATTCTAGGAGTGGAACTCATCTGGATATGAAAACCACATCCCAACTCGTGGTGAAATAATGAGCAGATGACAGAACGATCTTCTCTTGAGTTTCTCACACCCCTGTGTGCGTGTGTGTGTGCGTGTGTGTGTGCGTGTGTGTGTGTGTGTGTGTCTCTCTCTCTCTCTCTCTCTCTCTCTGTGTCTCTCTGTGTGTATGTGTGCATGTGCCTTTCAGACTCCCAACACTTTTGCTGTGTGCACGAAGCACAGAGGAATCCTCCTCCAGGCGAACAATGACAAGGACATGAATGACTGGCTGTATGCCTTCAACCCCCTGCTGGCGGGAACTATCAGGTACAGCCGGTCCTGAGCCTGCAAGCACGCTGTGCCACCAGCCACTTGCGTTGTGGCCTGTTACTATACACGTGATGTGATGATGACTTCATGCTTAATGTCACTTTCACATCCCCCACTTCTTTATTTAATGGGTGATTTTACTCAGAATTACAGTATAAATATATGATACAGTTTCATTTCAGTAAAGTGCTCTCTTATAACTGCTGTATTCTGTACATTTCACTGAACTGTACAGGAATGAATGTTACATATGCGTTGATTTCTGTTTGGGTTACATTGATACTTATCTGAGGAACTATTGTCTAGCAAGCAGAGTTGATTCACTTACACAGAACGATGTTTCGCAGTGCGACAGCAGCCGCGTGGGGCAGGGTGATGCGTTAATCTGCCTCCTTCAAATGTCTTAATGCTGTTCGACAGGTCAAAGTTGGCAAGAAGACGCTCCGGACTGCTGAAGCAGTGAAAGCCGGTCTGGGGAAGAGGACGTTCCTCTGACTAAGCTTTCAGCGTACCAAGTGTTACCACTTATTAATTATTGTGATTTTTTGACGGTTTTTTCTTGTACGTAGACCTGTGGCTTAAATCCCTTGTCCAACTTCCATTTGAATTCCTCTCTCTCTCTCTCTCTCTCTCTCAACCTTTTGTGTTTTTTCCTTTGGATCTGTACCGTCTTTCTGTTCTGTCATATCTAACCCTTCTGCTAGAGGCATGTTGTAATACAGTCTATTTGTGTGTGCACGATTCTTCAGAAACAACTTTCTCTCTCTCTCTCTCTCTCTCTCTCTTCACTTTCCTCTGTTAATTATTCATCTGTAAAGATCGTCCTTATTTAGTGTTTATCCGTCAGTCGGGACCTTTCGCAAGCCTGCATGGCCACGGCAGCAGTGAAGGCTGGGGTTCGCCCACCAAGGCCGATCCGAACGCGACGCTGAACGTAAACGAACCTTGGGAGGGAAAAAAAAACACACACACAAAGTACAGGAGTGTCAACATCTTCCCCTCTCCAGCAGTGCTGGGATGAGCTAGATATCGCCAGTTCCCTGGGCTTATAATGGGCATAATATAATGACTAAGCTCTAATTGGCTCCTCCCCTCGTTAATCAGCAGAACCTCGTTAATCCAGTGACTAAGGATGAGCCCTCGGTCTCCTCCAAAAGTGAGAGGTGGTGGTGTTTTTTTTTTTTATGAAATACGGTTGTAGCACTAGTTTAAAGCACAGTGTGACAGAGCAGTGCAGGAAGCTGCCTTTCCCTGAGGCGTCGAGTTCATGGTGCAGAGGGACGGTACCTGCAGCCGCGCACAGAGCGCCCCACCTCACGCGGCAGCCTGCCGGCCTTTGGTGAGAGGGCTCTTTCTCCAAAGTCCAGGAAGCACATAGGTGTGATTGCTCAGGTGCATTTGCAGGTGGGCACTTTACTGCCCGGCGCAGTGACAGTGGCACAGTGGACTAGTGCTGCTATCCTATTTCCCGAAGTGGTTTCAGCTGCTGCATCCTGAACGAGATGCTCAAACGCCAAACTGCCCGGTCAGAAAGCGTGTCTTCTCTATGAACAGAATGTCGTTTGTACATAAACCTAACTGGCTTCTCTACTGAATTATTCAGGACAAAATCTTATTTTGGGAGTCCCTTTCTTTTTTTTCTGTAATGGTTGTAAAAGATTTAGTGCAGGAACAGAGTAATACTACGAATTCCAGACCAGTGCCGGCCCTCCCCATCTTGTCCCTAAAATCAGAACCAAAACAAAACCCCCCTTGAGATAGGATACCTCACGAACACCCGTGGAAATGAAGTCTGATTCGATGTCCCTCAGCTCCGTGGCCGCATCACTGGCTCATCATGAACCCATGAACTTTGGGGTATCCCACAGGAGTTCCATTCAGGCTAATGATGAGGCCCAGGCCCTGGTCTCCCCGATGCTGCTCCAAGGCAATTCCGTTTGGTGATGGTGTGTTTTTTTTAATATACAGTGTAGTGACATAGCGGTCGTACACCCAGCATCAGTCTGGCGGTTTGTTTTCCGTAACGGGATTTGGGAATGATGTGAAAAGAATCTCTGTGGAAGCGAATGGATGGGATGAGCAGCCTCTGCATTCTCTCAGGCTCCATGTGTCTGTGTCACCTGGAAGATCATTACAGACATGATGGTTCAAGACTCAAGTCGCTGAAATGCTGTAATGATTTTTCAGAAACTTGTAACCTCTAGTGAAGGAATGTTACAGTCTTAATACTTCGATACTTTAATACAGTAAATCATACAGGGAAGAGCGCGATATGGTATGCTCTGATATATATTTATTTTTGAAAATCTTTGCTCATTTTGGCGCTGCCTGTCAGTTTGGGCTGAAGGTCCGGTTGGGAAGCTCCCTTCCTGGGTGTCGGGCTGCTGTAACTGCACTGAACCAGCGTGACGGACAGGGGATTCAGTGCTCTGGCCAACCAACCAGCAGCCTCCCCCCTACAGGTGTCCTCACACTGAGAGGATACAGTCTCAGGGAAGAGTGCCACGGGTCAGATTTACCCCGGACGGAGTAATTATGATGAGCCCATTTCACCCTGCCACAGCTGACTCTACACCCAGTTTGTTACATTCCAGAGGACCAAAAATCCTATGGTAATACGCTCCTTGAATTAAGTCGTTGTCTTTTATTAATTATAACCACTCTAGGTGTCAGAAATGTTACAGTGACTGAGGTCAGCCAGCCTCAAGATCACAAAATAAGGCGACTTTTAAAACAGGTTTATTTTACATTTATGTTAAGCAGTCTACAACAAGGATGCTTACAAGGAATTCTGATCACTCCAAAGAAAAGCACTTTTATTTTACAGGCTACCTATTCCGGTTAAACTGTTGGTCGTTTCTCCTCTGTTTATAAAAACTAAGTGTGGGATTTGGTGGAAAAGGGCATTAATAGTTGTCTGAGCAAAGGTTTCTCTTTGAGTCGCTTGTTTACTAATCTACAGGGGTAGATGTGGATTATGAATTGCTTTAACGGCTGTTTATTTTTATTCCTATGTACATATTAGTTTGCAGCTCTTTGCACAAAATAGATGGATTTGAGTAACTTGGGCACATAAAGTGAGGAGTGAGGCGACCACACTGATGAAGGGAACCGGGACATGTAGCATGTAGTGCGATGCTGTGGGATGCTTTAATGTGGGTTTAATGTGTGTGTATGTGGGGGGGGGTGGGGATTAAGGATGTTTTAAGAGCTCAGTTGACAGCAGAACTTAAACATGTTAAATGTTAGCCTGGCTCCTCACCATAGCATCACGTCGTGGATGCTAGCCCACGTTAGGTTTCTCTCTTTTTAATACATAGGCTGTAACATTAAGATACACGATGAGGTCTGACTGAGGCACACGGAAATAAACGACAACGCAGCCCTTTCTTACTCCTCGTCCTGAAGGCTACTTTCTGCGCTTCATGAAAACCAGACTAACTCAGAACTGTCGTCTCTAAGGGAAGGTTTAGTTTAAAAGAAAAAAAAAAAAACTACCATTACCCTCTGCTTCAAGACGTGACAACAAAGGCATTAACACTGTACATTGTTAGACCAGCTTCATTTTCATACTTCTGTAAATATATATGTTGTATGGAGCTTGAATTAAAATGTAAATATGTTTCATGTATTTGTAATAATTATAATCCATTCGCTGTATAGCCTAGACGTGTAATGCAGATATCTTAATTCTGTCTATGTAATCTCGCACCGTTGAACTGTTTAGTGAATGAGGTAACAATAAAAGTACATGCAGTGCATTAGCAGATTAATAAATGTGTGTTTTTTGTCGTCTTATCCTTAATATTGCAGTTGTGTATCTGTGTTTGCATTGGGTACTTTCACGCCCTTCTGTAATGAAGGACCTTAAATAGAGTGTTCTTCGTCTGACCTTTGGCTTGCCTGGGCTTTAATGTGCTCCTAGAGTTCATTGATCTGTATGAACAGGGGTACATGAACGGTGATATCATACATACACATAGAACGGTGAAGGGGGGAGAGAAGACTTTGCATGTCTGTATAGTGTGCTGCCGGTTTACAGTCTTGACCCTTGTCATCCTGTAGTGCAGGATACAGCCCCCCAGTCGCCACACATGTTCACCTTTGTCTTTTTCCCTGAACAGCTGCATGCAGTGGCACCTGCTGTAATGTACAAAGAATTCAACCATCATATTGCTGCTTCTGTCCCCTTGGTACAAAAAGATATTGAAAAGAACCTGAAGTATTACGCAGCCTCTATGACTGTAACCAAGGGGAGCTGCCGGCATGGCTCTTACAGACACTGAAGGTCGCTAGCTGGCATGATGGCTCTGTGGGGAGCCTCCACTCTTGTGTGTGCACAGTTTGCATGGTCTCCCCATGTTGCAAGGACATGTGGATTGGTACTGAAATATTGATTCTTTGATCTGAATGTTTCAATTTGGGAATCGAATATACTATCAAAATGTTTTTTTACTTGGCATTTTAAATTTGTACATTATTCTAGTGAGCAGGACAGGATGCACCACCAGGCTAGGTCACCCATAAAGGAGTAGAAAGAGAAAGGCTTTTAAGTCCCACCCCCCCTTCATGGGGTTGGTCTGGCGGTGGCCTGTGCTGCCGTGACGTCAATGAGTATGGAATCGAATGGGAAAATTTCCGTGATCTACCGATGTGAAAGTCGGACACAGTTAGCAAAAACTGAAATCATAGTAATATCATTATAACACACAGATACCTATTAATCAGACATCAGTCGATCCAAGTTAACCTGGATGCGTGGATTTTCATCATGTGCGCAACATCAATCAATACCAGCACCACGTTAGTGAGGACGGATGAGCGCTATTAGCAATGATGGGGTATTTAGCAATCAAAAATATATTTTAGGAGAACATATTGGTATAAATTCTTTAAATTTGCTTTAAAGTAAAAATAGAGCCAGGTAAAGTGTCAATAGTTTGATTTGTTTCGTCTACCTGACTTCGGGGGGCGGAAACCGCCAGATTTAATAATGACAGCGCGGCGCGCCAATAACATTCGGCGATTTCTCTGCTCAGAATGAATGACCAATCACATAACGGGGGAGGGGGCTTGCGTCACTCTACGTCACGTGACCGAAGAACATTAACTAGGCAGAGCGGCGGCGGTGCGCGAGCTTTCCGGAAGTGTGCGGGCGTAGTGACGGTGACCGCTGATCATGGCAGAGTGAGTCTCTCCTCCGTCCGGTATCGCGCATCCGCGGATAGCAGCGGTTTCAGTTAGTGCGAGACTGCGTGTGTAAAGAGCGAAACTCTCGATAGAAGTGTCACTGGTCAGATGATGTTTATAGTCCTGTCTGATTTCGTTTAATAGCCAGATGAGCCACTTGCACAAGAGTAAAATTTGCTAATTTCAGTGTTAAAACCGTAACTTCTTTGATTGTCAGCATCAGCTGAGCAGCTCTTTAGGGATCCCGGTTTATAATGTAATTGTTCGCCCTGGTTACTTCCTCCTCGCTACATTGTGCAACCGGCTACTTACATTGTAACTGTAGTTTGTTCCCAACGGGAAACTGGCTGCGTGTAATCACGGTCTTTCCAGGAGCATATAAAACTATTGACGAACCATAAACCATAACATCCATACAGGGAAATGGCCATGAATGTCGCTTCAGCTGTGTTAATCGTATAGTTGTAAAAGAATTGCAAAACACGTGTGAATCTGTAAAAATAAATTGTGTATATTACAAGATGTGTTTGCTCCTAATGAATAATTACAATAGGTTCAGAATGTCAGATGGGAACGTTTTAACTTAACAGTGATTGCTCCCGAGAAGTGTAATCAGTTACCCAGTAACCCTGTCTGCTTCTTGCAGAGCAGACATCGCTCTTATTGGCTTGGCTGTGATGGGCCAGAATCTCATCTTAAACATGAATGACCATGGCTTTGTGGTAAGTACTGGTTAACTGAACCTGGAAGCAGGTAGTCCAGTGCTTAGACATGTTGCCCTGTAACCAGAAGGCTGCTAATTGATGCCCTATAAGGAGCGCAGCTGCGGGACCCTCCCGGAAGGTGCTTTATTAGGCATGGTGCTCGTTGCTGCTCATTGTTGCAGAGGCAGGTGGAAGGAGGTTAAACCTTCCTAAACTGATTTGGATGAAATCATCAGTCATTAAACATAAGGTGAAATAACCTGCCTTCAAACCAACAAGAAAGAAGGAAGAACACTCATTTTGTTCTTCAAATTTTCTTTTTGTCTTAGTGCCATAAATCTCAGGCCCAGGTCCACAGAGGAACTCCAGTGGGGCTGGCAGTCTGATCATGAACTTGGTCGACCTCAAGGCCGGTTCAATGCCAACTTATCAGATGGTTTTTAGGATGGACTTTTTAAACTTACAGCCCAAACGGCCCTCAGAGAACACTGTGAACCGCGCCCTGCGGAGCTCAGTGAGGTCCAGGGTGAAGTACTGAACCCAATTTATTTTAAACACTTTAAGGATTTTTGGATGGGCAGATGAAAAGATGGAATTTTCATGATGAACTAAAAAAAGGCTCAGGTGTCCTTCCCAGCCTGTCGGACTGGTTAATGCGGCTCGGCGGCTGAAGTGCAGGGCAGCGGATTTAGAAAAGTCTGTGCTTTTTGTGTTTTGCTGTCCTCTGTCATCTCACGCTTTGGTCTCCTCCCCCCCCTTCAGGTCTGCGCCTACAACAGGACAGTGTCCAAGGTTCATGACTTCCTGCAGAATGAGGCCAAAGGCACAAAGGTGGTGGGTGCGGAGTCCCTGGAGGACATGGTGTCGAAGCTGAAGAAGCCACGGAGGGTTGTGCTCCTGGTGAAGGCCGGCCAGGCCGTGGACGACTTCATCGACAAGCTGGTGAGGAAGCGGGAGAAGGGAGACTGGTAGGAGTGTGATGGCGGGTCCTGCTGTATACCGGCTGTGGAAGAGCTCAGCGATAGAAAAGCAAGCAGTTTCACGTCTATTGTTCTGTGTTATCGAGCGTTCATCTCTGTGCTCAGGCGCTCTGTATTTTTGTTTCAGGCTCCTCTGCTTTCGCCTGGTGACATCATCATTGACGGGGGAAACTCTGAGTATAGAGACACAACTGTGAGTTCTGGGTCCCACACAAGTCAGTAGGGGTGTGGAAACGGAGCGTTGGCACGACGATCCTGAGATGCGTGTGCTCTTGCTGCATGTGGGTCCTGAGGGGGTCTGCTGGCTTTGCTTCTGTTACACTGCAGAAATTTTACCAAACTTGAATTTCTGTGCTAAAATGTGCATTTCTATATGATGGGTAGATGTGCTTACTGTAAGATCTGGTGTTGCTTTGGGTAGAAGTCTGGCAATTTGTGAGTGTTCGGTTTGACTCTGCCCTGAGTTCTCATGGCTTGTGTTACACAGAGCAATACACCTAATAAACCTACAACTAAAGCTGGCTGTGAGTGTGAGCTTCAGGCTGGAGTCTGTGCTAAGTGTCCGTGGCGGCTAACAGCGATGAAATGGTTTGTTCATGCAGAGGCGCTGTAAGAGCCTGAAGGAAAAGAACCTGCTGTTTGTGGGCAGTGGGGTGAGTGGAGGCGAGGACGGGGCTCGCTATGGCCCCTCCCTCATGCCGGGGGGTCACAGGGAGGCTTGGTGAGTTGCTGGAGTCCCACTTTCTAGGTTAAGTCAGAATCTTTAGACCAGTCAGAATGAGTTAAAATTGGTTTGTCTTGAATGTTCTTTTCATTTTTCTAAACTTTGATGTTTTTGCCGTGTTCCTTTTTTGCTGAGTCTAACTGGGTTTCCCATCCCACCCCACCCCATCCCATCCCCAGGCCCCACATTAAGGACATCTTCCAGAGCATCGCTGCAAAGGTTGGAACAGGAGAGCCTTGTTGTGACTGGGTGAGTTTCCCCCTGAGGCTGATCCATCCTGCCGGACTTAGCCCTCAGCTAGAATCTCTGCCCCTCACGTCTCACCACTGCCGGACAGGTGGGTGATGAGGGCGCCGGCCACTTCGTAAAGATGGTCCACAACGGGATCGAGTATGGTGACATGCAGCTGATCTGTGAGGCGTACCACCTGATGAAGGATGTGCTCTGCATGGACCATGATGAGATGGCCCAGGTGAGCAGTTCCCAGCGGTCTCTCATTTGGACCTGGGGAAAGGCACACATGCAGAAACTTGTATTTTTATTTTTTTTTTCCTACTTGCGGTTAAAATTGCAGGGTATCAAACCTGCAGTAATGAGGATGAAATATCTGTCCAAATATGTTGAAGAAGTGCTCTACTCTAATGCTTGCTTTTTCACAGTACCGTACATTCGTGTTTCAGTCTTCAGATTTCAGGGTGAAAGCGCCTTAGGGTTCAGGTGTTTATTTGCTTCCTGTTGCCACAGGTGTTCAGTGACTGGAACAAGACTGAGCTGGACTCTTTCCTGATGGAAATTACGGCTAACATCCTGAAGTTCCGGGATTCTGACGGTACGCACCTGCTCCCCAAGATCAGGGACAGTGCTGGGCAGAAGGGCACAGGAAAGTGGACAGCCATCTCTGCTCTGGAACATGGAACTCCCGTCACTCTGATCGGTAACTGCCTATCGCACGTGACCCACACCGTCCACATTCCGAACCTAGCATTTGTAAGGAATTGTCTGGTCTAAATGCACAACTGTGGGCACTAAATTACTGAAAACAACCCAAGAAAGAGATCTAATATTTTTATTCTGAATTCTGTGGATATCCCTGTTTGCCAGGCGGTGACATAATTGTTAAATTAGTGGGGAGAGTGACTCCTAGTTTAAATCTTCTCTACCTTTAAGATGGCTTCAATAAAATCGGTCTGTAAATATTTTTAAGATGAGTTGCACAGTTCGTTGAGTGCATTTTTCCCAGGGTAAACGCAATTCAAACTCTTAAAATGACACATTTAGCAAGTTCTGTTCTCTGTCGCAATCTGTCTTGTGACAGTTTGGTAGCACGTTATGCGTTTGTTTTTGCTCATTGCTCTGAGTGTCCATCAGTCTCTTTAGCCCTGAGCATGGTGATAGAATGTGTTTTTCCTGAAAACACATTCTAATCTGCCCAGAGGTGATGTGAAGAGGGGTGGGGGGTGTATAAGTGGCCTGTCTGAGACCTTGGTCATCCCAGGACAGGAGTCTGAGCAACTGTGACCTTCTGGCTGATAGGATTCATTTTGCCCAAGTGCCAGTCAGAAATGTCCTTCCTGAAAGCAGGCTTGGCCACACAGCGAGTCTCACAGGAAGTTTTGCATAAAGATAAAATGACTTTATTCCTTATTTCACCTGATTTAACGTCAGACTGCAGAAGTGATTATAGTATTACTGTGCAAAACGAACTGTTAGTATTTATCTAATTTATACTTGTAACCTGAGAGCTGTTTTATTTGCAGCAGTGGTGCCCTTAGGCATGCACACAGACTGGGTTTGCTTCAGTCACAATGTCCAGCTGAATAAAAAGTCAAACTGTCAGCAATGGCTCGGCACCAGCAGACCTATTCCCTCCATGCAGTTGTTGGCTGGGACCATGACCCGTCCACAGTGTATTAATATGCTTGAGGTGTCCTGGACGTCTCTCCCATCTCGAGTCAACGAAAAATGCACGAATCAGGGCAAAGCGAGATCCACCTGGAACAGGCTACGCTATCCCTGAATGATGAACGAGCCGCGTGGGGGTGGGGGTGCCATGCACTGGCTTCAGGATGGAGGGTGCCATTCCATGGTGGGAAAAGTTGCTTAGTTCATCATGACTGGCTTTAATTCCCGCCCCCATGCCGCTCCTTTCCTGAGTGTCTCTCTCTCTCTCTCTCCTTATTTGTACAGCTCCAGTCACACCTACTTTCACCTCTTTTATGATGTTATCCTGCCTGTCGTAGATGGTTAAGTAGCCAAGACCTCTTTACAATGGCAGGGGTGGCTTTTAATTAGTCTCTAAGCCTGACAGGTTGTTGGCATTGTGTCGGAGTCCCGAGGCCGTGCAGTGCCTTTGTGCAGAGGGTGCATGCGTGTGTGTGGGTTCTGTGTTTCCGCTGGTCCTGATCTAGCATGGTAGCATATTTCACAGCGTAGTAGGAAGACCGAAGGACACAGTTTGGGAGGTAATAGGTGGAACTTCAGCACATCTGTACAGCTCCTGTGAATGTAAAGGATGTCTGATGGTTTTGCTATACCTATAGACTGTGTATATATGTTTTTAAAAGCAGAATCATTTGCTCTTGGGTCTGTTGATGGTAGAATTATCTCTAGAGTATTTTTAAGATTCCTGACTCTTTGCACAGGCAAAGCATGGAGGTCCCGGTCCCTGTCCCGGTCCTGCGAGTGCTGCTGTCTGACTGGGTTGCAGTTGCATTTATGGGCTCTTCAAAACATCTGTATTATGCCTTGGAAAAGACAGAGGCACACACAGACAGACAGGCAGGCAGGCAGACAGACAGAGGCACACACAGTCGACAGAGTCCGCATCTTTCTTTTTGCACGTCCGATCTTGTCACCTAATAATGACCTTTTGATGTTTAATTAGCTTAGGGCCAAAGGCAGGGCTGGGAGCTGCTGTGACTCTGAATGCCAGCTGCTTAAAGTGTGTAGGAACAGAACCAGCTTCACCGCCTGCGTGTCTCTTCCCGCACTCTTGTCGGGCAGATGTCTGGCTTGCACACAGGCTCGGTCTGCACACTGTACATGTGAATTGAATGAGCTGCTGAAGACCTTAAGTGCCCCCCTCCCTGGCCCCAGGTGAGGCCGTCTTTGCCAGGTGCCTGTCCTCTCTGAAGGGCGAACGCGTGGAGGCCAGCGGGACACTGCAGGGACCGCAGAGCGCTACATTCCAGGGGGACAAGGCTAGCTTTCTGGAGGACATACGAAAAGTGAGTGCCCCACAGACTTGCTTGTCAGTAGACTAATCATTATGCTCATGTTTAATAATGAACAATATACCATCACTATATAGGTAATGACTGTTAGTTATGGCCACCACTATAATGCAGACGGTGGAGTACAATAAAATTGGATGAGGATGACGCGCTTCCAGTCATGTTAATATCATGTCATTCTCAATGTCACTGGTAGGTGGCGTGATTTTTAAATGTGTGACATTTTCCATCAGGCTCTCTATGCCTCCAAGATCATCTCCTACGCACAGGGCTTCATGCTGCTCCGACAGGCAGCCAAGGAGTTTGGATGGTCTCTCAACTATGGAGCCATCGCCCTCATGTGGCGAGGAGGCTGCATCATCCGAAGGTTGGTCTCATTCAGTCTTTCTGTGTCTGTGTGTTACTTATTACATTGTGGGGACCAGATTTCCCCACAATGTGATATAAACCTGTGACGTTTTACCCTGTGGGGACATTTTTCATTTCTCCACAAGGGGAAATTCAATTTCATAAAAATCTTTGACTGCAATCAAAAAACAAAAATTGCGGAAAGTCTTGTATTTTTTTTTGGTTACGTATGGTCAGTGTTGTGCAAGTTACTTGCAAAGTGTAATACACTATACATTACTTGTTACTGGTATTCAAATGTAATCCACTACCTCACAATATTACTGTCTCAGAATTGTAATTGTTACATGACTTTTGTAACTTTTCAGTTACTTTCACCAAAATAACTGTGAAGATCTTCTTTAGGGTTTGGGCAAAGATGGCACTTAACTGAAACATTCCTTTTGTCCTTATCCCTGATGAACTCAAAGTAATGCGCAAAGGTCCAACTCGCAAAAGTACTGTCTTCTGCCATCTCACCGGAGAAGCAAGCCTTGTGTGATGCACTGTGCAAGGGGCTCAACTAACCGCAAACGGGAAATACAACTCTCGCACATTTTTTTTTATCGCAGATATGTCGTCTCGCGGTCTTGCTGTTTTTAAACAAATACATTTTTGGTTAAAAGTGCTTTGTAATGCACACACTACTGAACATGTACAGAGTAAAATATTACTGAAAATTGATAAGTAGTGTCTTGCATTACTACGTTATAGCAAAAAGTAATGCGTTACTCCCAACACTGCTTATGGTTAAGGTTAGTGCTGGGTAGGGGTTAAGGTCGTCACTGTTGGGATTAGGGTTATGTCCATAGAAATGAATGGACAGTCCCCACAATGATATGAATACAAAGAGGTGTGTGTCTTGTCTGTTTCCCACTGTCTTTAAAGCCAGGTCAGGCAGACTGATTTTGACCTGACTGTGGCTCTGAGTGAGAGGAAGTGATTGTCATAGTTCTGGATAATACTTTTCATTTTTGTAGTGCTTTTCCCAAATCCAAAGACTCAGCAGATGCACATGCCCCTCCTAATTCGGTTCTGTTAAACACATTAAACCCACATGGAGGTAGAATATTCACATTTATTTATATAGCACAATATTACATTGTGTACATAAGACCTCAAACGGCCTCCATCTGCAGCTGCCAGGGCAGAGCTGCCAGTTACGGACATCACAAAGTAGGGTGTCAATCCCTGCCCCCCCCCCCCCCCCCACTTGCTCCTAGAAGAATTTGAAGAAGACCCATAATGTTACTCTCCAATGCATCGCCAAGTCTGGCTCAGTTTCCATCGTGATCCAGAAAGTAAAAACGAAACCAAAGAACCGTCCAGTAGGTTTTCATTCAATCTTACATTAGCTAGATTGAGATTTATCTATTTATGATATATTATTTGGGTGTTTTGGTGATAAAATCAAATAAGGTGAATCATTACTGCAGTAACTGAACTTGTACAGGCTATATTTATTTTCTGGGTGCTGAATTGTGCAATGCTACGATTGGTGAAAGCGTTAAGGAAATGAAGATAAGGTTTGCGGGAAGACAGCAGCAGCCCAGAATGAAGTAACATCATATTTTTTTAAATCTTTTGCACAAGCACACTCGACACTGCCTGCCAACCACTGACCCGGTGTTGCAGCAATCCCCGACTGACCATATGGGCTGACTGCTTGTGTTTTGTCGGTCATGACAGCGTGTTCCTAGGAAAGATCAAAGAGGCCTTCGACAGGGACAGTGAGCTGCAGAGTCTGCTGCTGGACACATTCTTCAGCAATGCCGTTCAGAACTGCCAGGTACAGCAAGTTCTATCATCACGACTTTGCTTCAAGGCTCGGTCATCGTTTGTAGAGCTCTCTGTGACCAGAATAGACAGGTGCAGATGTTTTGGACGTCTTTGTGGAAAATCCTCCCTCTGGACATTAGGTGGCAGCGTTTCAAATATTACGAAAAGTGTTTTGATAAGGTGTATTACAATAATGTGATTCATTTACAAAAGCTATGTAGAACTTTGTGTGCTAAATACCTACTGACCCATTCTATATAGCTAGGTACTATGGCACTGCACATTAACCTTTGGCAGAAACACTGAAGAATATCTCCGTGTTCAGTTCATGTGGACGGTGTCATAGTGATGAAGTCCTCTTGACAAGATGTCCGATTTGAGAATGTCGCGGTGTGCCTGCTGAATAGTACTGAGATGTTACATTTCACTCTTAAAGACCTAGTGCAGCAGTCTGTTAGCTTAGCACCTAGATGACATCATAGTGCACGGGGGGGGTTCAGTCCTCAGTGCTGACTGGCTGCTTTCCCCATGGTAAGGACTCTTGGCGGCGAGTGGTGAGCACTGGGGTCCAGCTGGGGATCCCCATGCCTTGTTTCAGCACTGCCCTGTCCTTCTATGACGGGTACAGACATGCCGTCCTCCCAGCCAACCTGCTACAGGTAAGCATGCAGACACACGCCTGTAACAGAAATTTGTCAAAAATGACGTGTAAAATAGGGGTGGGCGATTGTGGCTCGAACGACGCTGCACGGTATGTTTGTTTAGAATCATGATCCACAGTATAGATCAGTATTTTTGTTTACATACAAATTGTGTGTGGTAAGGTTAAACAGCAATTCTATCCTTACAAGAAATGCTGCTTGAAACATTATAAATAAGCTTAATTACAGCGTGTTGTTTGGGAGGCTAAAAGCTTGGTTGTGTTGCCACCTGTGTATGAACAGTATATTTGCAAAGTTTAAAAATCACATTAGTTTAGTTCACATTAAATTTCACAAATCCAAACCATTTCCACACAGCCGGAGTGTAAGTCTCTTAGGAAGCAATTCATTAGCCATGTCGCAATAACTGTTCAATAGTGCCGTCTCAATTTCTGCGATAACATTGAAACATCGTCGCTACAGTTGCAACTGATCAGAATAAACTTAGTTATATCGCCCACCCCTGGTGTAAAGGTGTATTTTGTATTTGTAACATTTTAAACTCTGCCTGTGCACATTACATGAGATCAGGCTGTTAGTGATGGGGGAGGGCAGTGAATAAGCTGTATACACATTTTCATTACATAGTTTTTCATAGTGAGCCATACAGTTTGACTTATACAACTGCATTTTACCCTGTATAAATCACCCATCTAGCCACTTCCCCTGGTCGGGTTCATAGTGGAGCCTGCAGCCTTGAATGACTGTAAGATGTCATACTGGTCACCCTTGTGTCCCTCAGGCTCAGAGGGACTACTTCGGTGCGCACACCTACGAGCTGCTGTCCAGTCCCGGTCAGTTCATCCACACCAACTGGACGGGTCATGGGGGCAACGTCTCCTCCTCCTCTTACAACGCCTAGAATACCCCCACCACAGCATAGCTCACATTCCAGAAGCAGAGAAGTATAAGATACAAATGTATCAGTTCACCATCTCTATTTATGCTGATGTGAACTAGCAGTAAATAAAGAATTCAACTAATTAGTGATTTCCTCGTTTACTCATCTTTTATTAGGCAGAATGATGGTGTGTGGCGCTGCCCTGCTGCCTTGTCATAGATAGTGATTATCACCACCAAAATGGCTTAACCCACACCTACACCTGTGCTTTAAAGATCAAGTGAGCTGTGGCGTTTTCTACCATTACCAGTGAAGGGAGCAGGATTAATAACTAGTCACGCTTCTACAGCAGCTCTGTAGACAGTCCTGGGGCCATTGCTACTGGCATTCAGCAGTTTTTTTTCCCCAAAAACCAGCATGGTAGCTTAAGTCTGTTTTCATCTATGATCTCGTGACATGATGCTTCATTGAGCCCTGTGGGGGAATTCCCTTTTCGCCTACCCCCATCGGTGAGCGCAAGCTTGGCAGTGAAGGGCAGCCACCTGCAACGGCATCCATGGAGCTGATGGCTAAGATACATGACCATTATGCTGAGCTAGGGCTCAAAGCAGCAAGCTCCCCATCACAGGCATATCATTCACATAACGGCAGCATCAGGATGCGTTATATCAGCTACCAGCGGCTCTGCTGCAAGAGTCACACCCTTGTATAATTTACTAGTTTGCTATGCAGATGAATCATTTATCAGGTATCTGATTAACACACTGGAAACACTATCGGGCATGTAGGGCAGTTACCCCTGCGACTGCAGGATGTAGTCTATCCAAAAGCTTGCAGCTCGTTATTAAAATTATTCTGCTGAATAAATAAGTTAACAGATGGAACAGTGTGGGTCTCAAGCTTATGGTGATTAATCATTTCTAATCAGTTAATATCAATGGATGAATGTGTAAAAGCATTGAGCCACTGTTTATAAAAGCTGCTTTGCATTAATATGGTTATTAGGCAATATGAACCATAGTTTCCTAAATAGGATGTTAAATTCCTTCAGCTGTGGAAACTCCTTTGAAAGGCTGAAAACGCCACAATAGCCCAGCTGCACAGCACCACAGGCGTCACCTTGGTTACTGTAAATAAACGTTAAGCATCCTCTGTCTGCGCAGAATACTGGGGGATGGCGTGAATCTGCTACCTGCTTATCATGCTGTGTTAGAACCAGGGGCTTGTGCTAGATTCAGCATTGAGATAACGTCCATTCATCTGACGTCGTGTCTATTGGCCATATGCAGACTGTGAAAATACCCTGTAGCACTGCATGTCTCACATTACAATATGCAGTTTGTTGGCTGCTCCCAACCAGATAATTTAGCAGCAACACTCAACCACAACCCATGTGCATGTAAAATAAAACATTCACATACTCCTTCAACACTCAAACATGACAGAACATTCATTAGTGCAGCTGGCCAACTAGTTAGTTTGGCTAGCTTCCATTTTCCATAGTCTATTGAACAGAAAACGAGTACAGCTTAGAATAGCTGAATCTTTACTTTATCTGGACAACACTGCAGATGCAAAAAGCTAACAGTTTCCCTTAGCTGCTGAAATCTTTAGCACAAATCTGCAAGTCAACATTTTCACAGCCTGATGCACATCCAAAGAATCAGCCACAGCTGTTAAGTTGCAGTTCTGGTGCAAGTTTGCCCAACATACAGGCAGGTATATAACAAAATAAATGAATACCCACAGGAGAGGTTTTCTCTGTACCTTACACACTGTCTGATAGGTTCCAAAGACCAAGGTCAGCTTTGGGGCAAATTTGCAAATGTTCTGGTGGAACAAATGGTATTTCCACTTAAGACACTTAAAACAAGTTACTATGAAATATAAACGAGTAAGAATACACATGTATTCTATAGTATTAGGTAAATTAGGGGGATTAAAATAAAATAAACAACTGAAAAGTTTAACAGTTTATTTTACATTTAACTGAAAATTATATTTGATACATGACTAATTTCTGGTGGCAAGTTTAAAATTTTTCCAGTCTAAACAATATATTCAAACAGCTGCGTCCATCCGGAAGCCTTGATTTGGGGGGGAAAAATAATCTTAGCAAGTACAATTACATGAAAAGCCATTGTGGATCAATGAAAGTGTGTCTAAGTAACCCAGAAAACAGAAGGAAAAAAAAAACAACCATAGAGAAACCTTTCAGATGTAACCTGCATAGTAGCAAGAGGGTGATTCAATGCTACAATTAAAGTATTTCCATTAAACAAGCTCATGTCTATGAAACACTGACGCTCAGTTTTTGAAGTCAAAAATAAAAATAAATCAAGTTTTAGACAGACGAGCGGCTCTCTGCCGAATTTAGGATAGTCCATTTAAAAACCTCTGGCCAAATTTCTTGGGAATCTTGTTAGAATGAGGAAGAAGTCTCTTTTCACATTTAAGGCCTTCTGCTGTGCTTCCCTCCCACTATTAGCTAGCGACGGCGACCCCCCAACTCTGAACCTCCTCCGATCTTCAGCCTCCGGATAATTGACTTCGTTCAGACGTGAACCTGGGCTGGAATCCGAGGTCCCTACATATGCGAATTAAATAAGCATTTGTGCATTTCAATTAATTTAAAACACTACCAAAAAGAAAAATTAAAAAGGTCAGTATCAAATAGACAAATACCTATTCAAATTAGCTTTATTTGAGAATTCCCTTTTAGCAAAATGTACAATGCATTCAAAGAAAAGCAGAAAACAACACTTAACAAAAGCAACCTCTCTTAGGAATCCTTTAACTTTCATTACCAGCCCAGCCCAGCAACACCCCCCCTGCCCCCCGCCCCACCACACACCAAGCCACACAGAGTTCACTTGCACCGGCGCACACACCGCACTAGCGCCCTCTAGTGTCCTCAACACAGACGCCACCAGCATCGAAGCATTTTCACACTAACAGGGTCAATGAACAGGGAGAACAAAGCACACACAATCAGGTCATATAGAGAGTAATGGTACAAATTCATAACACTAAACATTCCACTACTTTTCTTGCTATTTTAATGGAGTAGCATTAGGAGGAGGGAAAGCGTCCTTCATCATAGTCTTACAGGGAGGAAAGAAAAGCCACAGTGCCACTCGCACCTGCCCACGCTGCTCCCGCTCACACTCGCTCACCAAAGGCACAGGTTCCCCACCTTGCATGTCACGCCGCTTTCCGAACGCACAAGCAGGCCTTTCCACACGAGCTTTCATTTCTTCCTCTCTCCGCTCGTTCATACTCAAGTCTCTCACTCCGGGCCACCAACAATCCATCCTCAATCTCCACTCTCTTCAAAAGCGCAACTTTGCGATACAGTGCAGACTTTTTCCTCCTCCTCTCTCCCCCCATGAAAAAAAAAAGTGGATAAAAAAGCGACACCCACCGTCCAGCACAGAGTACGCGGAGTGAAGCTGTGTTCTTTGATGGCAAAGCATTTAGACATGAGATGAGGGGCACTGATACTGAGACCGCTGGAGCAAGGCTGCCAAGGCGGGGCCTCTTCCCGGGAAATTGGAAAATAGGTGATGAACTGCAGAAGAGATTTTAATGAAGGCCTTTCCATAAAAAAGAAAAAAAAAGTAGAAAAACTGCACACAAATGCCATACAAAAAAAAATCCAACACAGGCTTGTCTCCCGTTTCTAGTTAAACCAGCAGTGAGAGCGGCTTCGCGGGGCAGTCCGGCCAAGACCGGCGTTCACACGCATTTCTCAATCACCACCCTTTGAATTGCATGCGTACAGAATTTGATTACCAACAAATAAACAAAAACAAGTGACAGGGATCTACACCCCCGCACACACGCATAAAAAAAAAAAAAAAAAAAAGACACTTCAACCACTCTATACAGAAATCTTGTGTAGATTAACTCATGTGTTCACACATTCATGTCTTTTCCCAAATGAAGAAAAATATACTTTAAATACAGATTAGATACAAATTAGATATGACGGCAAAGAACAAATTTCTTGCGAAATACTTACCGAAGTATTGAGACGCATCGCGCCTGCTGCCTGACCCGCCTACAGCGCCCACCCGGATGACTTGGACTCCAGGCTGGAGCCAAAACTGGAGTTGAACCCCCCACTACCGGCAGAGCCTGAATTGGACGCCGCCCCCCAGGACAGCCCGGCTGAGCCGGCGCCGTAGCTAGCCCCACCCCCGGAGCCGAAGGCTTGGCCCTGCTCGCGTGCGGCGCCGGAGCCCTGGCTGGCGGGGGCGGCGCCCCCCGAGGCGGCAGACTGGCCCTGCTGGCTCGCTAGCATCCCCATCACCCCCCAGCTGCTCTGCAAAGCCGCCTGTGCTGCCGCCATCATGGCCGGGTTCAGGCTTAGCGCCCCGAAGTTGACACCCCCGCCGCTGCCACCCCCCATGCCGCTGCTATTACCCAGGCCTCCACGGCCACCGAAGCCCTGCCCCCCAAACCCCCCGGCCCCGAAGCGCCCCCCCCGATCCATCATTTGCCTACTATTGTTGTGCTTAGGCTCGGCGTTGGAGATGTGCACACTGACTCCTTTGATGATCAGGTCCTCCCCACACAAGGACTGCGCCACCTAAGAGATGCGGCGGGGGGTAAAGAGGGTTTAAGTCAGCATACATCATTTTGGAATGACTACAGCTCTCACTGCACTGAATTCTGTGTTTTACCCATCTGGCAACAGACTAAAAGAAAAGCAAGGGTATGCTATTTCACAGTTTCTTTGTCAAACTCAGCCTTCCCTAAATCCATCTACATACATGAGAGCTCAGCATGGGAGCCTGCAAGCCAAAGGAGTGTTCTGCTGTACTCATTCAGCCAGTAGAAAACCACCACCAACACAGCCTATATTAAACAAATTTCGGTAAGAGAGAAAACCGTTAGCTGTACAATGCTAACCTCGTGTGAGCCGCGCACTTACTTGGTCATCGGCGAATGTAACGAAGGCGAATGCCCGGAAAGGCTTCGGGATGAAGACGTCGGTGACCTCCCCGTACTGCATGAAGAACTGCCGGAGATCGTCGGCAGTCATGTCCTCGGTGCAGCGGCCCACAAACACCTTCCTGCTCCTCATCGGCTCGTCGGGGCCTTGCTGTTATACCGAGAAATAAATGGCACCAACGTCATACTCCCTCGCTCAGGAAAGCTGGCAGATTACAGGAGCGAATGTGGAACCGTACGGCGGCCACAGCACACACTGGCATCAGCTTTCAGGGGCAGACATTACAATCCAGGATAAGTGACTGATTAACAAAACAGAATAAATTCTCCATAGATTACTGTGAAGGTTACATCACCATTCTAGCTAAGAGGCGTTTCACATAGAGTGTTCACTGAAACGCCAAAATGTATGTGTATATTCATTCGCTGCCATAGAGAATTTGTAGGTTGTTTTGAGCATTTTGGACAGGTAGCCCAGATACAACAAAGCCACATTTTATTATTATTATTTAAATCAGACAGGTAATCAATGTGAAAAGTTCATCCCACATGTTCATATTCCACCAAGTAACGAAAACTGGACTTCACATATTTAGTCAGTATAATGTTAAAACATAAAAATTAAGCACTGATCTAACAGTTTAAAGAGTTTAAATTTCCTAGAGCTGAAAGCCTTAAAGACAATGAAGAGAGCTTGAGAGCAGAAAAGTTCAGTGTGTAGCATCAGGTGTCTCAGTTAAAATGACGGTATACGGTTGAAGAGGCAGCAACGCGGCAAATTCAAGCAATCCAGGGAAAACTTCGGGCTAAGCTGGTTTCTAGAAACAAATGCTAAGAACGAGCATAACCATAAGTAGGAACAACACGGAAATATTCCACAGGGTCGGAATACCTTGGAGTTGGGCAGTTTACAGTCACACCATCTGCCATCAATCATGTGCCGCTGGGACATGACTTTAACCTGAGTCTCGTAATCTGTGAACCGCACGAAACCAAAGCCTTTGGAGTTTCCGGTCTTTGCGTCTCTCTTCACCTGCAAGAAGAGGAGGTTCATGTCGCAGGCCTCTTCAGGAATCGAGCGTGCACGATATGAGGCTTAAGGGCGCTTGCTAGTGCCTGAACATCTTTTTTACTCCTAACCATGTCCCACTACGTTCCAGAAAGCACGACAGAAACATGCAACAGCTTAAAGAGTTTGGCTCAATCTGGCATCAAGATACCTGGACTGCGAGCTTGCAGGTTGCAAAAAAGCAAGCATAAACCTGAACAAAGTCTCATTCTGGGCGGTCAGTGACCCACAGCAGTTTGCCAGGCCAAGAGGATGTGCTGAACCACTAAGTAGGGATATGCTCAGGAACTTCAGCTCCCCGTCCCAGTGCATAATGGGACTTAATGTCACAGAATTCCCTGTCATCACTTGCTGCAGTAGCAGATAAGAGTCAATCTGGGAAATGGAATAAAGGACTCTTTTAATGTGTGACGCTCCCCAGGACAGCTTTTAATATGTGATGCTCCCCAGGACAGCTTTTAATGTGTGACTCACTATTGCTTTTCACCTACCTGCACCATGATTACTTCGCCGAAGGTGCTGAAGTAGTCCTTGAGGTCCTGTTCAGACGTCTTCCATGGCAGACCCAACACGATCAGATCTGATGTCTTCTGCACGCCACGCTTTATCTTCACGGCCGAGGCGGCATCTATCTCATCCATTTTCCTTTTGTTGTCTGTGGTTTGAAGAAAAATTGAATAACGTTTTTATTTCTACCAGCTGCCAGGTTTGAGAAGTGGACCTGATTCTTTAACATCACAACATCCTGAGACTGGACAAGGAGACCCCAGGAGCTGGGCTCTTCTGCACTTTAACTGAACTGCTGCTTCAGATACATGCATTTAAAACTAAAATGTTAAATGAGCACATTAGTCTGTAAATATCAGAAGTGAGAACTTGCTAGAATGATTTCATTCCCTTGACATACACGCAGAAACCTTCCTGACCAATGTGACTATGACGTGCTTTAGGGGCACAGGGGGATAATCACATGACAGTGCGCGGTTTTTTTTTTGCAATGCCGCATAACTGCTATGCATAAAACAATTTCTTGCCTATTAACATTAAAATTAACTGTCAGTCTCTTAATTACGCTGTCAGACTGGTTTTGAAACGGAATGCAGGGTATTGCTTTGCTGGAAGGTGACGTCAGTGGGGGTTGCTGTGTTTCGGGGGCGTCCTGCGCCGGCGGCCGCCCCGCTTCGCTCGCACTTCCTTACATACATTTTATCGGTCATCGCCCGCTGGCACCGCATCATTCCAAGATAGGGCACCATCACATCTCTCTCAGAGACAGAGAGCGCACCTGGCAGGGAACAATACGCGTAACAAACAGCCTGACCGGGGATATTTAAAGGGATCCACTAACGCCTCCTTCCCTGGTGCAAAACCACGATCCGTTCGGCGAAAAGATGACATCGGTGACGGCGACGGCCGGGGCTTTTCAACCAGGCGGACGAACCCCGCTACACTGTACCTTTCGGGTAGTTGACGACGTACACCAAGTTGCCCCAGTCATTCTCAGGGGCGTGCAAAATGCCTTCGACCAGGCGGACGCCCCGCATGCACTGCGAGACGGGGCTGCGGTACCGGAGGCCGCACGCCCCGGGGAACTGGGCAGCCACGGTGGAGAGCAGCACGGTGCCGTCGTCCTCCGAGGGGATCTCCATGGGCTCCTCATTCTCGTCCTCGGCCACGCGGATGTACATCTCAGACATCGTGATGGCGCTGCTTCGCGCTCCGGCGGCGGGCTGGCGGGGGACGGTGACCGGCGAAACGCTGCAAAACAACCGAGCGACCTTTGCCTGGAGCGCGTCGGGCAGTGATCGGTGCTGACGACGGTTCAGTAAAACACCGTAACAGCGATGGCGCCCCGGACGACAGTGTTTATGAAAACGCAGCTAGAGCGGGCGGCCATCAAAGGCCGTCAAACCCAGCGCACGGGCAATGAATGGTTATTTTATGCTCTAAGCTTCGTGTTTTACCTAGTTACCTCTAAACAAACTACGTATTTAGGCGGAGAAACGACCTGGATTAAAATTTTCACTGTTAACTTAAACTTATAACGTGTAACTGCAAAACGAGGAGAAAAACAAACACTATATCCTAGCTTTCCCGAGCAAAGCTCCTAAACAAAATGGCTTCCCTCGCGTCACCGAGGGGAATTACATCATCAAGTCGGACTGTCCCATTACATAAGGACGAGAAGGGCGACATGGAAAGTAAAAGTGCGAAGAAATTGAATTCGCGGGTGTCTTGAGACGGATTTTTAAATATGTATCCTATTTATAACGTTGTATTTCTAGCATCCCTCAGTGAAAACTAAAAGATCTGCGTTCCTATCCGGTGTATTCAGAATATATCCTATGGTTTTGCCTACATAGCACATGCGACGCGTGAGTCACGTGACTTCCCTCGATCAATAGAATACAAGAGCGCGAGGACGTGAATGTTACTACTGCCCGGTTCATAAAACGAGAAATAGGCGTTCATTGATGTTATTTTCAAGACGGAGAGATCATAATGTTTTATCAAGTACTGTTAAAGTATCACAGCATGAAACAGGGCAACTTATTTGGCTGTCCAAAAAGAGCAATTGCTATCAGGGGCGTTTCTAGCTGTTGAAAGGATCAGGGGCTAAGTCGAGTTTGCCCGGGGCTCGTCTTTTTTTGAGACACTGAAGTAATTATCAACATCCGTATAGCGTCCAAGGAAATTGAGGCACTTAGTCATTGACTATTAAATATCACTAGTGCAATGTATTATCAGATTATCATTTAATCAAAAAAAAAATTCACATTTTACCTTTAGGACAACAAAGACACAAATTCTGCGGTACATTATTATATTACAATATCCAAAATTCCAGATGATATCCCATTTCACAAGATATGTATGACCATCCCATCCCCGGACCCCCGCGACATGCGGGTATAGACAATGGATTAATGGATATATGATTATATAAATATCTTCTTTCAAGTTTCTCTCTCCCTCTTTCACATACACAAATACCATTTTCCCCATTGGATCCTGGCTCAGCCGACTGCAGCAGCTCATAGCCATCACTGCACAGGCTGTGCTGTCTGTGGTCTCTGGACAACACAAATTTATGTAGATATTAAAATTACATCTGTGACAAAAGAGTGAACATCTTTTTCTTTCTTATCATTATATCGCATATGTGTTTTTTTTTCTCCAAGTGAGCTTTGGCAATACCGTTTCTTATGGTCAATACAGCAAACCTGTTTGAACTGAATTGAATATCACGTTCAATGATTTAAATTGACTTTTCTTCTTGAAAGTGTAAGTAAGGCTGGACAGGCTTTTAAAGCTGCAGCTTTTCATCTCCGTGCACCGTGTAGCGTATGATTTCACCCCCCTCCTTCAGACGCTGCAAGTGAAGTTCGGCTCTGTTGCACAGTCTTTGTGTTGATTTGCTGTAACACCTCCTTTTTCCATCCGCAGACAGACCCTTCTCCCGTTTTCAGTGCAAAAATACTCGGGGCTAGGCTTCCAAATATTCGGGGTTATAGCCAGTGGCTGCTACCTGCTCCTGTTTCTTTGCTCTTTAGTTCCTCGGTGATGTGCACTATGGCTGTCGTCCTAACAGTATCAATTAAGAATAAAAGCACATTTTATGCAGGACACATACATCCCCAGACTAAAAACTATGTAATTCCAATAAAATAACTGAACCACTGTGACAACAGCCACTGGCACTGACGTATTGTCACAAAGAATGATTGTTCCGTAACATATCTGAATTATCAGCAGGGGTGAGGTAACGCGGTATCCGAACTAGGATTTGCAGGTCTGAGTCAGTCTGTTGTCCATGCTTCCATCCGGCAATTCATCCAGCGCAGGGTAGCGGAGAGCATAGGCACGGACAGGGAAGGCCTCGCACGGGATACCTGTTCCACACTTACTGAGTTTGCTGTAATAGTGTGACTCGTGCAGGCAAGCGGCCTTTCTTTTCATATCATCCACATACAAATAAATAGTGCCCCGAGATACTGTTCCCGCTGGACTACAGTGTTACACACAGACAGCAATTGACGAATAAAGAGACTGACCGTAATTACAAAAAACGTGCGAAACACAGAAGAGTGCGGAAGACGGGGGTGGGCTTAGCACTATACGGCGCATTCTATGTTTGTCAATATTATGGTGTACAGAACAGTCGTTTGTTAAGTATGCTAATGAAGGATATCTATTATGCTTCCATTTTAAGACAAGTATATATTTTACTACATAGATGTGGAGTGTATTATTCTCTGTGGGACAAACAAAAACCTGAAACACAAGTGGGTGTACTGACGATCCGTAGCCAATCCCCTTTTTCAAACCACAGTCCCAGATCGTAGTAAAACAATGAAGCCCTTACCTGTTGCTTCTCACAGTTCTGTGGAAACACTTTTATATGCCCTTTGATACCGCACGCTCACTTCCTTCACACTTTTCCGAGATATTCGCAGGCAAACACACCTGGCACGCGTCTCCTATAAATAGGTCACCTACCTGTCTCACTGTATCCTGGAAAATTAACCTGCTCTCAGAAGACAGTGCCATGGGTTTAAAAAAAATCGGCGTTATCATTGCACTCGTGTAAGTATTTCAATATTTCTTTCTATCAGGCACATTTAGATTCATGCATATATTTTTCTGCCGAGATAACATTTCTTTTTGCTATCGTTATACTGTAATACTAACTTAATTTTAATTGATGGTACACTCATTTCCCTACATATTTTTCCTATATGTATGCAGCCACACAAATCCGCCTTGCAATTGCAGGTTATTTGCAGCTGGAGGACAGTCAGTCAGGGTGTATGAAAGAGCGTGGATTCAAGATCCTTCACCAAGCATTACAGGTGTAGAATTTCTGTCTTCTAGTTATATGATTTTAAACGACGACTCCGTGTCATGTAGGCTAATGCATGTCCTTGAACAATGTTAAACGCGTAAAATTCCTGCTAAAATACTAAACTTGATTGGCTTCTGGAAGCCTATTTGAATTTGGACTTTCGAAGCCTGGCATTCCTCAAAGCCGATATTGCTTCAGGTAGGATTCCCTATAGAAGAATTAACTATAGAAAGTGCTTGCTGGGAGCAGCCCCGGGCTGGCTTTTCGGCGGGGGCCCGGGTTAGAAAAAAAAGTCAAAAGGCCGATTTTTAGTCCCATTCCAGCCCTGGTTTGGAGGTTCACGGTATGGACACAGGTAGCTTTTTTTGTCCCAGAAGGAGACGTGGAGTGCTTCTCGGAGTACATGGAGCTGTGGGTCCACAGGATGAAGGTCGAAGGACTACGCCTCTGGCTGTCTGGAGCTCTGAGGATTCCAGGTGAGGTTATATCACCTCCACATCACGTGATCAAGCAGCGATCACGTTATATCTGCAACACTTACTCATACAATCATAGATTTTAAATCAACATTAAAGGCTAATTATTTAACTATTTTAAAACTGGAGCTTGCTATCGAGGCTTCCTGTTACCTCTGTATGGCTATATGCATATATGTATGAATATATTTGAATAATTTAAAAATGGGAATTTTATATTCTCTCAGATTACTAGCATTGTCTCCATTTCATCTAGTCAGCCTTGCGTCCCTGGAACATTTGAACTTCAAGTTATCTGCCTGCGGATTCTCGCTGCACAGAGACGCAGATAGGAACTATATCTTCAGGGTCCTTTACAGTGGCTGTTTCGTGCAGTTAGAGGTAAGCTGTCATGCTAAGAATCCACAAACTCCTCTCGGTTTATAATGAGAAGCTGGTGCGACGACATATGTCAGTAGTTATGTTGACTCTAATGTTCAATCATATTGAGATGATCTATTCTTGTCTGCTGTTCTATTCTTGGCTGATTTAAATCAATATATAACTGCTCTGTGTAGAAGTCATTCACATATTTTATATATTGTAATTGTTTTTAAAATTATTCTCGGGTTTCAGCAAGGCAACTACGTAATATCACTGAATCTGATGAAGAGAACGAGCCGATTTGGAGGCTGGTCTAACGGCCTCGTTATAAAATGTCCGTTTGTGACAGCGCCTCCCAGTGGTGAGCACATTCATTGCGACCCTGACTTCATAGAGGTGAGTTAAGTTATTGCGCAATTATGTTGAACAAACAGGATACGATGCAGTAGTTAGTGCAATTGCCTCACACCTCTAGCACCAGGGTTCCAGTCTCTGCCCTGACTGCGTGTGGAGTTTGCATGTGCTCCCCGTGTCGTCGTGGGGTTTTCCGTGCCTCCCCCCCCCACAATCCAAAAGCTTGTCAAGGTTAATTGGCGTTTCCAACGTGGGTGTGGGTGCCTTGCGATGGGTTAGCACCCCAACCTTACTTGTGCCCAGGGCCGGCCCGTGGCATAGGCAAATGCTAAGGGCGCCATCCATCTAGGGGGCGCCACAAACGGAGGAAGAAAAAAAGTGTAACATTCCACTATTCTTAAAACTAGTTGGTATTAATGTGTCT
>JAAGVU020000020.1:112133-125723 GCA_011763525.2 Mormyrus iriodes
TCCACTATTCTTAAAACTAGTTGGTATTAATGTGTCTTAATGTGAAAAGAACAAGCCCACATGAATTTACCTGCTTACCAAAGCCTATTAAGTAGTAGTAGTAATAATAATAATGATACGTAATTTTCCTATGAGGCCACCGCGTATTACATATGTGGGACTGGATCCGAGGGCTAGTATATCATATAGGCGACATAGGAGGCCGATTAGGGTGCTAACTTATGAGGGGGCGCTGACTTGCCAGCCAATTACGCTTTGCCTATAACGGAGGGGTGGGGCTGGCGCCGCTACTGATGCTCGCCTAGGGCGCAAAATTAGTTTGGACCGTTACTGCTTGTGCTTGTAGCTTCCAGGATAGGCTCCGCACCCCCACGACCCCTTAATAGGACTAGCGGGAATAGGAAATGCGAGTAAGCAGAAGAATGTGCAATACTCAAAGAAAACGCAGTTTTCACGGTCATTTATTTTCCTATCGGCTTCAGGTAACGAGACAAATCCCCACGGACAACTGGAATAACCAGGTACAGACCATTTTTAAATCTAGTTTGTTAGGGCATTCAGAGCTCAGCGATTCAAATGGTCTTTGTTATGCAAAGGCAGTTACAATGACTGTGTCAAAGTAACGTGTTCAATGGATCAGGTTTAGGAAAAAGTTAATCGGGTGGCCGGTTCGGCTGACTGACATTTGTAACGCAGCTGCCCTGGTCTCTGGCTTTGAGAGGGAAGCTGGTGGTGGCGCTGGAAGACGCCAGCCTGATCAGCCTGAGCGTCGAGACCCATGGATCCAACATCACTGTACAGGGCAGGAGAAGCGAGATACTGACCGCCGATACGGTATGCCATTCCACCCATATCTGACATTTTATTCCCCGTGAAGGAGAACGATTAAATGAATGTTTCACATTAGGGCTGAACGATTTGAAACAACGCGATCGCAAAAACTGTGATTTAAGGTATGCATTACACAGCAGATCTGACCCAGGGTTTATAACTGTTGTGAGAATAGTTTTACAAACTCATGCCGTCCTCCTTGCGTGACAGTCATTCTCAACAATAAGAAGTGCCGTGCTCCTCGCGTGCCAGTCATTCCCACCAATCAGAAGTGGCTCAAGGCGATTGCGTGTACGCCCACAAACAGCAACCACGTGAAACCCGTGGAAAACGTTACGTTCGTGGTGCGACAAATATCGATTCTGCTGCTGAGCTGTAAGTGGATTACATACCTATTTCATGGTCAGCGATGGTTTACAGAAAGGCCCTATTATTAGGGGTACAAGCAGCGTTAGTTGCCGGATCCCTAGTTTTTCTTACTGGAATTGTTTTATTTTTATTAGTTTGTTTAACTTGACACTGCTTTTATGATATTTGTTTTATGTTCAGGGACGCACATAACTGGTACGCAACTACGCATTCACCCTTAAAAGCGGAAATCGATTGCTGTAACAGCGCAAATGCACGTAAAATGAGTACGCATTTGCGCTCATATGGCAAGAAATGATCCTGTATTTTAACCTCTATATGCGAATTCGTACTTCATTTGTGGTATAAGGGTCAAAATGCATGATAATTTCTTGCCATAGATCAAAGGCACATAAAATACGCATTTTCGCTGTTACAACAATCGTTTGCCGCACGTACGTATCTCGCTTAACGGTGAATCCCTACACGCGTATCAGTTATGTGCATCCCTGTTATATGTTCGATTATTCTTTGCTAATTAAAAAAAAAGTAATAAATACATATTGGAAGCAGTTCATATCTTTAAGTTCTCATCCTTGCTTTAGAATATAGACCAGTTAATATTCTGATAGTATCTCATGTGGTAATGCGGCGTCATGTTTCACATGTATTACACACCGTTTATTGATTTTTAAAAGATGATATTGAAAATCAAATCCCAATCGCAATATCTGTCAGAAGATTCGCAATTAGATATTTCCCCCAAATCGTTTAGCCCTAATTCACGTATTAAAATGTGTTATTACCACTAGACACATTAATGTAGGTAAAAGCTGTGGGGGGTGGGAGGTTACATGAGGCTTTGGGGCCCCTGCGCGGTGCGGGGCTGGGAGTATTACTATTAAAATATTGTCATTAATATGCTAGTCTTTGGGTGGTTTGCTTTTGCATGTATCATTGTTATTATTGCATAGTTCCTCATACAACAGGCAACAAAAGCATATATAAAGTGTACAGCAGCACCATCCTGCCTGGGGTCTGAACCAGCAGCCATTTCCGTTACTGTCCTCAGCCATCCTTACGGCAACTTAATATCAGTGATGTGTTTCTATATGGGAACTGAATAGAGGTAAATAAAAGAGGCAAACGAAACCTGTGAGACTAGCAAAAAGGGAGCCGTGATATATTCCGAAAGCAAGGGGAAGAGGATCCTCGGCGGTGTGCTCTATGACCAAGGTGCTAGACCAGGATCCATCTCTTCAGTAAAAATATGTGGATAAAAGGACTTTCAGGTAATCGCATCTGAACAGAGCCTGGCTATCGAGGGAATGAACAGATGGGCCATGTGTTACAGGAAATGGAGCGATTCAGGGAATTCCTGGCTCTCCGGCTGGTCAGCAGTCATTACTCATACAGCATGGAGGCTGTCTGTCCCAGTGGTAAGCCTTACAGCTTTTTACAATCAAAGACTGTACAATTTTGATGCTTTTACCACAGACCAGATTATATATTATGCTTTTTTCTGTACTATAATGGTTTCTTATAATATGACAAAAAGTCTGTACATGCAGACTTGTACTGCTGCATTCTCATGACGTGTTTTTCAAACATATATCAATATATAAAATATTTTAATGTGAGGCCTTATCAGCTTAAGCGGCAGAGGCCGTGAGTATGTGTGGGAAAAGCAGTGATAGTCCACTGAGCAAAGCATAGGTCATGTCAGGCCATTGCAAGTGGGTAGTTTCTGAAACAGGCACAGTTTATAGCAGCATTTCCCTTTATGGGACAACATTTTCGTCCCAAATTCATCCCTTTAATTATATGCACCTTTCCCTTTAAGGGAATGAGACAGCAGCCTTTTAGTCCAAAGTCCTTCTCCGTAAATAGTATGCGCCATTTCCTTTAAGGGGTGTGAGACAGCAGCCTTTTGGTCCCATGTCCTTCTCCGTAAGCAGTACCCACCTTTCCCTTTAAGGGACATGAGACAGCAGCCTTTTGGTCCCATGTCCATCCATCCATCCATCCATTTTCTATAACCGCTTATTCCATATGGGTCACAGGGGGTCCGGAGCCTATCTCGGAGGCTGCGGGCGCAAGGCAGGGAACAACCCAGGATGGGGCGCCAACCCATCGCTGGGCAGGTCCAAAGTCCTTCTTCGTAAATAGTATGAACCATTTCCTTTAAGGGGTGTGAGACAGCAGCCTTTTGGTCTCATGTCCTTCTCCGTAAACAGTACCCGTCTTTTTCTTTAAGGGACATGAGACAGCAGCCGTTTGGTCCAAAGTCCTTCTCCGTAAATAGTATGCGCCATTTCCTTTAAGGGGTGTGAGACAACAGCCTTTTGGTCCCATGTCCTTCTCTGTAAACAGTACGCACCTTTCCCTTTAAGGGACATGAGACAGCAGCCATTTGGTCCAAAGTCCTTCTCTGTAAATAGTATGAGCCATTTCCTTTAAGAGGTGTGAGACAGCAACCTTTTGGTCCCATGTCCTTCTCCGTAAATAGTACGCGCCGTGTTTTTGAATGCTTTTGTCCCCGTCAGTATCCAGTTCAGCAGAGGACATGGCTGTGCTGCACATCCTTAAACGGCGGATGGGCCTGGTGAAGCGGGGCGGGCTGGACCGGGAGAACCTGACGCTGAGCGGCGTGTCCGTCAGCCAGACCGACGCTTTCATCGTGTCCGAGGGAAGCGACTACGTGCAGCTGACCATCAACACCTCCCACATCACCGCAACCAGGGTGGGTCTGATCGTTTAAATCCTACATCCTAACCTCCTTTGCCTCAGGAATGGCAGAGATGAATTGGATTGGCCAGCGAGGACCTCTCACCAAAAAGCAAACACGAAAAGATCCACATTGCAGATTAATCTAACCTGCCTTTTCATGCAGCAGCCACACATGTAGTGTTTATGGTTCAAATCCCACAACTTGCGTGGTTTTTCAGTGCCGTGTTTATCTCTGCATACCTCAGTCTTCTGCAGCAGTTCAAAAACATGCAGTGAAACAAATTGGTGTTTATAAGTTGCCCCTTGTGTGTGAATAGGTGTGCCCTGCAGTAGAGTGGGATCCTGTCCGGGGTGTCCCCGGCCTTGTGCCCTGCCTCCTCTGGGATAGATTCCAGACTCAACATGTCCCTGAACTGGATGAATGTTTATGGAAGATCAAAGGATCTTTATATTACACAGAGCAGTAAATGTTAGTTTTTTGATTCGGTCACATTCTTGGAATATAATTCTTGGAGAAAAAAATGCCTTTTGTGGCTTTTTCTAAGATGTGACAAGTGTCACTTTTAAAAGACTGCATTTTGATGTACTGCTATGACCAAAATTTCATATGGTGCTGCCAGTGGTGAAACAAGCCCCTGGAGAGTTCAATTAGGACAAAGCAGCTGTTCCATCACAGACTGAGGACTGCCAGTGAGACCTCAAAAGTGAGATTCAGCACATATGGGTTTGAATAACATAACTGACATGTCCTGTGAATTAGCTTTGAACTCCACCTGCTGTATTTTGCTAACTGATGCACTGGATGGAAGTTTTTGCGAACCTATCAGGCGAACAACATGTGAGCATAAATGTTGAACATTGTAAAGGCTCAGAGTGGTCACCAGTGATTGATTATTCATGTCTTTCAGCTTCACACACATACACAATGGTTAGCTGTGAGTAAGTAGAGAAGAATGGAGGAACAGCTTTGTGACAATCGCAAAAAAAAAACCAGTACGGTAGTGGAGCATTGGTATAGCCATCGCGCTCTTAAAAACAATAAAAGAATCAGCAAACATGGGCTGTTGTCCACCAGAGAAACCATTAGATTTGGGTGCTCAGTGCGTCATGCAGCTAGGGGGCAGTGTGCTCCTTTGGGAGCCAACGGGGGGGTGTGGGCAGCTCTGAATTGCTTTAAGTGACTCACTGAGGATGCAGAAGCTGATTTGACTTTGTATTAAAATAATGGCTTTGATTAAAGCAGTGCTGGAGGCTTTATGAAATCCAGCTGACCTTACTGCCTTCAGTGACTGGAGCTGCAGCAGGCAGCACTACAAGTGAGCTTAAGGAAATGCACTTTAATGCATACAGCAGAACCAAAGAGGGGTGAGACATAAATGGTAATACAGCATTCAAGGGTGCGAAGGAACCGGCCTGAGGGTCTGGCAAGGAGCCGCAGTGTTATTTGTACAAGTACAATAAGTATGTGTTTATGTAACTCCCTGCAGACTTAAACGACATACAACAATACGGAAAAATGAACTGCAATAAGAGAATAGTATTCATACTATATATACAATACACGAGTAATACGCAGTATACAATAACATACATGTGAAGTCTTTTACATCGCAAAGAAGGTCTTTGAAAGCATCTTGAATCAAATGCATTTCTTACATGGTCTGTAATGTTACAGCAGAACCATGTAAATGGTATCTTTCTTCCTGTCAGCACTGTCCAGGATCAGTAGGGGGCAGACTGGTGCAGCCCTTCTTCAGGGTGGATGCTGTAGTAACATTCAAAGAGACACCGCACCGACTATTTTGGAGCCTGGAGAACTTTTTACCATGCAGAGGTAAGTGAGTTTCTTCTGTTGATTCATTAAGACGGATTTAATGCTTTATGTCCTGTACACACCATCACGCACCACTAGGAGGCAGTAGTGCACTTCCTAGCTACTGCTGTGGACTGGGAGAGGGGAGGGGTGTATGTCTTAGCTACTGCTGGAATATGTTACCCCTCCTCAGCTTCCTTCTGCTTCATGCGGTGACTGTGTGCCACCAGCTCACAGCCCTGGCAGGGCAGCTGCAATTAAGCCACCAAGAATCTCAGCCTGTGCTCACTTCCTGTTAACGGCACAGCCACCAAACCGCTCTGGAGGGTAGGACTGTAGGACCAGGGGGAAGAATCTAAGATCTGGCTATGTGGGGAAATTAATTATTAAAAAAGGTTATGTGGCCACTAGTAAGGAGTCCCATGGAGGGATTAACCGCTGTACCATTGAACAAGGCACTTACAAAGTGAACTGCTGTGGCTGTACAAACTGGAAAGCTAGTATGCATCAGCTAGGCAACAAAATAATGAAATAGTTTTGCTAAGAGGAAGTATGTGAGGGATATGCTTAGTATAAAATGTTAATGAAACTACCAGAGGAAGTGTTATCATCTCCTTCCTCTTTTGACCCCCTGTCTCCTTCATTACTCTTATCTCTCTGATGTGTGTATTTTTTTTGAACTCCGTGTATCAGTGTCCTATGCTTCATTTGAAATGCCCCTAATATAATAAAAAGAGACTGACAACTAAGTAATATGACGGCGCAAATATTTACATTTCAGTAGAATTAATTTAACATTTTTTTAATTATCCTCATCTTTCCATCACTTTGCTCTGTAAATTATTTCAGGAATCAAACTTAGCATAACTCTAAACTTACACTCCCTCCTCCACAACAGTAATTTACTCTAAATTGAATCCATATCTTTCAGGATGAAGGACTGCTTTCAGAAGGCCTACAAATAAAACATTTCACATTTTTTCGAGGGTTAACTTCAGACAGTGGCATTTTATTTAAGCTGAGTTCAAAGTTTTGTGGGTGAAGGTTTGTTAAATTTATTAATTACATTGCCGATGGCTAGAATTGCTTCATTTTGAGGTTTCTAATTTATTCAGATATATTTTGCACAGGGGCACAAAAGAGGGAGTCCATTTTGGGGGACCTTAAATCACTGTAATTTTAGGCCACCCCATAAGTACATTTAACTCTCTGCTTATTTGCCATAATCCTGATCTTCCAAGAGTTTAGTGTGCTTAATCAGGAGGTTGAATGTGGTAAATACAGCCCGCTTTGTCCTCTGGACCTCTGGGATTCAATTGTGGATGGCAGTGAACCTGATTGAATAAATGGGTTAAGATAAACTTATGAACAGACAGACCACAAATGAGATAAAACACATTTCTCTGCTTGTCTTGCCTACTAGGCTTTTATGTCAGTGTTGTGTCTGTAATGTATTCAGTAATGTATTGAACGATACTTTTTCAGAATCCACCTTGTCATCTATATCACTCGCAGATAGAAAGGTAGATCGAGTGAGTGACCTGCATGCAACCACACCCTCTGCTAGCCGCACCCCAGAAATGCCATCTGCCAGCAGCACAGCCGTGAGCTACGGACAGCCATATACATATATAATCAATACAGAGACTGACACCCATGAGCCCTTTCTTAGCACAGCACCCCCTTTGTCTGAACCAGTACTTCAGGTCATGAGCACATCCAAGATGCCTGAAAACACAGTGAATGTGAACTGGATGAACCCCGAGTCCCCTCAGAACATGAACATGACCCCTGTAACACCTGTCATCACCGATGTTCCCAGCACAGCTCCCCCTGCTGGCACGCAGGGAACTCCAGTCCCCACAGAGGTCCTCCATAAAACCTTTCTGAAGCTTGATCCTAAATTTCTGTCATCCGGTGGCCCTCTGCTCCTTGTCGGAGACCCCCCAACCATCAGAGGGCACGCTCAGGCAAAGCAGACGGAGCAACCGGCACACATCACAGCTGGCATTGGCTCAGGGTTAGAGTTCACAGATGGCTCAGGTGTGACACCTGCAGAGACTCTAGACAGCCTGCTGACTTGGTGGACCGGGACCGGCAAGCCCAAGGAGGAAGAGGGGTCCTCGGGGAGTCCCTCGGGCTTAGGGGCAGGAATAAACACAGTGATAAAGATACATGAGTGGCAGCCATCTGATGCGACCTACAGCCACAGTTCAGTCTAAGTGGAGGCCCGCCTCGCAGACCGAGGGCTGGCTAACATGTCGTCCTCCACATTGGAGCCTGAGGTTCTGCTGCCTGAAAATTCTGACCCTTTGATTCCTGAAACTCCCTCAGCTGTCACCCTATCATGCCCCCCTTCACGCTCTGCCTCCTGTGTCAAGGCAGCGACCTCATGGCTCACACCTGGCGAAGTGATGTTGGCATCCCCAGACTCTGACAGCCTTCCTGAGAGTACCCTGAGACCGAGCAAGGTGCTCCCAGACCCCATCCCAGATACGAACAGCATTGTGGATTCAGTCAGTCAACTGAGCAGATGGCGACAGAAAACCAATGCCACGCTGCTTAAGCCAGCCCCTCCTGGTTCCCGGCCAAATTGAAGTTTGGCTCATCCCATCATGGGGGTCTAATTTGGGGCCAAGTTCCTGCTAAGCTCCCCGCTCTTTCCCACCTCTGTGAACAGCCGAAACACAGTAACTTTCAGCTGTGTTACATTGTACTCTACACCGTGTAACTGTTATCTCACTGAAATCACTAAGTGCAGCTATTTAATTACTCTCCTGAAAGGCTGGGTAAAAGAAGTTTTGGTTTCGGCTGAGTACCAAAACACTTTTTGTCTTTGAATCTATTTAACTGACTTTCTGATCTCTTAATGGTGCAATGAGGACTGGTAGACATTCTGAGCTCAGCCCTTCAGGAGGGTAATTGAATAGCCCTTGTATACAGCTTACAGTTTTACCAGTTTGTTTTGGTTTTATTTAAGTGTTCTACTGACACCATTGAAGTGAGGAGTTTTACAGCAGCCAAACAGTTAAAACTTTAATGTTCTTGTCACAAGTCCGGGCATTGAACTACTGTGCTATCTGCTGTCTCCTTACGTGGGTACAAACGAGTTATTCGCAAACAAGCAAATAAATAAACAAGCCATCTTTCAACAATGTTACCACATAAAAGACCACTTTCTATTTCTTCTATAAAAGATATATACACTGCTTAAACCAAAGGTTAAATAGAGAGGAGAGGGCTGCACGACGAGATTGCGTATCTTTTCATGTCTGACTGATTTGGAGCCTTTTACCGGAGATAGTTAATCATCTGCGAGATCCGCGCCGCTACGCTTCCCTTCCTGACCCCGCTAAAGAGCCCAAGTTGCCGCAAAAGAGCTCAGCACTCAATCACCATAATGTTCTGGGCCGTGAAGGCCCGGGACGGATCTGGATGCTGAAATATTGCCTGCTGCAACGATTCTTCACATATGGACGGTGATTAGAATCAGACCCAAACAAGTAATGGTCTCACTGCTGGTGAATTATTCAGTTGCACAGCAGACTTACAGTACATTTGATTACAGTCTACCCATTTGTACAGCTAGGCATTTTATAGGAAAATGCCACAAAATATTTTACAGAAGAGGCTCAGATTACAATAGTGTTGGTTCTGCTCGTTGACCATCCCAGACGATTTTTAATTCAGGCGTTTTAGTTACACTCGTCAGAATGACCAGTGTTGTGACATCGCCAGGCTGCTACAAATACAGACCCTCCAGAATATTTTCACAGCAGTCGATTTGCCTGTGTTTCTAGCCAAAGTGAAGTTAAAGCTAATGCTGAACGCCAGTGTGTTCAGGTAAGGGGCATATAGCTACAGAGATAATAATGTGAGACAGTTTACAGCTGATCCCTGCATCTTCACAGGCGTGAGCTCCTGTAGTCATCAGACATCTAGGGAAATCTGATCGATATTGCACGTCAGAAAGCCGTTCACTTACATACGATTATAAGTAGAGTAAAAAGATAGAGAAATGGGGGGAAATATCCGCATGCGAAGAAGTTAACATTTTTGTGAATAATCCTGAAACAGCCCCATGTCAATCGAATCATAAACAGCAACTGAAGCCTATCCGAGCTGCAAAGGGCAGGATACGGCCAGGATGCCAATCCATTACAGAGCACTTATGTGCACATACTGTGGACAGTTTAGAGGCGCCAAGTAACTGCATGTCTTTGGACTGTATGAGCAACCCGGAGGAAACCTGTATGAACACACAGACTGTAAAGATGGGACTCGAGTCCCTGACCCAAGAGGTGTGAGGCCCTGCTGCTGTACATTTATCATATTCAGTGAAAGGCCAGTGTAGGTGTATGGTGCATCCACACAGTAAATGATTTTATACGCAAACAGTTTTCTAAATTTCTTTATCTGCTCTGTACAGAAATGGCAGATGGGTAACCGTTTCAAAGCCTTGATCTCTCTATGGATGATATTTCAGCCAAACGATACAGGAAAAGTTTGTTAAAATTTACCCCTAATTTTAACCAAATAAGTAATCCTGACATAACTTTAAAATGAGAATGATTAGCCCCAACCAATACCGCCAAGAATTTATTTTTATGTTTCATAATATGCATAATAACGTGTGTTTGCATAAAGGACAAGTTGTTTGTTTTGTTTTGTTTCGTCAGTTTGACAGATGAGGGCGCTGCCGCTCACGTCTTTTTGTCATTTTTAAATGCACGATTCTTCCGATCATGCTTGTGACAGTCCATGTACTCAAGGTTGACTTGTCTACGTGTTTGTAATTTACATAGGAAGGAATTTGGAAAGCAGCAATTACTATGTGTAAGATAAACAGGTTATTTATTTTCCATCTTGCAGCTGAAGCTTCTCAGCTGAGCTCGCGCAGAAGTAAATTGAATTTTTCAGATGATTTAAATAAGAAAAAACAACAGAATGATTTTGCAGTGAGCTGGTGAATGCGATAGAATACTAGACAACTTCTAAGATATTTAACATGTATCTGACACTAAAACACCTTTGTTAGTCTTTTTACAATTTCAATAGGCTAGTTAAATATGCACTGGCTTTCATTAGTGTTAGGTGGTCTGAATGGTTTAAAAACAGATTGCGTAAAACATTCAGATATCCTTGACAGCCGTTCATCTTTTAAAAATAACCACTCCTGATTATTTCGCGTAATATGCGGCACAACACAACTGCAGAGATAAAAATAGCAATTTAAATGGTGAAATTCCCTAATACTATCGAATTCTTTGGATGTCATGCTCTAAGCTGACGGTGAGGCAAATAATACAGGCATGAAATTAGTCAATTATTTAATTTATATGCACATAGATATAAGGGTTAAAATGTTTAGTATAGACAAAAAGGCACCACTGGTAAAAGGCAACACATTTGGTTATGGACACAAAAAAAGAATTACAACTGTTCTTTAACGAACATCTGCGTTACCCTTAATTCTGTCGAGATCTAGATTACAACGAGCCATTTAAAGAAGTGTTCATATCAAATAGCGGGGATATAACGGCAGACATTTAGAAAGCAATGGCTGGTTAAAAAGAAAGGAGTTACCTTTTAATTCCCATGTTTCAAAGAGGGTTGCTTAATTTCCTTTGCAATTTTCCATGCGTGAATAAATTCAATTAGATTGTGAAAAGGGCAGGCAAATTTGATACATGTATTGTTTGAACGGAAGGGAAAGCTTACTAGTTGATAAAGTTCGGTTTACTGCGTTTATCTGAGAATGAAGAAAAGATTACTCCAAAATTACTCTTTGTAATTTTTTTTTACTTAGTACTTTTAACCTCATGTTGAGATGATTTTTCCCCCATGCGGAGTATTTCAGCCTCTTGTCATGCTAATTTAATCTATACTGTCAGAACAGTTTAACGTGATTTAGGCCTGCTTATCGAAAACATAGACCCAGGCCTACGTAGTTTGCCAGTAATTTGTGCTATTAATAATGTTTTTCCCCTCATAATAAGTATAGTTTTAGGGTAACTTGCTAAAATAGGCTACTCTGCCGGTGCGTATCGCTGCAGGGTGGCGTTATCCCTGCCGCGCTCGGTGTGTAAAATTATGTATTACTATTATATTATATATTGTGTATCTTCGCGGTATAAACGAGGGAGTCGTGGTACCTGCGAGGAGAATGTGGAGGAGGAGGAGGATGAGGAGGAGGAGGGCGTGTTTAAGGGGATCCCCGCGAGGACGCCCAGCTTCCCGCGCGCGCCGCCACGATATTATCCGGCGACTGTCAAGCTCGCGCCAAGTCAGAAAAATTCCCTTTCATGTCTTTTGTATTTTTTTTTTCATTCAAGCATATGGCTCGCACATCTGCCAGATGTTTTTTGCCATCCCCCATCTTCGTGTCCTGTCACGAGGTGATTATGCTTTCCTGATGGTTTCCATACAGTGCCATTATTTTTAACGATCGTTACCGGCAGAGCGTGATCGCCCTTACCTGTGCACACAGACTGCGTTTCCAAAGCTGCCCGCTGTAATAAGCTGCCGGTTCCAGTCAAAAAACGGCATTTCTGTTTTAGACTTTAAACTTCATACTCAACCTAATAAGGTTCTGGTGCGCAGGTTGGTGTGGGAGGGGAGCGTCGCAGTGACACTGTAATCAGCCGTACTGATTTGTTCCACTGGTGGTTCCCGGTAATTTGTATATAATTCCATGTTCCGTTTTGCTTCGCACCCAATAATCCGCACCATACATCTCATACCATTTCACAGACCCGTAAGTCAAACTTGCTCGTCTTATTTCCTTTCTTCCACCCGTCCCAAGATAAAATTTGATTTTTTCCTTTGCCCACTGGGCTCCTGGACAGAGGAAACTTATTAATAAACCTATTGATGGCAGCCAAGCAGCCACATCACATGGTTCTCTTCACTGTAAATGACGGGTGAAAGTGTGACTCGGGATAAATATGTCTCATCAGGAATCAAGTAACACTGACGTGTGACAGCGGCTGTGGCAGCAATGACAAGAAGGGCCAGTCCAGCTTTACATTGCTCTGGGCAGAGGTGGATAGTTCAGGTCCAGGAAGTACAAATCCAGACCAAGATTTTGTTTCAACCAACCAGTTTAGTATAAAAAGTCACAGTCATGAGGTACTCAACTGGCTGGTTGAAACATAGTTTTGGTCTGTATTTTTACTTTCTGGACCTGAACTATCCAGCTCGGCTCTGGGAATTATAAGGTCGGGGCGTATGTGGAAATTCAGCGTCTTCTGAGAAAATGTCACCTTAGCCCCCCCCCCCCCATTCAGTTTCACATATAATTTTACTTATTTAAGGGACCTTGTCAAGCACTGGGCCCCCTGAATCTGCCAGGGTATCCATGCCCCCCTGACGCCCCTTTATAAGGTCAAACAGCATTTAAAACTCACTAAGCTGATCCATCCATCCATGCATCCCTCCATCCATCCATCTTCAGACAGTTTCTCCTACAGAGGGTCACAGCTTTATTAAAGTTAATTAAAATACATTTAATTATGAGTAATTAAAGACTGGGTGGGGGTTTTTCCATGGGGAGCATGGTGTTGGGAAAGCTGGCACGGAATCAGAGAGACTGGCAGGCTGTGGCTCCGTCAACCGGCTGGCGCATGCGCATTACCGTCCTGTGGGCCGTGGGCTTCACTGCGGCTGTCGGGCGGCTCCGTCACCCGGCCGGCACACGCGCATTACCATCCTGCGGGCCGTGGGCTTCGCCGCGGCTGTCGGGCGGCCCCGTCACCCGGCCGGCACGCGCACATTACCATCCTGCGGGTCGTGGGCTTCGCCGCGGCTGTCGGGCGGCTCCGTCACCTGGCCGGCACGCGTGCATTACCATCCTGCGGACCGTGGGC
>JAAGVU020000020.1:125823-137744 GCA_011763525.2 Mormyrus iriodes
TCGGGCGGCTCCGTCACCTGGCCGGCACGCGTGCATTACCATCCTGCGGACCGTGGGCTTCGCTGTGGCTGTCGGGCAGCTCCATCACCTGGCCAGCACCCGTGCATTACCATCCTACGGGCCACGGGCTTCGCTGTAGCTGTCGAGCGGCTCTGTCACCTGGCCGGCACACGCGCATTACCATCCTGCGGGCCACGGGCTTCACTGTAGCTGTTGGGCGGCTCCATCACCCGGCTGGCACACGCACATTACCATCCTGTGGGCCGTGGGCTTCGCTGTAGCTGTTGGCCGGCCCCGTCACCTGGCCAGCACGCGCACATTACTGTCCTGCGGGCCGTGGGCTTTGCTGCGGCTGTTGGGTGACTCCATCACCCGGCTGGCACACGCACATTACTATTCCATAGGTCGTGCCACTGATGAGGGAGCTGGGACATCTGCCCTATTTGTGTCACTTGCTCACATGGCGGCTTCTTTTATCTGGAATGATGAACACAGCGTCCGCAGCTCAGGGCTGCTGCGCCGAGACGTGCCTTTCCCAAAGGATGTGACTGGGGGGCTGTTCAGCCATCATGCCCCCCCACTGGATTTATGTCTGTCAGCAGCAGAAGCAAAGAGTGGAGCCACTTTTGCACTGGCAAGGCTACTTTCAGGGCATTGGCGTTTTTAATTAATTTGGCCCTCCACCTATAAGCAGTCATTTCAGAGTACTGCCTGCTGGTGGCCTCACTCTCAACTGAGGGGTGGCAGAGACAGAATGCACACCACCCCCCTCATTCTTTGTGGTGTTTGTAATTAGATACACTCCACCTGAGGCTGTCACCGCTGTAGGCCCAGACCGCACCAGAACAAAGCACAGAGCAATTATTTATACAAGCTGTATTACCCAACTGCCTTTCCATCCAGGGTGTACCCCTACCTCATGTCTGTATTTCCCTGGAGAGACTCCAGCTCCCCATCATGAGCCTTTACTGGATAAGCATTTATAAAAGATGGATGGATAGTTGGATGGATGGATGGATGGATTTATGACCTAGAAACATCAAAGAAGCGCGGACCACCTGGCCTATGCTGCACTCTTATGAGACTTGCATCCACAGTTGGGTATCAGTGAAGTAATTTTCTGGGGGCTCCAAAATCATGTTCTCACCATTTTAACGCTAAAGCTCCCTGTACGACACAAAAGGTCCAACAGAGACCTAGCAGCGCAGCACTGATAGGTAACAGAGTAAATGCCCTATTGACTCTGTGCCATGATGGAGTGGGGGATGGGGTGTTTGGGGGCAGTCTCCCACAGAGGCTTCAGAGGAAGAACTAGCCCCATGAAGGATGTGGGAATCTGTGTTTTGAGGCATTTTCACCTAGACAACCCCCACCCGCTTCGCCCCACCAGCCCTCCATTGGGCAATTATGGAATCACCAGGTCAACCAGGCGTGTAACCACGGGTTACGGTGCACAGTAGCAGATGGGGCCTGCGGCATCATGGCGCAGAGGGCGTGAAGGCAAACGAAAACAGATGCGGCCCGTTGCTAGGGGACCCCAGTCAGGACAGCGAGCTGTAATTGCTCTCGTATGTGTCGCGTAAGCAAAGGGCCAGGCTGTGCCGAGCCCAGACTTGTGCGAGGAAGTCTGTGGGTAGTGGGCGCCCAAACACCCCCGCCCCCATGCCAACATGTTTGGCACGTCTGCTCAGTCTTTTGACTGCAGGAATTATGTAACTGACTGGAGCTATGTCCAAATAAGGAGGGCTGACGTCTTAAAATCAGCTTAATTCGTTGAAGGAAAATTACAACAGAGGAGACAAACTAGACAATGAGCAGAGCAGAGCCTGTTTCTGCTCCACTCTGAGTTGAAGTGTTTCTCAGTAAATGTTACTGACTTCTCAAATCACGGACAGACCGTATCTTGGCACTAAAGGCTTTCATTATTAGCAGCCTGTTTGGTGCAGTGACAGTCCTCCTCGACAGTGTCCCTGATGCCTCCCTCCCTCAGCATCCTTTGGGGTCTTGCCCTCTCATTACTCTTCTTCTTCAGGGTCTGTGATGTCATTATCATGATTATATTCACAAGTGTCAGCATCAGTGATCTGCCAAGGTCAGTCACGTAAAAAAGAAAGTGCATTACCCATCATGCATTTGGGATTTCCCCAATTCGGTCAGTTGTTTACTGGGTTGCCTCACTTGGCTGTTTGGAGGAGAGCAAAGCGGTTTAGACTTACAAACCATGGGTGCCTAGGTCCTACCGTGACAGGACGTGGCAGGGCAGGTGTTAAGCGGCTGCTTCAAATAGCTGGTCCACCGCTGGTGTCTGCCTCAGCTGTGTTGCCCTAACTCCCAGCAGCATCAGGCTGCCCCCCCCCCCCTCGCCCAGCCTGGGTCGTGTGCTGGCCTGTGAGCCAGATGCAAAGGGTGACGAAAAGCTTTTGTATTCAATAATATCCTGGCCAAGCTGTGATACTGGCCTGACCTATGCCAGCATACAGTCTTGCGCGTTAAATAGGTCCAGTAAAGTTCTTCACAAACCTTCTGGCACAAACATTACACTCAGTGGCCATTTTATTAGTAATGCCTTGTTAGTATTGGACAGGTTCCACGTTTGTCTCCAGATCCTATCCAAAGGTGGAAACTACCCTGTATGCCATCACTGTACAGAGCTGTTCTTTTACTTTCTCCTGTTAACCTTAATGAGTCTGATGGTTCACCTCTGAACTCTCAAAGTGTTTTCGGGCACAGAGATGCCATGGACGTTTTTTTTTTTTTTGCACAGTTTTCCGTGAACTCTAAATGCTCCAGTACATGACAATCCCAACAGAGTGGCTGTTTCTGAGGAGCTGGAACTACCACATATGGCACCAGCAGTCACACCATATTCAAAATCTCTTAGATCAGACATCTTAGCCATTCAAATACTTAGTGAAACCGTGACCCTCCTGATCCTGTCTGCATGCTGCATGTACTCAGCTGCAGCATTAGTCATTTGGAAGATCAGGAGGTGCAAGCAGGTGTAGCTAATAAAATTGGCCACTGTTTACATCCAGGACGTTACTCCATACAGGATTACCAACTTTGGTCAGCTGACTGGAGTGAGATTTTCAACTCGACATAAGTCTGCACATGCATTTGCATGCAGTGCATGGCGCAGACAGAAGAGGAATGACAATCCACGGAGTGGCTCACAGCAAACACAGGAATTTATTAACTAAACAGAAAATAAAGTGACCACAAGCGGTCAAAAACAAAACAGGAGAAATAGGAATTAACTAAAAAACAACCACATAGCAACACACTAGGACACAGCGTAAAACTGGGAAACAGACAGCTACTAACAGAGTAACAACACATCTTAAACATAATGACTAACTGTAGAACTGGCTAGGGCAGACACTTAAATATATACAGACAACAAGGCAAACAAGGTGTAGACCATGATCAAATGAACCAATCGGGACAGGCACGGGACAAAGAACAGGTGGAATATGTTACAATTAACAAGCACAATAAACTAGCAAATATCAACAAACACTAGGGACTAACTAAACAAGAAGAGACTAGGAACACAAGCAGAACATAAGTCAGCAAGGCATGGGCAGGGTAGACTATAACCAGGGACACAAAACAAAGACAAAGAAACAATACCAGAAGCTAAGGAGGATAAAATAAAAACCCAACAAATTAAACAAAAGGTGAAGCAGGCCTCAGGCAAACCTTGAACCTATGCCTGGAGGGGTATTTGTTTTTCAGCTACTCATACAACCCATTGATCTATACAGCAGCCTAGGGACTTAGGAAACATACTAGGGACTTATTAGGGCTACAAGACAGAGGTGGGAAGAGGATGGCCAGCGACACCTGCTGGGGAGAAAACACAGGGGACTGGGTCAGACAGCACCGACCCTCACAACAGGGTCACAGGTAACACAGGTAACAGTTTTATTACTTTGTAAATGGTAGGGTTTGCAAACTACCCCAATTCTTTTGGTAATAGTAGCTATATAGTAGCTAATTTTAGGTTTTAATGGAAAAATATAGTTTTGCCGTAAGATTTCTTGCGTGAGAGTCTGAATGCATGGGTGTCAAGCCAGATGCGTGAGAGTTGGCAACCCTATCCATATATAGCCTGTGATTATACGTATTTTAAAATTCACTAAAATAAGAGATGCAAGATATAGGTGTATGTATGCTGATGGCTGTGGTGATACAGTTTATGTTTATGTGAAGCGTTTTTCTGGCCGCCCCCCCTTCCCCCGCTGCCAGCGGCGCGTTCCTCCCCCCTCTCTCATTAACCGCGACTGTCAGATCTTTCAGATGACGAGCAATTAAACCCGATAATAAATGCTCGCCATCAGATCGCATTTGTCGTCGATGTTGTTGTTGCTGTTTTTTATTTTATTATAATTTTTTTCTCGCGGCTCTGTACACCTTGGCGCTAACTAGCGCTTTTGCGCCGCGCCAGATAGGCGAATGAACGCGGCTCGGACGGAGCGGAGCTGTTCGCTTTCTAAGGCAGCGAGAGGGCGATAATACGACGTGCTGGATGTTAACAATTAGATCCGAATCGGAGCCAGCTCGGGAAGGCTGCTCTTTTATCCTGAGGTTTCAGAGGAAGGCAAACAAAACGGCACGAACTGCCAAGATAAAAAAAAAAACTCCTTCTGAGTAATCATGTCACCCGGCTTCTGAAAGCCTGCTAATCCGCGGGCGCGCGGGCGCGCTGCCGCCTGCCCCGGCGACGCGCGGCCGCCGCTTCGTGCTGGTTCTCGCATCAGTACGGGGGCCTCGCCTCCACTTGGCCGGTGGGCTCGGTGCTGCCGCCCGGATAGTCACAGCTCCGAGCTCAGTGCGTTGCTCCAGCTCTAATGTCTACACCATATTTTTCCATAGATGATTGCAAATAAGATCCCATTTTTAGATGCTTGGTTAACAGTTTTCAGGCGTATTGGTATTAAATAAATATTTTTGACTTTCGGACATTGACCTTTCTATAATGGGCAGGAAAAGCGGTTAAATGCAGTGGAACCTGACACAATGGTTGCTCGCATGTATATCACTTCGGACCCAGATTTACTGCCAGGAAAATATAGAGGCCCAAAGTAAACCTCTTAAAAAAGAGAAAAAAATAATGTAACATCTGATTTCCACTTCCTTGCGGAAAAAAGTCTGTGCCTCTTGTTTTGAATCGCGGTTACCCTGAAAAACACTGAAGCTAAACAGAATTGACACTCCTCGGATTTATTGTCGTTGCGTCTTTTGTTTCAGCTTATTGTGATTCCTGCGTTGTCATGGAAACCGGGGTTATTTACTCTCTCTTAACATTACAATAACCCTCCCTTTCCTGTCCAAACAACAAAGGAAGTGGGGGGTCAAGCATTCATACCCCCCCCCAGTGCCTCCTATTATCTGGTAAATTCAGCTTCGGAATTTTTGTGTAAATACGCAAAATATTAATGATCCATTATCAGGATTTATTTTGATTCGGGATCCTGTCATAACTTAGGCCAAGCAAAGCAGGCAGGGCACTAACAGGCCGATAGAACAGAAATGCCACCTAATGTGACAAAAATTATAAGAAACATAAATGTTAGGTGTTGTTTAGAGCAGAAAGTGTCTCCCAGCAGTTACCTGGCATGAAATGAAAGTGTTTCTTTTGGGTTCTTGTGAATGAGGCTCCAAAGCCAGCTGGGCATAGCCAGTTTTGGTTAGATTGCCACTTTGTATATTTAGGCCACACATGTTCTTCACCCCGCTGAACTGCATGCGTGCTCTGAGCATGATCCAGCATGGCTGCTGTTGACCTGATTAGGAAAGCTGCCAGTCAGTTTCTGTCCTGATACGGCGTCTCCCACTGTGAAATGGGCTTTGGCACCAAGGCGCCAAGGCTGTGAGTAGAGATTGTTCGTCAGTGTTTGAGTTGGGGGGTTGGGTGGGTGGTACGATGGTTGTATCATCAGATGAGGCCTCATCACTCTGCGCCCCCCCCCTCCCCATGTTAACCCTCACTGATGAGGTTGCTGTCACACAGCTCCCCAGAGGCAGTACTCCATTTTATCTTGGAATAATGATGGACGTAAGCAGCAGGCATGATGGGTAATGTGTAGCCACTGGTAGATGTGGTGCTGGCAGTCCTTACTGTGGGACACATTGAACTGCATGTTTGTGCACAGTTACACCTGTTATTCTTTAACCAAGAGTCACTGATGTTTTCACTGTCATCCGCATTGAATGCATTTTATTAGCAATTGCGGGCCAATCGCGACATCATAGGTCAAGATACAAGCTGCAGTTCCTAGTGGGACGTGAACCTGCAACCTACTGCTCATGTTTCCAGTTACAGCTTTGATATGTACTACAGCTCCCTTTACGAATAAATCAGTGTCCAATTACCTGACATTACTGGAGAGGTCAGGGTCACGGCACGGACCCTCAGGAGGAAACTGCTACTCCCTGTCACACTTGTTGTTATATTATTTTTTAATTCAAGGTTGTTGTTATTATTATTCTTTTCTTTATTTTGTTTATTATTTTGTCTTTTAAATGTGATGTTAATGTATTTTGCTTAAATGTGCTATTCTGCCTTTGTAAAGCACTTTCTATTGCCTTGTGTCTGAATTGTGCCCCTTAGATAAACTTGCCCTGTTGATACCTTCAGCCAAGGTGCCTTCTTTCTGGTTTGTGTTTAGTATACTTTAGACACTTGACAGAATGGTATTATTTGATTCAACTTAGGTTTAATGTCAGCACAGTTGTACAGTTTAAAGACTGCTGGAGTTACTAAAAGCTCAATTCCTGTAGCGGGACATGAAATACCATTTAATTCCTTTTGGTACCGTGTAGTAGTCCTAGCCGAATTTATCACATGCGGTCTATTTTATTCCCAATTGTAAGGCGTGCTGCCGATTGACAATCTCTGCTCAGTTTGAGTGCAGATGAATTTCTTACTCCATAGACCCACAAGGTGGCGGCAAAGAGGGCTCTAAAGGGTTTTTACAGCTGGTGATGGAAGTTTGACAAAGAAGGGTTCATATTATCAGCAGTTAAAAAACACTTAGTGCATGCGTTTTTAATTATTTTGGAATATTATATTATCAACCGACACTATGAGTCCTTGGTTTTCAGAGTTAACTGTTTAATTGGTGAATTTGATTCTCAGCATTAAGTGTGAGATAAAAGGAATTAAAACCATACAGCTTCAAAGTACTGGATTCCCCTGTTTTCAGGAAGACTGGTGGCAAGGACTGAATGTGAGATTTGTACACAATTAACGAGGGAACAGTGCTGGAGACCACAAGCTCGAGAGTCACGTTCTTAAAATATTGAGACCAATGGTCCAACACATGTGTGGTGCCACTGCGTCCTTACGAGCAGCATGGAATCAGGAATAACACTAATTTTGCCAAAAAAAGCTTTAAAGGCTGAGCTGAGTGGAAAGCACAGTGAAATGACTTAATGGCTGACAATTCCTCGGTAGATTACGTATAATTTGCATCAAGTGCTGTAATAAACGCTTTCTGCAATAAACACTTTGTAAAACTTCAAAATTCAATCAGAGTACAGAACACACAATAAAAGCCATGAGTCATAGGAGGGCCCCTCATTCGTAGGCGGGCCCCTCATTTGTAGGAGGGCCCCTTATTTGTAGGTGGGCCCCTTATTGGTAGGAGGGCCCCATATTTATTTTTTCTTAACGGGCCTCAAGGCAAAAGTACAGAGCCTTGGAAGGGACATGTAGGGGGAAAAATCGGTGGTTGGAAAAAAAAAACACAACATGGACTTTTGCGAGATTCTCCCGTTCTTACTCGTTACTAATAACTGTACTGTGTTGATGAATAATTTCACTGTGTCCATTAATCGGCAGTGACTGTAAGCAATTAAACGTGAAGGATCTTGAACATGAAGGGCACAGTGTAAAAACAAATAATATGAACGTTGCATGGTGCGCATCGTCACCCATACTTTAATGCTTAAAGCAAACTTTACAAGACATGTCCGTATCACTTAGAATTTTCTATGGACTAATATGTATAAACCTATCTTTTGTAATTTAAATGGACACAGCGCAGTTATTAACGGAAAAGGTTTTATTCTTATGCCTTTTTTCCCCTTCATGTCCCTTGGGGGGCTCCGTACAAATACCATTAATTTAATACATTATGTACCTTTCACCATCCATACCACATGGTGCTGCATATTTCCAGTACTATTGACCCTAACACAACAGCGTTGCCTGCCAGATATTATATAAAAAGACATAATAAAAAGCCCGTCGCCTCTCTGTATATGTGTCACCTGTCTGAAGAGTACCTTTATGCCTTTATGTCGATACCAAGTTGCCATGTTTAGCTTTTTTTTCTTTTATCAACCATTAAAAAGTGAATTTACATTTTTGCTACCCAAGAATCTAAAATATTCTTTGACTGAGAATTTTAAAATGAATTTTTGTGTATCTTGTATATATTGTAAATAAAATTCCACCCCTGCTGTGGAAATGGTATGTGCATCTTAACCACATGTTGCAGGAATTTCCTCTGGATATTTTGGTTTCCTTCCACAGTCCAAAGACATACGTTTGGGAAAATTGTCCTTTCTGAATCGTCCTTAGTGTGTTTTTGTGGTGGTTCGTTTGGCTCTGAGCCTAGTGTTCCATCCATGTCGTCTCCTGACCTGCGCCCTGTGTTTCCTGTGTTAGACTCACCCTGGATAAATTTTTGGAAGATAGATGAATGTTTACAAAGGATTTGTGTCAGTCCTAATACTGTTATAGTTAAGGAAAATCTTTATTTCTGGAATAGTGCACAAAGTCCTAAAAGGGGCATGGTTACGGAAATTACCATCCCAGGTATGGGCCCTAAAATAGGCCAGTATGTGGGATATTACCCACCCCTAGATGCTCCGGTATGTTTCGAACAGCTGCTCAGCTCCTCAGTGCGACTGACCAGTGGGCTAAGCACTCGAGAACGGGATGCAAATGGGGGTTGGGTGCGTCCTGGTGATAGACAAACATGTTTTTGATTTTTAGCAAGACTTTGGTCTGGATAAAACCCTTTGACCACCAATCAGAGCTGAAGCAGAGCAGAATGTTGCTGTGCCTTTTGAGGGTGGGGCTTCACAAGGGGCTTGTGGTCTGGGGGCACATCAATTATTCATGTTAAATCGATGAATGTAGATGCTGCTTTTGTCCTTGTTTCGGAACACATTTCTTTCTGTCTTGTTGCTAAATTTTTAAGTGTTTTTCACGTTGCATTGGTGCTGTGAATAATGACTGACTTTGCACTGAAACCGCGTCTGACGTGACAGTGGTAATGAGACAGGGAATTCCGCCAGTATGTGAGTCGCCGGCAAGATGATGGGGGGGGGGGGGCAGCACAGAGGGAGCGAATGTCACTTAAATTTTACATTCTCCCCACCTCCCACGCCCAGCAGAGTGCCAGAATCATTGAAATTATCAGCAAAGAGCCGGCGCTCCGCCGAGATGCTGTTTGTTGTTTTGTTTTGTTTTGTCTTTCTTTAAATAGGCAAATTATACTTCCAGCGTCCTGAGAAGCATCTGGTTACCTGGGAAACGTTCTGCTCCAACTTCTGATCTATTCTTAAAAAATAAAAGGAGCAACAAACACGGAAGATTTTATTTTTATTTATTAATTTCCAAGCAGACAGACACGCTGGGCCCGGCAGAGACTTTTGCCATTTGGAGTTTGCAATAATGGATAGACTCTCTCATTTCTTTTTAATTCCCAAATGTCGTCGGTACTCCGCAGCCTCACATTCTACACGAGAGTTTAGAAGTTGTTTTCCAGTGTGTTAAATATTCAGCGTTGACAAGTAGTTGCCCTTGGCAGGTGGCACAGGGCTTCTGACCTGCTGGGCTGTGGGATTCCTGCCCCCCCTGGGTCCATGTTTAGGAGTGTTGCATGGCCCCCGGTTCTGCATGTGTGTCTGCTGGGTTCTGCGGTTTCCTCTTGCAGGCCGCAGACACGCGGTTAGGTGAGCTGGTGAGTGTCCGTTCAGCAATGAACCGGGTCCCTGTCCAGGGTGTCTCCTGCCCCCTGCCGTACGCTGCCATGCTTCTGCTCTGCAGCCATGGCCCTGCCTAAGAGATGCAGAATATGCATGGATCTGTAGCAGGGATACCGGCACGTGTACAGGATTAGGGAGCAGACGTATGACCAAGCCACTGCAGTCCCAAGCTAAGAGGAGAAACCCTCCTTTAGCATCTCGAACGGTGGGTGAAGTGAAAAAGTGCTTGCTGAAGACACGGGCAAAGGAAGGTCATTGCTTAGCAACCGTGTAACAAACAGTGTCCAGAGGACAGCAGTTAAACTAAGTTAATGCCTGTTAATTCCCAGCTTTCATTTTTTCATTTGCTGCGGTTTGGTATTTTAAAAAAGGTGACCCAGTAGTCATGTGATATGTGGATCCATAAATCTAGTCTGAGAGCGGAAGGATCTGAGTTATTTTTATTGTAATATTTCTGCCTCCAGTCTGATTTTATGGTTGGTGTGAGCAGGGGGTTCCGGGAAATGTGTCACGTTGGGGGGGTGCTAAGCGAGATGTTCCGAATTGGCCCCACCAAGATGAGCCACTTTTCCCCAACGAGGGGCCCCCAGATTGAATTTAATCTTGAAGGGCGTTAAGTGCATGGACTTTGAAAGGACTGTTGGATCAATGGGTGGGCGGACTTGGAGCTCTTGCAGTGCTGAGGAGGACGGGTGTCTGATGGACGGACGGGTGAGCGGGCTTTGAGATCTCACAGTGTTGAGGTGGACGGGTGTCTGACAGACGGGTGGGTGGGCTTGGAGCTCTCGCAGCGCTGAGGTGAACAGGTGTCTGACAGACGGGTGGGTGGGCTTGGAGCTCTCGCAGTGCTGAGGAGGACGGGTGTCTGACGGACAGGTGAGCGGGCTTGGAGCTCTTGCAGTACTGAGGAGGATGGGTCTCAGACGGATGGACGGGTGGGTGGGCTTGGAGCTCTCGCAATACTGAGGAGGCACTAAACAGCAGCAGATATTTCCATCCCAGACCTGAGGAGGGCATGTGGCTGAGACTGAGACTCCGATTCTCAGTGTTACTTTATGATGATGCTCAGGTCAGAGCTCAAGGACCAGGCTGCTCAGAGCACATTCCACTTCTGAACCCTTGCTGGTATTATTTATTTGTTAATTATTTATTGTAGATCTTACTGTTTTGTATTTCTTGGCATTAGTCTAAGGGACCCATGTGAGTTAGTTTCTCTTTGCAGGATGTGCATATGTCAGTCGAGTTTAGAATTCTGAAAGTTTCAAAGACGCATGTTAATGAGCAGTGAGGAAGGACCTCATCATCTTCAGTGGCTGCCTTATGGCTGGAGCTTCTGCATGAAGCTTTCACTGGAGGTCATTCACCGGGGAGTCCTAGCTGACTTTGCCACGGTCCCCCCCCGACCCCCCCACCATGGCTCACCTCTTCAGTTGTAGCTGCTGATACATCAATGGAATAAACTGTTTTGCAAAAGTAAACCGCTCAGGTATGTTACGCCTGAAATGCGGTGCTGAGCGTGATTTGTTGACTGAAATGCTTGACGTGGCCATGTACAGAAGGGCAGAGCCTGAAAGCGTCATTGTTTTGAACAAAAGTTCCTGAGTCAGAACAGGTAGCAGCTTAGCACACGTTTTGTCCTGAATGACCTGTATGGTGTTCATTTGAGCCCTTTCTGCGTTTATCCGATGAGATACCTGTGAAGCCCTCCAGCCTTTCTGCTGATAGCAGGAAACTCTGCCTGGGTTATCAAGGCGACGGCCTTCCTGGAATCTGAACCTGCCGTTTCTATGACAGAAGATGAGGCCCAGGACCTCCCCCCCTACCCTTCTCTGGACCCCACCTAAGCCTCCATTTATTTGGGTTTTTTCAATTACTTGTGCCCCTGCCCCCCCCCCCCCCCCGTTACCACCTCT
>JAAGVU020000020.1:173231-192667 GCA_011763525.2 Mormyrus iriodes
GGCTGGGGTACACCCTGGATGGGATGCCAGTCCATCACAGGGCACAGGGCTGGGGTACACCCTGGATGGGATGCCAGTCCATCACAGGGCACAGGGCTGGGGTACACCCTGGATGGGATGCCAGACTTAGTGTAACGTAAGTTTTATTTAGATCGCCTCTTAGTCAGTTCGCAACAGTGTTTATATAAGAGCAACAGGGTAAGGCCTGTGACTGACCCTGAATCTATGAGGCTGTGAGGTTAAGTCCAAGGAGGGGCTCTGCCCGTGCAGCCTACTATATCTCAGCTGTACGAATGGATAAGCTGGTCAGAAATGTCTGCTATGCAAATAAACAATAATGTAATTAATCTCATGTGTATTACCCCTGTCCAGAGATGAAAAAAGACTGAGGGAAATTAAAAAGAGTGAAAACAACAAGCTGTCTGAGGGTGAGGAGTGTGGCTCAACAGGGTGGGCTGGTGTCTGGAAGGTTGCAAGTTCAAATCCCTGGGCTTTTCAAAGTAATGCAGGATGCTTGGAGGAATGTGTCTATTAAATAAATAGCATGTCATATTATAAGGGAAATGCTTGAAAATTGTTTTTTTTTCCCAGACACATAATTGGCAATGGACGTCCTGTCAGGAAGTTTGCCAGTGTGCTCACGCTGGCCAGCTGGTCAGAGGAGCAGGGGAGAGGCCACTCACTGCCACCTTCCTTACTGTACTGTGGTGCTCCTCAACATCTACGGAAGCCCTGCTATGGTACCTCCTCTCAGGAGAAACGTCTTTGGTTTTGCAAATCGGAGCCACTTACCCTGTAAATGGAAAGTGTAAAATATATTAGGCAACACAGAGCTACGGGGTTAGCGAAGGCTAAGAGAGGTTCAAATAGGGTTAAGGTGCCCCCATCAAAAAACGGGCTATGTCACAATAAACAAATAAATAAAAAATAAAATGTATGTATTCAAATGGGTAGAGATGGTGAGAGGACATTTGTGCGAGTCCCTGTCGGGGCCGACCCTAGAGGGGAAGCCCCGGGCTCCAGCGACCGTCGCACAGCGCGGTGTCCCCGGCCGCGTTTGATCCGGGCGGGAGGGGGTGACCGACACGCGGTCGTTACACTTAAAAACTCGCTCTTCCGAAAGGAAGCAAACCTGAAAGAGAAACAATAGTTATAATTACAGAAATGTAAACCACCTGCTTAGTCTGAGCATATCAAAGAAAAGTCCCTCTCCGTGCGAAATTACATGCAGACTAATTAGGGAACATCTAGTATCCTTCTGAAAACGTGAAGGTATCACGCACAGTGAGCAATTAAAGCAATCTGGGCACCTACAACGTGTAAAAGCAACTTAAGGTGCGCGATTAAACAGGAAGGCATCTTTGTGAATGGCTCGTACGGAGGGTGTCCGGCGCTGCCTTTGGGGAGCTTTGCGCCTGACATGCGCTGCTTTCCTGAGCTTTGTTAGACAATACAGTCACTTGTGTTACATTAAAGTCCCCTTCCCATTGCATAATTCATTTTTGAATGGGATTGTTATTTGTGTAGCTATATATTATCTTGTCTTCTGACATCACGCAGTGTAGTAAGGTACGTGCAGAGATCTCTGACTGGTCAGTCTGTGCGGTGGGGACCTTTCTCGGGTGCTCGAGCTGCGATAGTTTCTTATTGTTTCGGAGTAGCCTAATAGTAGCCTTGCCTTTATTTTACTTTGCTACTCCATTTTATGCTGACCAGAGAGAAGCTGGATTAACTGAAACCGCGTTAAATAAGAGTGTATGAACCGGATTACTTATCAGAAGCAGTATCGTGTATTCCGCTTTTTGGCCTATTGTATTTTTAAAGGCGTAGATGTATCTGTCTGTCTTCAGCATCTTTCTGATGGGAACATCAGCAGACTGAGCAGCCGTGTAGCTCTTCCTCCGTTTACAGTAATTCTTTAAAAGTTTTTTTCTCCTGTCATATTTTGAGTTTTGACGCCAGAGCGCAGAATAATACGGGCAGCGACCTCCCGAGCCTGCGTGTAAGTCAGGCTGCATCGCGTCCGTCCGCAGGCGGCCGCAGCCCGGGACCGCAGCCTGCGCTCTCTGCTCTGCCTGCCCTCGCATCGCCTCCACGCATTTCCTTGTGCTTTCGTACTCGGCTTTTGTTTTGACTGATACATGTTTTTTTCTGCTTTTATTTTGCAGTTATTTACTTCAATTGTTTTGTTACTTTATGTTGTTTTAGTTAAATGATGGAATGGGGTTTTAGGTTGAGCCGGAAAAGCATTATAATGTCACTACTTAAAAAATGGAAACAGGTTAACAGATTAACGTGTTTTTTCAGGCACGAATTAGTCATGAAAATCGAGCGAAGCCCGTACTTGCTGACGCGGTTCTTTAACCCTAGTCCAGCTGCCGATCCTCGCCCTGCTATATAAATGGCCCCAATCTCGAGTCCACGGAGCCCCACGCATATGCTGGTCCTACAGCCGCCGCAGACCCTCCGGACTAGTCTGTCCGTATAGGTTTAATCATATGTCCCCCTCACTGTATAAAACGAGGTTTCAGAAGACGCAGTGAGTGGGATACTTCAAATAATACAGTAACCCACTGGTTAAACCGACTGCTGACAGTGAATAATAATCCCACCTAACAGGTTTTGAAGTCTCATAAACCTATCATTATTTAATTTGTGCCTTCTTCCACAGAATATGAATTCAGTATTTAGAAAACTATGCTTGCATGAAATAAGAAGTAAAACGTCAATCCGAGTCATTAAGAGGAGCAGTTGGACTGACAACCATCATAAACACGATCCTCTGTGGACTGAATCCGAGAGTCTGGCTGCGCGATACGGTGACTGTGTTCATTGTTGTGCAGGTTCCAGGCCTCCTAATTAGGGGGCGCTCTTTGCCGCCAAGGTGTGTCAGACTGAGGGGAAAGTGTGAACTGTAACCTGGATGGCTGTCCTGGCCCAGAGGGACCGATCCAGATATCGTCACTGTTGTGTACGGAGGGCAACAAATTAATTGATATTTATTCACTGGATCTGCAGTCTACAGTCCAAATGCGGACACTTGACATAGCAGGGCATGTGAGGAGGAACTGTGTGAATCGTGTGCAGATGGTCAGTATTGGTTTGGTTTACATCTTGCTTCCCATCAATTACTTTGATAATAAAAGTTCTACACAGTAAGACATTCTTCCCTGCTTAGCTGTAAACAATGATGACAATGTATTAAAATGTTATAGTACACAAATGGTAGTTCGCACTGTTTTTTTATTTGCCCAGAAATAAACATTAACTGGAATAACATGCATTACATTTCTGGTCAAGATGAAAAAATTAGGTATTTTATTTCATTTATATTCTAGAGTTTGAAACAAATCCAAAATAAATTTGATACGAGGCAGGGAAAGAATGGGGGTGAAATAACTGTTTTAAGCGGAGCTGCCAACTGGTGTGGCTTATAACCTTGCCCTACCTTGTGATTAGTTTTTAATGTTTCATAATTAGCTGTGGTCACAGCAAAGGAGTCGGCAGGCCGCTGATCCTGCGCCGCGTCCTTGAAGGCAGGCCTAATGAATCAATGGACAGCGATAAATGTACTGGATCATTACTGAATCAAGTGATCTGCAGAATAATCTATTGATTTTTCGGTCTTTTTTCCCCTTCTTCTTTATTATTCTGTATTGCCATTTTGCAACATCGGGGGAACGGCTTGATTGATGGACAGATTTTCTTCTGCCATGGTTCACCGCCAAGGTCACAGGAAGTGCTAAGTAGTCCTGCGGTCCCCGTTTGTGCCGGCTGGCTGACTTACCGTACCTTCCGCAGCGGTGAGCAGATGCTTCTCGTAAATATCATATATGAATCGTCTCGGCGTATCCTACACTGGCCGTCGCTTGCGGAGGGACACGCTTTGGATCCCAAAAAGCCGTGCGGTTATCTGTCTCTGTGTTTGTTGCACTTAAGAGCATTTAAGCGATTCTGTGCCGATTTAAATGCGAGGCACCGGCCAGCACCTCTCCCAGCGACCAAATTCCGATGACGCGTATAGTAAATCCCTGACCGCACTCTTTCACGGTATCCCACTTTGCCTGCACTTTGCATCGCATTAGTGACTTTTTGCCTTACACGGCAGCGCGGTGTGACATCTATATTATGACCGGGCAGTAGATGCTTGGCTCTGAAGGACCTCGTTCAATTTATGCGTTATTCATGCATGCAATGCAACTGTGTGAGAATGGACTCATCACCAATTGCTGCTGGTTGAAGTTGCAGGATGCTGCCTGCTGCTGTACCTTTTATGAGGGCCAAGTAATCCAAATTGTCTAAACATATAGGTAACCATCGGTAACAGGCTGGCCTCCTGTTGTGTCCTTGTGTCCTGTGCTTCCTCTGGGAGGCTCCAGCCTAACAGCACCTCTGTACTGGGTAAGCAAGGTGGAAGATGGATGGATGGATAGATGGATGAAGACAAGTAATAGTCCCAAAATGTCATAGGTAAAAAAAAATCTAAAATATATAACAATATAACATATTGTTTACCTGTTGTATTGCCAGAAATGTGAAGTTTTCATTGGTGGTGTGTGTGAAAAAAAAGCCTGTATTTCACTATAATAGCACTGAACCTGGGGCGGGGGGTGGGTGAGCCCCCAAACCTTGTGCTGCAGTCCCACGCAGGGACCCCGCAGCTACCCCCCCTCCCCCCCCCCGTTAGTGCGCTGAGCGATCGATCCTCGTCCCTTTTGTTATGTAGAACAGGGCGCACCACAAAACTGCTAATTGGCAATAATCTGTTTGTCAATAGTTCACAAGACTGTGGAATTTAGATAAGGGAAAGTTCAAGTTTAAAATACATCATGGCGGCTCCCTCCCCCACCCATGGGGCTCACTCCCGAAATGTCCTTAAAGCCATCAGACCTACGGAGCGGAGCATTCACTACAGGCAAAGGTGCACAGAGCAAATGCAGGCTGCACGGGAGACACATCCCCACACTCTCTAAGTTTTAAGAAGGTATTTGTACACTTGAACCTGTCCAGCCAGCCACTTTCAGGAACTGCTTCCTAGATGGGAGTAGTGCTGAAATTTTGGATGAAGGACACCAGGGTTTCAGCAGACAAGATATCAGTATATAGCAATTAACCAATATAATTAGTTCTCAGTGTTTGGCGTGTTTTTAATTACACAATATGTGGGGTTTGCTACTGTGTGTAAACACAGACACGCCAACTAACGGACTTCGTTTATATTTTCTTCTAAATATTGTTTTCTGAAAGATTTAGTACTATTGTCAGCTGCTTAAACATTTGTCTGTTTTATATTTTTAAATATAACTAGCCAAATATGGCTATATCTAGTCTTACTAACGTCTAAGCGCGGACGTTTAATTCCGTCATAGCTGTTAGTAATATTAATTTTAAGTCTGCACAAATGCACGCATTTGTTTCAGTCAAAATAAGGCGTTTGATCACGTGTTTATGAAATAGGTCTAGAATTTAAGTTTCTGTTTATTAATACTTTCACATTTATTCGTGTGGTTTTACTAAATGCAGAAGTAAACGAAACAGCTGCAGCAGAGAACACGGCTCTGAAATTCTACCCACTTTTTTAGTCTCCGCCGTCGCTTGCATTGGACCTGTCACGGAAAAGAGTCCTATCTGCGATCCGTTCCAGCTTTTCCATCCTGCAGTCGCTAACTGAGAAATTCAATTAAGGATTCCTCTTCCCACTTTGAAGCGGTCTCCAGGGCAGGTCTTCCGGGCGACTCGCCCCGTGTTAGAAATAGGAAAATGCAATAATAAAACAAGAAAGACCGAAAAATGAGGCAACTTTGATCACGCATGCTCTCATAACGTCTGTCCTAAACACACATTTCCCTTTAGTTGGAAAGTCATCGAAAGACACCGAACTACAGGTAAGACTTTTGATTTTCACATCCACTACGTCTGTATTTTCAAATATACCACATCAAAGTGTTTTATTTCGCCAGTGCTTACTTTTATATAAGGCGATCTCGTGTTACATTGAATGTGCCCCGATATGTCGCTGTGACAGCGCAGGAGAAATCAGTAAAGCAGTTTATTAGCGTGCAGTACATACCCCCCAAGCCCCGAGCGAGCGTTACCGGATCTGAAGGGCGACCCCGTGAATAACGCGTCCGTGCCGGTCCGCGCTCCCTTCCCCGCACAGACCCCTTCCCTCCCCGCTCCGCGCACGCTTGCTTAAGTTACTCAAAGACGCGGCGACAGTGTAGGTGAAATCGGCAACTTTTAAAGCAAACTGGGCTCGGTGTTTTTTTCATTCAAGCTCAGAAAGAAAAGTCCTAAGTTGAGACGCAACTTACCCTTTATATGGCAGCCCGCTGGCGGCCGCCTTCGCGACGGCACGGATATTTCAGAAGCGTTTTATTAGTATCTCAGCTTCCAAAAAGCGGCTGAATTTCTGATTACAAGCATATAAGTTTCTCTCGTCTCCGTGACTTTTGTTATGTAACCATTTTCATTTAAGCGAAAGCTGGTCTCAAGACGTTTATCCTAAATGATGAATAATTACAGATGTGTTTGACGTTTTCGGCTTCAAAGATAAAATTAATATATGTTGTTATTATTTATGCGCATATCATTAGTGTAATATGCGACTGGGTGACGAGGTTTTTTGAAATCTTAGGGAATATGTGATATTGTATAACAGGTGTTAAGGCGATGCATGGTGGCGTGTGTGTGTGTGTGTGTGTTTGAGGATGAACGCGCGTGCAGATTCGGGGCTGGGGGGCGCTGGGAGGCATGCAACTTCGGGAGAGCTTTTAAACGGGCATGTAAGGTCAAGCGATTACGGCAGCAGTTATGCCTACATTAAAATACTACAATCAAACGCGGAAGTTCTTTTTATGGACTTTATACAAGTTATAACCCAAATTTAAACGCATATCGTCGACTGTAAGATACGATACAATTAGACTTTACGTTAAAAACCAAAATAACACGTCGCCCCGATGATTTTGTATATAAAACACACAATGTTTGTGTCTAAATGTATGCTTCTAACTCCCTGTTTATCACCTACGCGCAAGCACACAGCCCCCTTATCAGTAAGGGCAGCAGCCAACACGGAATGAAGAATAATGAAAAATCAACGTCGAATTTATTAGAAAGAAATGTCAATGAAACAGCCTCGCTGCCATTAAAGTTTATGACCTCGGTCTGAGAAGGATATTCAACTCCATTTACTTTCAGTTTTGGAAAGAGTATACTGAAAGTTAACTCGTTGTTTTGGCGCTGACTAGCTTAACGTTGGTAATCAAATTTCCAGAGATCGTTTTCCTTTTGTTTAATTTATTAGTTATTCTGTTGATAATCTGTTTCTGGTTTCTATGGTAACCTTAAACCGATCTCTTGAGAAATACAAACTCTGTATGGCTTCACACGTTAAAGGGACAATGACTTTCCTACCTATCCACATTCTCTGTGTTTTCTGATAGTTACTTTATTAGCTGCTGCTGGACGACTGCATTTATACCACACGTCCCCGTATCGGGCTTTTACTTTATGCCAGACACTATTCGGTGCAAAGTCACTGCCTGTTGTTTCACCTTTCAATAACAAATATCTTGAAACTTGACACAGCATCAACCCATTTTATCTTTAAATAGCAATTTAGTACAGATGCCACCTTAGCCGACACATCAGGTGAGGGTCTAGGAAATGCCATTTTTAGTGCACCATTTGAAGCGGTACCTTTTATAAGCAATTGCCTTTAGAAAAAAAAGAATCTGAATTGTATAGATATTTTCACTAAATTTAACACATGTCCTATTCTGCTATGCTGCAATGATACATGAAAACTGTATTGTCTTTTAAGTGAATTTTGATCGCTAAAACATTTATGTGCATTTATGTTTGTCCAGTATCCTCGTTCAAAAAGTATTGTTTTCTTATAATAGATTGTTAACTAAACGCTAGACAAGAGATTAATATCAGCGTATGTCCCGGTAGATGTTCCCTTATCACAATCTTGAATATAAGCTTATAATATTAAGAAAAACCCGACAAAACAGGACAGCTCCGTTTTTTTTAAATAAATATTTTCTTTCCAGCCGCTGTTGTTAGCTAGGCAAAGGAGATTTTAAAATGTCATGCTAGTATTCTATAAACAACGGTGCCTTAGTAACTTCATCTCTTTATGTATGTATGTAATTTGCCATTACTCGTAATTGAGAGACTGCCAGTAAGGAAAAGATCACTGGCGCTTTAAACCCTGGAGTTCGCGTATTCTCGCTGGATCTTTCTCCTTTGCTAATTATTGTGTTGTTTTCAGAGCAAATATGTCATATCCATGGCGACCAGGCAGGTTTATTGTCTTACTGAAGAAATGGCTCACATAAGTAATTAATTACTTTTTCCTTCCTCGCTGTCTTCGGTTAAACAGATCATTCAAGGAAAGTCATCTCTCATATTAAAAAGACGGTGATATTAGAACGTTTGTTATACGCGAAAATATATTTTATTTCGAGATGAAAGTTATCTCTTTACAAATTATAAATTTATATATTTGTTTTTTTTTTGGGCGGGGGGAGGTTGTTAGTGTTTAATTTCGGCATTTATTAACATTTTGTCCTCTGGCCTTTACCACATTTACATAATAATACAGGCATTTCTTTAGTTTTTTTCGCTTTCAGTGACGCTGTCTGTTATACCCTAAAATAACAGCGCAGGAGTGAGGTATACTGTTACATGACTGGCGTGTATTTTTACATGTATCAGGCTGAAGGACTTACTCTGCTGAGAGACAAACATCTTCAGCAAGCTCCTCCATATGTCAGGAAAGCTCATTATGAAAATTTCACCAGGTTAAATGAGTTTAAAAACAGATAAACAACATGACACAAATGAGAGATAGAGGAATGCGTGTCAGGAGAACATTGTAAGTAAGTTCAACTCACATTTTAGTTTGAAATCAAGTCAGGCTGGTTTCACATGCGGTTGTGCATTTTTTGCTTATTTTAATTAAAATGATCGCTATGCTACCGTAGCTTGATAAGGAATGATTGTCCCTTTTTTGGGTCGTTAGTACTTTGTTGGCAAATATACTGGCCATGCAGCACCGTTTTGGGAACTGGTTTGACACAATGGGAGTTTTCATAAGTGGTTTCATTCAGTGGTTTTTCGGTTTCAGTGAAAATGCTTCTTTCGCATTTGGATTTGCCCCAGCGGGTCACATTTAAGGAGGCGATCTGCCGCCTCGGTGGCGTTAGCTGCTCTGGTTGTGCTCTGATGTGAGCCTGCGACCTTCAGATCCTGGAGGCTACAGATTCTCACAGCCCCCGCCCCCCCCATACTTACTGCTGGGCGGCTCCTGCTCCCTGGCCCTGGCGGAGGGGATCTGGAGGCCAAGCCAGACGGCCCAGGGCACTTCATGTTATGGGAGTCACTGGAGGAGCCTCCCTGTTCGCCACATTCGTCGCTCACAGGTCCTCTTTCTAGCTCTCCTTCATCCTTTTCTCCTCATTTATCCAAATGGCTGCAGTTTTTATTTAATCTACTTAAACTGTAAAGTTTAGTTATACTGGAAGCGGAGGCTGATTGAATCCAGTTTCTGTCTTGAAAGAAATATCTCCCCTCACTACAACAATGTTTTTAAAACAGTTTAATGATTACAGTATTATAAATATAATGGATACAATAACGACTATGATAATATTTAACCAATAAATATTGACCTGTGACCTTTAGAACAATATTTGCATCTAATTTGGAGAGACGAGAGCAGATCTAAATGGTCTGTGATGATTAAAGAATTTGCTGAGGAAAATTGCAAAAGGTGTCTCATACAATGAATGTAGAATTAATCAGACTGATCAGCTTAGCGGCAAGCTGCATGTTTGGGGCAGCGTGTGAAGTGAGGTGGTCACTGCTGTGTGCCTTTGGTGTCTTTGGTGTGTTATGGTGACAAGTGGTGCAGGCCGACTCCATTTTTGTAGTACGTTTCTGCATGTATTAATGGATATAACTACCTGAGCCAGTGGTGCATTAACATCCAACTAATGTGGACACGTTACATTTGGTTACAGCCCCAGGAGTATCTGTCAGTAATGATTTGCAGCTTTTGCTGTCCCCACTGGACACTGAAATTTAGCAAGTCTGTTTTCTTCGTTTGATTTACAAATCAAAGGCTCCCTGCTTTTTCACTTACTTGTGGCTGAAACTTGACACATAGTAATTTCTTCTTTTTGATAGATCTTAGATATGCCACGGTCACCCTTATTTACATGACACACTTATATACCAATTACGTCTTACACGGTCAGCTAATGTTAAGCGTTTTGCAACCCTGCCGTTTCTCACATACTGGCAGCCCGGCTAGTGAACCTGGACGCGTCCTGTTTCATTTTATACGGTTTATTTCGTGATGTGCCCCTTCAGAGTCCTGAGTGGCCATTGTGGCACAACACTGTATTTTAGTAGCAGAACAGTATGGCAGTAGTAGCGATATGATCACATTGGTTGGGTGACTTTAAGCCCTCTGGAATAGCATGTTGAGTTTATGTCATTTGTTCTTAATTGGCTAACTAGTTGCAAGCAGGAAGCCAGATAACCTGTGGTTACCTTCCCTTGTTTTGGGGTGAGGGGGCCTTTGCTAAAACGAATAGACATTGCAGCCTGATGCACAATGAATTTTTAATAATTATGTTTTGATTTATGTTTCCATTAATAATCAAAGCTGTTTATTATTATTATTATTATTATTATTATTATTAGCGTTAATTCCACATTTCTCCACTCATGCTGGTAGAGAGCATATTCACAGCCGTCCCGTGAATAACGCCCCCTAGGGAGCCTTCTCCGTGTCAGCAGCCAACATTTTCATTCCCAAGTTGGACATAAAAAGCATGACAATAAGTGAGCTTCGGTTTCAGGCGTGGGCAGATCGGCTCGGACACCGGTTACCCATGTTAAAGTGCCTTGCATGTGACTTATATCATGTAAGAAGAGCTTAAGAAACCATGTGAATCCAGTGTGGAAAAGGTGACAGTACGTGCTCCCTCCGAGAAGGTGCGTTTCGCAAAGCCGGGCGCGCGCGATTCAGGCTTCGTGGGATTAGGCCTGTCGTGTTTTTCGAGGAGAACAAACACACTCAAACACACTCACACTGTCTGAACACTAAAAATGCTTTAGAGCCTTTAAAATGGAATCTGACACTTAATTTTCCCCAGAACAGGGATGTCCCTCCAGGTACACCAATAAATACGCCGAGTGTCCCAGTCTTTGCATCAAGCGGGTAATTAATGGAGGGTACAGCAGAGGCAAAAATTTCACCTTAAGGATGAACTATGATTTTGTTCTGACCCGACAACTGGTCCAGGATCAGTTTTATACCGTAGCGTAATACGCGTATAGGGAAAGGTTAGCTGGCAGGCTGTGACCTCAGGACCGGGTCCTGCGTAAAAGCTTTTTTTGCAAGGGGGGGGACATCGCAGTCGCGCTGTTTCTGGTCTGGCAAAGTCATTTCTGAGAGCGAAGTCAGAGGTAAGGATGAAACACTGATGGGTGAAAATAGTCTAGCGGGACATGGCGTGGCTTGTGTTTAAATGTTTATTTCATAATTTGTTTAAAAGTTTAATTTTGAATTTGTTGTATATGTTATTTTTAATGTCTCATTAGGAAGTTGCTCAGCTTGTGCTGATTCAGGGAGTAACGTGTCCAAATCGTCTGGTGTGTGAGATGCCTTTGCATCAGAAAGCTGACGTCAAAGGCATGACACGTGTTTGGCGTCGAACGGCACACGTGTGAGGACGTCAGCGTAAACGAGGTGTGCGGATTCCTGTCTGGAAGGGAGCCACTGAGACGTGATGCCGACAAGGCGTGCGTCCACCGTCCGGATCGAGAGGAGGAACCAACATAGTTACCTGCGAGCAGCGGCGTTGTGCCAGTGAATTTAGGTAGGCTTGTTTTATAAAAGTGTAACGTGTTAATTAATTATTCAGTCAACTAATAACGTGCCTACATTGACTGAAAATAATACGTCATTAAACTTGCAGATAGGGTAATCTGGCCAATGAGCGAGCTTCCCCTGTCAGATCGTGTCTCCTAATCCCCCCCCCCATCCCTCATCATTCCCAGGGTAATCTGGCCAATGAGCGAGCTTCCCCTGTCAGATCGTGTCTCCTAATCCCCTCCCCCATCCCTCATAATTCCCAGGGTAATCTGGCCAATGAGTGAGCTTCCCCTGTCAGATCGTGCCTCCTAATCCCCTCCCCCATCCCTCATCATTCCCGTTTTCTGTCGATAACTCATCATCACCGAGCTATCACGTCGTGACATTCGCTGCTCACATCTCAGTGGCAGTAAGCAAGGTTAGCTGGACATGTTTCAATGTATAATAGTGACATAAAGTTGCAAAAGCATTAATATCTGCGTTTAGGTATTTTTATGCCTTGTGTGTGGTTATTAAATGGCACCTACCCACAAATTTGGTCTGCACCACCCCCCTGCCTGAACATCTACTGTGTGCATTCTTAAGATTGTAAGTCTGTGTGTTTATGTTGAGTGATTAAGTCGGTGGACGTTAAGATTTTTGGATGACGTTGTCCTGGATGCTGATGTAGAAAAGCTTATGGCTAATGGTTAACGGCTTTGAGGCCGTCAACCCTGCATAGGTGACCTCTGCAAGTCCCTGAGAGCCACACCAAAACTGTATATGGCGAGATGCCAAATTCCCACCCCTGCAGGCACTTCTTAATTTCATTTTTTCTCCTCATCTGACCATCTCCTTAAATCTCAGGGCAGACCTGTGATCAGCACTTTCCAATTTGGCCACATCCACACGAAGCCGGCACTTTCAGCCGGCCCCTTCCGTATGAAATACCCTCCGTGATACAGGCACAAGCCGGCAGGCACATACATGCCTGCATCTACACGCTCTCTGCTCTGCATTGCTGCCATGTTTTTGAAATCGTCAGTGTTATTTTTACATTAGCGCTGGGGAAATGTCCTTTTCGCATGCTTGATCAGCCAATGAAGAAACCCAGTGTAATTGAGGCTCAAGGTGAATTGCATCCCATTCTTATCCCCCCCCTCCACCTCCCCCCACGACAGAAAGACCAGGAAAATTCCGGACGGTGATAAACAAACAAATCACATTGAGAACAGGGACAGAGGGCTGATTTGGAAGGCATGAAATACATATTGATTCGGGCACTCAAATCACAGATGAAAATGATCGTTTTAGTGATTCGTCTTAGGTCCTCTCAATAAAGGAGGGAAAGAGCGATTGAGGGTAAGACAGAGGCAGAGAGGAGGGGATGGAGGCAGGGAGGCAGGACACGCTGCCCCTTCCAGAGCTCATTATCATTCTTAATAAGTCTTAGGGAATGAAGGAGTGTTGGGTGTAAATGCGAGGTAAATCCAGACAGCAGCCAAGGTGAGTGGAGATGTAAGCACATGCCAGCCTTCTGCTCATAGACAGCGTTCGGGGAGGTGGGGCGCGGCAGGGCGGGGTCGGGGGGGGGCACCAGCACGGCGCCTACTTAGCGGGCAGCTGACAAACACTCTAACACCCGGAGAGGTGGTGGCAACTGCCAGGAGGAGCACTTGGGGGGGGGGGGGTTCCGAGACCGGCGGGTGATGAGGGTGCGTCAGTGTGGCTTGTATCAGCTGACAGGCCCAAGGGGCTCTGCACGCCGCCGTGATCCCCGCTGTGGCGAAAGAAAACATGGGTGCGTTTGCCGAGCGCTTCGCTGCTGGCGGCTCTACTGTAAGCTTTAATAAAAATTACATTTCTGTGGCGAACAGCCCTGGGACTTACTGCACATTTCGGTTTTGTACTGGTGCATCGAGTGAGGAATGGCATCAGAGACACGCTGCACAGCTGCAGAGATCCAGTTGTGTAGTTTTATTTAAATATATCTATATATTTGAGTGTACACCTGTACCATTTAAAAAAACCTGAATGCAAAGAGACAAAGCATCTACCTGGAAAAGACTCCTAATCTTCCAGGAAGTGCACAGTATTACCCCTGAATTGCTTTTATGCACAGGGCCTAATCTGCATGTGGCTGATGCAGGCGGCCACTGACTATCCCATCAGGCTCTCGGCGCTGACCCCTCGCTTCCTGTCAGAGTTACACGTGTATGAATGTATTAAAAGCACAGGAAAAAGCCACCGTCTGCTTATATAACAGATCTACAAACAGCGACGATAATGTGTACATCAGAAGTCTTGACAAAAACTTGCAGCTTGTTGGTACAAGAAAGTAAAACACATTTTTTTGCATTATTGGGAAAAAAATTCCACGTGAAGCTGGGTTTCGTGATACTTCCCAGTGGCTTATTTCAGGCTTAGTGACGACACGGATGCCTGGCGCCTCTGTCGACTCGGCAAACCCAAAACGGACTGTCCCCTAAAAGAGCTGCCCTTTGTCCCGAGTGCCCCCACGCTGTCAAGGATGATTTACCCACGGACAGATGTTTGGAGGCTAACAGATGAGGTTTCTTTTGTTCTGTTTTCTCTACTCTGAAAAGGTTGGGAGCGAAATGTGAAGAACCCAGTCCGGTTGCCACCCTCCAGATTTCTGCTGGGGGGGGGGGTTGGGGCTGGGGTGAATCCGCTGTTGCATTATTTCAATCCTTTTAACAGTGGAAGTCAGTTGAGAAAGTCAGGAAGTACTTCAGAAATAATGGATCAGAATCCGCACTTCAGCCCCCAGGCCCAGGCTTCCATCATCCCCAGGCACTTCTGACAATGTTCCTCCTATGTGATAGAGAGCCCCACCTCCTGCTCCACCCCCCTAGCTCTGCTCCCGCTCCTCTCTCCTTGCCTGCCACCCAACAGAACTCCTGGGGGAGCCACAGGAGGCGACGAGGCATCGCCATGGCAATCGGAACACAGAAACCGCGGCGACCGCGCGCGGCAGCGCAAACAAAATGTCACAGCAACAGGTTTCTTTGTCGTCTGTTGATGTTTTTGTCCGCGAACTCCTCGGAGCCCTGTGGGATTCGGGGTCCTTGGGTTAAGGTTCTGTCTTAGGAAGCGGTGCGGCCTCCGATCTCATTTCCATTCCAAGGTGGAGGTGGCGGGGGAGGGGGCTGAGTCACACCTGGGGGGGGCGGGTGTAGGGGATAGACGATACAGATCGACAGGGAGTTTGACAGCTCCCATGTCGGTCACGGCAGGGCGGAGGGTCACAAATATCACTTTCACTTTCGTTTAATTTTGGAAGACGGCGCAGAATGTGTCAGTCGTGCTCTCAGCCCCCAAGCTAGAAAGGAGCGTGAAACTTCCACGTGAATCACGCAAGTGTGTGTGTGCTCCAGGTGGAGTCGGAGCCTTCAGCCGATGACCATCATTTTGCCTCCAAAAGGCCACCCTTCCCACCCCCTTCCTGAGCGTGCAGCTCTCTCCACTAGGGGCAGCAGCTGCGGATTTAAGCCCTTGTCGCGTCTCATCAAGTTTTCCGAGGGATGTGGCTGCTCTCAGGGCTACGGAGATGCTCCCCGAAGATTGTGGGCCTGTGCTCACAATTTGACAGAACGTGAGGCATTGCATTTGGGGTTAAAAGACGTGAGAAAGAGGTTCTCGGTCCAGCAGGGGTTACGGAAGCTTGTGAGCAGAATCAAGTTGCTGTTACCATGCTGTATAATTACGACATCATTAGCAATATAGTCTTTGGAGTTGAGCAATAAGTCCGGGATGAAGGTGCAGGCTGGGCTCACGGCATCTGTGTGCTTTTGTGAACTGCAGCAGCCTTGAGAGCATAATCTGCTGGATATAACAGTCTTAGAATGAAAATCAGGCCACAGTCCGTTTGTGAGGCTGGGGCGTAATTAGGATTCTCTGTGCACGTGGTTGACACTTTTCCAATGACACTAGGCAAGGTTCTGGGCGCGTCCAGCCGCGGGGTCATGTGGTGGAGGGGTGGGGGTTGTTTAGAGCAGGTTGCTGCTATGACCTGGGGAAGGTGCAAACAGTTATACCCCCACCCCCAGTGACAGACACAGCCCTGCAGTGAGCTCGGAGGGGGCAGGGGTGGGGTGGGGTGGGGGGGGCAGTGGACCAACAAAGGCCTGCGCTGAACAGCAGGTGGAGGACTGGGTAACGTTAGCCTTTGGTTATCAGAATGCAGATGAGCCGCATAGCTTTGAGGAGGCTGGCTTCCATATGGGGCCGGAATCCTGACGGCCGCGGTCGCAGGCTGAAATCCGAGAGGGGTGCTGCTCTTGGACCGTAGAACCGCCTCATTGGGAGAGACTGTGCTGCTCCTTGGCACCAGGCTCCCCTCCCATTCCAAACTGGCCTCCATGGTAATTCCACTTCAAAATTCCACGCTGCTCATGGACTAAATGCATTTCTCAGCGTCTGTTAGAAAGAAACTCAGATGATGTGATGCTCCTCGCCTCCTTACGGTCACTCAAGCAGTTAGCTAATTGATTAGGAGAACTTTGGCGAACCTTCCGGGCTTCACCTCCTCATTCTAGGACTGTCCCATGCTGGGTGGGGGGCTCGGCAACTGTTTGTGACTGGCTTTGGGGGGCAGGGGGCATCAGAGCAACTGTCTCCCACTGAAGGTTAGGGCCAATTCTCTAAGAAACGATTCATGAAAAGTTTGGGATTACATAAACATGCTGATTCCTTAGAGTATGCATGTGTGGGGGTGGTGGTTAGGGTACACCTCAATTGTGTGTAAGTCATCCCCCCCCCCTTTTCTAGAGCCCAGTTTCTGCTTTTGAAGCCACAGGAACCAGGGAGCTTTGAAGGTAGTGGTCATTCTGGGACACATTACAGGGAACGTGACAGAGACACACCCTTTTATGTACAGACGCTAATTAAATGTTTACCCCATCCCAGGGCAGCAGTGGGGGTGCACTGCTAGCAATTTGGCAGCTAATCAAATAGCAATTTAAATGGAGCCGTTTAAAGATTACGCTGCCTATTCTCGGGAAAGATGCAGTGGCTCAAATTAAGCTGGAATAGGACACAGTTCAGAGAGGGAAACAATAAAACAAAACCGACTATGTGATTGTTTTATGCATTTATGTAAAATAGACTACTTAAGATATTTGATTTGCAGTTTTAATTAGTTAAAAGGAACACAGGTACACAATCAAGGGGTGTTTTTTTCCTCCTGAATGGAAAAAGGGACCTTCTGTGTTTTTTTTCAATTATGTTCTTCTCTCAGGGAAACGTGCTTTTTCACATTGTCTGTATAATGTTACTAATTGAAGGAAAATGCACAACCTAGCAAACAGGAGGCCCTTGATTGGCAGATAGACATGACCGCCAGGAAGACTCCTGCTCGATCCAGTTTTGAAATTAAACGCCAGGAAGAAGCAGCAGATTCACTCCTAAGAGCTTCTCGATAAGTACGTCTGTCTGCAGACACGTAGCGTGGCGATGCTGCCCGCATGCATGTGATATATGTCACTAAACTTCTCAGGCCCAGTGGCTCGGCATTCCAGAAGGTATTAGTGACATGTCGTTAGCGGACAACAGATAACGGGTGAGAAAGTGTGCCTGCAGGTCTTTGAACTGTTTCCCAGGCAGAGTGAGCAGCACACGTCTTGTGAACAGTGCACTAAGTTCCCATCTCCCATGGCGGAGACTTCCACAGCCGCCGTGAGATGGCTCCTCTCCAGCCCCCGTTTCCCCTGTTTTATGAATTCCCGCTGAAAATGCAGCAACGCTGTCCATAAAACCTGTGTGATGGGAGTCACGTCCAGGCAAGAGGCCTCGCTTCTCACTTTAAAAGCTTCTTAACTGTTCTGTGTCTGATGTGGGATTGACTCGGTGCCTCGTATACCGTCTCTCCCTACTCTTAACACAGCGAAAAAACAAAATAAAAAATTTTTGTGTCTTGTGTGAAATCTGGATTTTTATTGAGGAAAACGGATGCTATATGGAAGCCAGAAAGTAAAATACCGGATGCAGTTAGGATGATGTATGCTTGCACTGTGAAATCCAATTTTAGTGAAAAGTTACACGCACTGTATCATGGTAGCATGTGAGCGGTGGGCCGTTAGAATAATAGATTCTTGGGTGATTTTCAAGAGATTTTTTAAGAGTTTTAAATATATATATTTTGAAATTATTCTACAGAACCTGGTTTTGTGTCTGTCCCCACACAGCACTTATTAACTAGGAACTTCCAAATGTGGTAACTTAAGGTAATTCTGGATTCAATGCCACACTAGATTGGACGGTTTGAATATGGTGTGTGCAACAGGAAGCAGGAAGTGGAAACTCAAGTCTTTCAAAATCAGTTAGTGTCGGGGGTGGGGAGTATGATTTCAAGCCAGACCTGTTTCATGCCACTGGTTTGTTTTGTTGTCCTGGGTTTCAGCACAAGTTCTGTATTCTCACAGAAAATTAATGACAACAGCTGGGTTCAGGGACTGTCACAGCAGGACCTGGGCAGCACTGCAGACGTGTAGCTGGGGGACCAGACGGTATCGTGTGACCCGGAAGTGAAATCGCTGCAGTAGAGAGATTCGCACATCAGCACTGCAGACCTGTGTAACTGGGGGACCTGACGGCATCGTGTGACCCGGAAGTGAAATCGCTGCAGTAGAGAGACACACACATCAGTACTGCAGACGTGTGTAACTGGGGGACCGGACGGCATCGTGTGAACCGGAAGTGAAATCGCTGCAGTAGAGAGATTCCCATATCAGCACTGCAGACCTGTGTAACTGGGGGACCGGACGACACTGTGTGAACCGGAAGTGAAATTGCTGCAGTAGAGAGATTCCCACATCAGCACTGCAGACCTGTATAACTGGGGGACCTGATGGCATCGTGTGACCCGGAAGTGAAATTGCTGCGGTAGAGAGACTCACACATCAGTACTGCAGACGTGTGTAACTGGGGGACCGGACGGCATTGTGTGAACCGGAAGTGAAATCGCTGCAGTAGAGAGACTCGCACATCAGCACTGCAGACCTGTGTAACTGGGGGACTGGACGGCATCGTGTGACCCGGAAGTGAAATCGCTGCGGTAGAGAGACTCGCACATCAGCACTGCAGACCTGTGTAACTGGGGGACCTGACGGCATCGTGTGAACTGGAAGTGAAATCGCTGCGGTAGAGAGACTCGCACATCAGCACTGCATACCTGTGTAACTGGGGGACTGGACGACATCGTGTGAACCGGAAGTGAAATCGCTGCGGTAGAGAAACTCGCACATCAGCACTGCAGACCTGTGTAACTGGGGGACCTGACGGCACCGTGTGACCCGGAAGTGAAATCTCTGCAGTAGAGAGACTCGCACATCAGCACTGCAGACCTGTGTAACTGGGGGACCGGACGGCACCGTGTGCACCGGAAGTGAAATCACTGCGGTAGAGAGACTCGCACATCAGCACTGCAGACCTGTGTAACTGGGGGACCGGACGGCATTGTGTGAACCGGAAGTGAAATCTCTGCAGTAGAGAGACTCGCACATCAGCACTGCAGACCTGTGTAACTGGGGGACCG
>JAAGVU020000020.1:192767-204413 GCA_011763525.2 Mormyrus iriodes
CCGGAAGTGAAATCACTGCGGTAGAGAGACTCGCACATCAGCACTGCAGACCTGTGTAACTGGGGGACCGGACGGCACCGTGTGACCTGGAAGTGAAATCGCTGCAGTAGAGAGACTCACACATCAAAATTGCTTTAGATGCAGTGCAAGCCGTGGCTATTGGGGTGAAGCATGATGTATGATGGATGTCCTCAAACCAGGATGCAAACGGAAATCATAACTCAGACACTGAGTCCGCGTTCACGGGGACACCAGCAGGGGTCATGCAGTGTCCTTCTGCCTCCAGCCAGGGCACAAAAAACTATGCAGCTTTCTCACCTGAGGAAGGAGGCCCAGAAATGTCTGGAATGAGCCTGGGTTTAGTGATTTTGCCTGCCATAATCTGCGAGGGAATTTCAGCCAGTTTGTACTTTTCTCGAACTATCTGTTTACTTGCTTTTGTTGTTCCCAGCACTACCCAGCCCAAACTGAAAGAAGGTCAGGGACATATTTTGTGTTTTTTTTTCTTATTTTATTATAGTGCTCCAACAATGCCTTCTGTTTGACTAGGGTGGAAGGTTTTGATAGACGGGGGTGTAACTGGGTGGAGCAGTTGCGTGATGCTATGTCAACATGATCATTTGCACTCAGATAAAAGAAAAATTAAAAACAGGGCTAAAGAGAAATCATTTATGCCAGCGGAGAGGTTTGGAAATGCAGGGAAAAATGTAAGTTTCCCCCTAGAAATGCCAGTCAGGCTGCTTCTATGTGGTTGATTTTGCTTTTTTGCACCCTGGGATAATTAGCAGGGGGGCTTATTGTGGGTTTTCTACTCAAGAAATAGCCACACCCCCCTCTCTGGGGTGACATGCTGTTTTTCTCCATTCAAATTATTATTATTATTATTGTTCTTTGTTGTTTGTTAGGTATTCAAAGTACTAAAAGAAGAACACAGTATTATAGTGATGGATCCAGTTCAGTTGAGAAATAATTCATTCTGAGCACTTTGCTCAGTGGTCTAAGAGCCCTTGCTGGTCTATAGCCTGCAGTGTTTGTTCGCAGGTCTTAGCAGCACCCTGCTGCCGCCTTGGTGACTCTGGGCCCTGGAGACGCCGTGTGGAAACGGTTGTGCATGTGGACGGAAAATTCGGAGCTCAATCAGATTTAAACTTCCTATAGTTCCAGGAGGGAGGTGATCAGGTGATGGGACGTCATGGCAACCTCAGCCACCCTGGGGGGCAGAGGGAGCGAGCGAGTGAGGGACGGGGTACAGGTGAACATGGTGGGATCACCTGGGTTGAGCTTCTACCCTGGGAGGTTCAAGAGCAGCGTTCCACCTAAGGGAAGCACAGCCTCCTTTACGGTAACAAACTCTGAAAGGGGAACGATTTTGAAGCCGAAAGCTGGAGAGAAGTTGCCTGTGCAGCAGAGGCGAGGGAAGATGGATTGGTGCCGTGTCATGGAACATGCAACATTGACAGGCAAATATTATTCCTTGGCTAATGTTGCAATGTAAATGAATGGATCAATCGAGCAAATGAGCGATCAGGAGCCATCGATCAGCCTCACCCTGGCCTTACTATTAGCTATTAGTGAAAGGCTCCACAGCTGTACTGCCTCCAACCCCTTGTTTGGAGACGGAAGACTGGTCTGCACTATTAATCTGGGCAAAAACACGCCACCCCTTCCAGAGATAATCACAGCCCACAGATTCTCACCCTGGCTACCGTTCAACACACATGTAACACGTATGCCGGCTCTGTCACCCTTCACCTCGGGGTCACGGGTGGGAACAATAACAGCGAACAAAGAGAAAATGACAGCCGTGACAGGGGACTCGTGCGAGACTTTGCAGAAAGGTGCCGGTTTAGGGTGACCAACTTCAGAGGCTCAGAGGAAAAAAAACTCTAATTAAGGAGAGGATCTTTCTAGAAAGTCCCAGTCCCCAAGCTAAGGACACTATTAAAAGCCTGCCTAAGTCTCCCTTTTTTATTTATGGAAATAAAACGCCGGCTTCTTAAACAATAGTCAAGGACTGATTGTAGGGGCACCAGACTTTATCTTTTTTTTAATAAAAACCTGACTTGGTGGAAGTTTAATTAATAAGGGACTTAAAGCTTTAAAAGAGGAGGGAACGGGCTCTTTTAAGGGCCCGCTTATTTTGCCATCTGGGCTGTCCTCCAAAAAAGTAGTCAATTAGTCTCTTAAGCTGCTGAGACAAAAAAAAACGTTATTAGTTTTAGCAAAAAGGAATAATGGGTTTAAAAAGGTTCTGCTTGGGAGGCAGACGCAGGCCCAAGCGGCAGCCAGAGCGAAAGAACTCGACGGCTGCGCACAGCCCAGGCAGAGAGCTCTCTGCTTTTCCTCTTGTTGCTTCCTGTGATTGAACCGCCGGTGGTCTGTTTTCCATCCATCCACATTTATCCATCCATCCATCTGTCCATTCATCCATTCGTTTATCCATTTATCCATCCATTCATTTGTCCATCCATCATCTGTCTTTCCAACATGTCCATTCATACACCATCCATCTCCAATGATAGGTTATCAGGTACAGGGTTGTAGTGAGCGTCTGTCCCAGGAAGTGCAGGACACATGGCAGGGAGCGCCCTGGATGGGACGTCGGTGGGGACACATGGCAGGGAGCGCCCTGGATGGGACGTCGGTGGGGGACACATGATAGGGAGCGCCCTGGATGGGACGTCGGTGGGGGACACATGACAGGGAGCTCCCTGGATGGGATATCAGTGCAGGCACGCACCCATATGTAACCACACACTATCAGCAAAGTAGAGACACTTTTTCCCATAACCGGGAGCAGACCTACAGGAACGGCGGGAGGGCATTTCCAAGTGGCACGCACACAGACTGGAGAGGAAATGAGACTCGCAGCCAGGGAGGAGCTGGGCCGCACCGCTACCCTCTGTCAGGCCAGTTATCCCTCAATCTTCATACAATCATGTCAGATCATGGGTCATTTGTGCCCCGGCTGCGTCTCTCATCACGTCCCCCTGCTGGTGTCTCTGGCCTTTGGGTTCTCTTTTATTTATTTCATTTTTTTCCCGAACAAGAACGACTGATTTCTTTAAAAGCAATTTTCATTTCTGATTAATCAGGATATGAACGTTTTTGATTTGGAATTCATTAAAATGCCAGTTGTAATTAACATGTCGATCCACATGATATCTGCAAATTGGAAAAGCTGGGACGTGTTTAATAAATTTCCTGACGTACCTGCTTAAAGCTACATGTGGCTTCTGTGTCGGCCAGCGGAGGGATACATTTCCAAAGGGAGGCATCGCCAGCCGCTCTCCTGAAATAAGTTTTGATAATGTCAAAATTTGAATTAAAAATGCGGCGATGACTCGATGTCTTTACGGTATCCAAAGGTTGGGATTGATTTAGCTTCCTTTGTATTCTGAAGCTTGGATACCTTAGAGTCGAGCATCCAGGACTTAGCTGTTGGTCCCATTAATCACGCACGCGAACCCAACACAGCTGACCAGTAGGGCTCCTCAGAGAAATGTTCACCTCTTCAAGACTGGTCGTATATTTTAGGTCTTCACGGTGGCTTTTGAGAATAATATGAAATGGTTTATGATCTTTCCACTGTGGTCATGCCGTATTATAAATGTATATTTTGTTTGTGTTTTGTCCTGACTAGCATCTTCTCCAAGATGTCCCCTTCCTCGTTCCCAGGGCTTCATGAGATACGCTCCATTCTCACCATGACTCTGTACTGGAGGGCTGCATCAATTGTTACATCTTTGCTGAGTGAACCTAAGGCTCAGAAGTGGCGTGTATATACCTTTAAGTTGATCTATTTACCATTCATTTCTGGAGTAAAGGACAGAGTGTCCGCTCACTCCCAAGGCTTCAGACAACCAGGCTGACAGAGCCGTCATTTGTGAGCCCGTAGCATAGGTGCTGAACAGACTGGACATCAGTGGGCAATGGGCTGGTGGTTCGCACTGGGGTGGGGGCAGGGGGGGTGTTGTCAGGGAGGCCTAGAGCCATGCTTAACACCCAACTCACGTGCAGCCAGCGTTGTATTACAAAGTTATGGTGGAAATATTTGACACAGAGATGATTTGTGGGGAAAATTACTGTTTGGTCCACTGTTTGAGTGGAGCAGGAGAATTAGACTTCCATCACAATTAATTAGAACACCCACTGGAGATGTTCCATCTTGAGCCGGTCCGTGCACGATAAATACAGCCGTGGAAAGGATATATGTCTTTTTATTAGCTGATGTGGTACCGGCAGCTCTGGTGAGGGGGGCGTCGGCGCGGAGCCCCCGCCATCACTCACCGGCATCGCTCAACGCTTTTTTTTACGACTCGTTTTGTTAAAAACCTCTTTTTTCCCTTCCTCCAGTGTTAGGTGCCAGAGTTATGGCGCCCCCCTCCCATGCAAATTAGGCAATGTTGTCAGTTTGTTATTCATGACATCGCCTTTTTAAACACTTAAAGGGTATAAATTCAGCTCTGACAGGCTGCGTCGAAATTGCCACTAAATATTATTAAATATTTTAACAAGTTCCTTGTAAATATGCCTTAAATGTTTGAACGATAGGCAGGAAGAAAAATGGCCTTGCATCAACTTATTAGAGGCAGTAAAAATGGCATGATTTGTGGCCAACGTGGACCAACTTGGGGCACCTTTCCGCTTTCCCCATTTGCTGTGACTGTCCTGATGCAGACAATAAACATCTAAGCAAAGCGTTAAACCCTGTGGTTTTATAAGTCTTGGATTTATAACACTGGAAAGAAGATTCCAGAACTTTGGCAGAACTCTACAGTCCGTTTCCTCCAAATGAGCCGAGTCTGTGCCGTTACATGCCGCTGGCTGCTTGTGCTGCTCTGGGTATCCTGGAACGAGTCTGTGCCGTTACATGATCCTTTTCGCTGATTTAATAAAGGTTTTTAAATTGTCTGAAATTTAGTCACTTAGTCCTAATTAGTCTTTCGGTTAAGAATCTGATTGGTCAGACAATGAGCATTTCCCCAGTTCAGTTCCCCAGACAGACCCTTATACGCCATGGTTTGTGTTTAGCATCGGTAGCCAAATGGGGTGAAGCGTTGGTCCTTCTGACCTGCGACTCGATATCTGCTACTTTTATTGTGTGCCAATAGTAACAGAAACAAACAACTGTTTCTGTTTCCATGGAACTCACTGGCTACCCATCAATCAGTGTGAGGCTCACAGCTTAAACCTGCTTTTCACTGCTAAGACATGGCTTCCTTCAGCGGGGAAGTGCAAGTCTTTTTGTATTTCCTTTGTTTTTCTTCTTCTCCAATCAGAAGCTCCTGGTGGCAAGTCTCGCTCCGCTTCCAAGAGTGTGGCACAGGGCCTGACGTCTAAAGGACTGTCCCCTGGCCATTGTTCTCTTTGACAGGGAAATAAACATTTTCATGTAAAACATTCTGTTTCTGAGTTCCGCTTACTCACTTTATTGAGGAGGTAAGAACTTGTTGATTGGAACTTCTAGCTAGATTCATGTCGAGGTATCCTGAAAAAGGAGAAATATACGGAATATGTGGAACACAAACAATATAAAGGACAGTCCGATAAGACAGGGTACCATCTAAAAGCGGGCGACTGGGATCCAAAGGTTCTTCGGGAAATCCCTTCCAGATGGCTGATAAAAAGGCAGCGATCACAGATGGAGCCTCCTTGACAATCACACGTGACAAGTGTGTAATTTATTTTATTAAAAAAGTAAAAAGGAACACTGCTTAAAATAGTGTGAGTGACACGATGCATAGAGCGGGCAGGCGGGTGGGCGGTTTGCGGATCTATTAAAGGCCACATTTTCAAGGATAACTCTCTGAGTGCTTTTCCTGGGGCTTCAAATGCCTAAGTGTCCTGTTGGCAGGTCGTCTCATGTCCACTCAGGGCGCTTTCTTTGTCCTGGCCTGCAGAACAGTATGCGCTATGATCGATAAGCAAGCGAAACGAACGTCACCTGGGCTGCTGGGGCCGGACTGTTTGGAAAATAGCCGAAACAGCCTCATTAGTGCCCTTATGTAAACACGCTAAGTAGTGAAGTGTGGTTATGTGTACATTTAAGCGCGGTGAGGAAGGACCAGGATTTGTGCACAGAAGGTTCCTGTTAGGTGGATCCTCCCCTTTCAACTTAGGGTCATTGTGTGAGATTGTAGCATACGGTATCTGTTTATTAGGGGTAGAGCTGTTATGAATTCATCAAGTAAATAAATATTTCCTTATTACCTCCGAGCTCGGCTCAGTGCCTTCTGTGGGGTCCATTCATATGGTGTATTTGTGAAACGGACCTTGACGTCATGAAAACCAGGCCACTGGGAATGAAGTCTTTCCCCCCTTGAGCACCTCCCAGCCCCCCCCCCCCATCTGTGAAGTGCCATCTATACATCCGGGGGTGTATTTTCACGTGATTGGCCTGGCAAACTGTCTATGCGCGTGTATGTTTGGTTTTACCCAGAAGAAGATTCCAGCCACACACCACGGGGGCCGCAGACCAAAACTCAAAGCAGGACGGGACTCGCTAAACGCTTGCTGCCATAAAAACGGAGCCCAGCCTCAGCCCGTCTCATTCGATTAGACTGTCTGGCACACAGGAAGCGCTGAAAGGCACTGGAGATGGTATCAGCGCGGGACACAGGGGCGCTGTCCCCATTCCTGCTCCGAAATGGCAAAGTGGTCCTCGACCCTGTTAGGCAGACCCCGTGCTTGGGCTCCCCTGAGAGCTGCCGGGGGGGCCACTAGCCTGGAGGACTGCTATGCTGGTATTTTTCTGCTGCCTGGAGTGTTCTGCACATGTAATTCACAGATTATTTATTCTGCTGACAGGGCCATATGCTGAGGCGTCTGGTTAGCCCCGCCAGTTAGGATGTGGTTAGAAGAGGATGGCGTGGGAAGGCTTCTCATTAGACGCAGCGTCGCCTGTGTTTGCACCTTTCCTGCAGCCACTGCCCAGCCTCGCGTCATGCATTAAGTTCCCGCTCCGTAAGAGATCATATCCGTAGCCTCCTTCCCGGCCACCCACGGCACGGGGCCTTCACGCACGTGTGTTTTGCATGTCACAGCATTTGCGCAGTGGGATTGTGTTGCTGTGGGGGCCATCAAAGTATCATGGTTTGGGAAAGGAAGCCGACGGCTAAACCTTTTGGAAATGCCATGATCAGCTACTGATCTGGGGGCAGTTACAGGTTCTGTGAAGTAACCCTGACTTTCAGGGGCACCTCTCTAATTTTATTTGCCAGCCCCCCCCCAGCAACATTTCTCTCTAGGGCCTTTTCTGGGTTGGGGCACTGGGGGGGGTGTAATCCAGGGGGGGTGGATGGGATATCTGCATAGCCCTCAGGGGATGGTCGTTAAGACATTAAAACCACCCCCCACCTACCACGACTGGCCGCCGTGGGGGTCATCTCTGCTTGACAGCAGGAGGTCCTGGAGAAGCAATCTGGGGCATGAGTGGAGGCGGGTGGGGCGGGGCGGCGGCAGTGGCGCAGAGGGACGCGCCGGCCGCGGTTGGCTGTCAGGCTGCCGGCGCTCCAGGCTTCCCCGCGAGCTTGGGGGACTCGCCAGCGTTCAGAGCACACATTATGAAAACCTATGTTGCAGTTTATTAGAGACACTCCTGATCATATGAATGTTCAAAGCCTCTAACGGCCTCTTTTCTTCTTTTTAATCAGTGATCAAATGTTGCTTTATTCCTCGGCCGATGCTTTTGTGGGAAGCTGCCTTCTCGCCCTCCACTTTCACCCATTTAAACTTGGGCATTTTAGCGGAGCACTTGGTGTTGAGTGCTCACCTTAAGGGTATAAGAACTGGGCTTCTGAGTCCTGAGGGAGTCACCGTTTTAGGTATTGTTTGAGTGCTGCAGATCAGGGCCCATTCTGGGAATCATGTGTGACCCTATTGTAGGTGTAAAAACACAGGTTTTTCTGTGTTTTTTGCAGGCTGTATCTAGTGTGAGGCATACACATTTTGTGCATTTCTTTCCATCATCAGGTAGTGACTATGTGGAAGCAGAGCATTATGGGTATTTCAATAGTGCAGGGGTTTTGAGAGGCGAGCCCTTCCATATGGCCAATGGAAATAAAGATAATACATTGCATTGTGGGTATTCCCAAGGGTGTCGGGGCAAAGATGGTACAGGGGCTCCTACTGGATATCCTTTCCAGATGGCCGTGAGAAATGGCGATGATGCTGTGGGGCGTCGGGGGGAATTCCCCGGGGTATTCTGTCAAGAGGAGAGGGGGTGCTGCATTAGTTCTGATGGGCCCTGCCCTGGGCAAGGCATCATGGGAATTTCCTTTTTGCCTCTGTCAGAGTGGCAGTGGTGTAGTAGCAGTTGGGGAGGTGTGTGTTATGTGTGTGCAGGAGCTTAGCGGGGGGCTCCGCGGCCTTAAAGTGTCAGGCACAGGGCAGCCCTGCTGTGGGGGACCTCGGGAAATGTGCCCTGCACTCCGGCAGAGGTAACCGCGACTGTTGCCATTCCAGCAGGCTAGGGGTGGGAGAGAAAGTTGAAACAAACACATTTGTTAAAAAAAACAGTATATATAAATAGTATATATAGCTGACAGATGAATGAGGATGCGTGAGATTAGTTTGCATTGAGTCTTGATTTGGACAAATGTGCACTGGTGTGTTTGGTCAGTAAGTGCATGTTAGTATGCAAGATGTGTGCTTTTAGCCCTGCCCCTCGATGCAGTTCAGTCAATCATGCGTGTCGTGTGTCCTGGCTTGGTTCTCATGCAGTTCTTGCGTGAGTCTTATTCGCAGGATTAATTATGGCCATTGCAGTATAATAACAAGTCACATGACATGTGCATTTTTGCCTGCCGGTGAATGTCTGGCATGGGAGCAGAGAAGATAGATGAGTATCTGGGAAATGATACATTAACTGGGATGCCCCTCGACTTCCCCGAGTTCTGGTGGAAGCTGTTTAACTCCCCCCACCCCCCGTACCCATTGGTGTCCCCCTCCTCGGAGAGTGGACGTCCTCTCTCATTGCAATTAGTGATTGGTAACCCCACCGATATGGGAACTCAAACACAGAGATGAGAACAGCATGCGTGGCTGTAGTAATCTCAAATTAAAGCAGACAAAAGAGAAAAAGATGTTTTTTCTGGGGAAGCACGCCCTGCCAGGGCAGATGGCAGGCACTTACTCACCCGCGCTGAAGTGGCATACAGATACACTCTGAAAAGTCGGCCGATCCGCCAGGCCGTACCGCCATGCTGCCGTTCAGCCGCTGCCCTCGCCGCCTCTCCTCCCACCTGGCCTGAGCGGGTCCTTCCGATCAGACTGAGGTCCAGCAGTGGCTGCCGTCTCCTTCCATGTTCCCGTGCGCTTGCCCCGCTTGTCACGTCTCCTCTTTTGCCCCATCGGGCCAAGATGGAAATTCATGCAAACGACTTTTAGCTGTCAGACAGTTCTGCATGGCCCGGAGTGCCAGCCAGGCATGTAATACTGCATGTGACGGGGCCCTCGGCTTTCAGGGGACATCGCTCTACGATGGCACCGGACGGCGATGGTGGAGCCTGGTCGCTTGTGTACATCTGCAGGACACGCAGTGGGCTGTTGTTCTTTCATTTGTATCTTTTTTATAGACGTCTAACTGAATTTATCTGGATATCACTCTGAATAGTTAATCATATCATAGTTTTCATTTTAAAATAAGACAGAATAGCGGATATCCATAAGGGTGATACATTTGGGGTGGTTAATTACATTACAGTGCAGCTAACGCCTGTTACGTTATTATAGGATATAAATTTGCAGATCTTAACAGAACTGTATTTACCCTTTTGATTAGTCAATAGTGCGTGGCACGGGCGCCATCGCGGAGCCGGGCGAGCTGCCGTCACACGTCAGCCTGCAATTGATTGCTGTCATTATTTAGCAATTTCTCTTATTTTCAAACCCTTTGCATTGGACTCATTTAGAAAATAACCCGTTAAAGACTCCCGAGGAGTCTTATTGAACCTGGACTAATTAATAGTTGGCATTTGGAAGCAGAATCCATCTACGCGGATTCAATAATTATTCCGGCTCCCTCCCCATTGTGAGCCGTTAATAATCTGCTACCCGCCTGAGTTTTGCTGTACTTTAAATATGGCACATTGTATCAATGAAACATTGATTGTAATATTTTTACATGCTGAGGGAACTCTTAAAAAAAGAAAAAAAAAGACATTTAAAAAAAACTCCCCACGATTGTTTCACTCTTTACAAAATGTTTAATGGTTAATCAAAGCCAACTTAAAGTGTTTTACGTATTTGTGCAGCTTATTGTTGTTCCGCAATAATCTCTTAACCGCAATGCCCCCTGCAGCCTGACTGCACAGCACAGAACAGAAATGATTCCTATTTGAAATACATGTAATTGATATATATTTTGAAATGACATTAAAGCCCACACACTTTGTAATTATGTGAGATATCTGGTATTTCTAATTAAACGTAAAATGTTTCACGTGGGCACAGCACGTGGTGCTCCTTGCGAAGCCGTATTAATCAGACATGGAGGCGGACCCCGACGCCCATCCCTATGGTATCTGTTTTCCCAGCATGCCGTGGGCCAGCTCCTCAGCATCTCAGAAGACACATAATGGGTAAACTGCTGAATTATTTAGCTGGCTGGGAAGGAAAAAAAAACACAACAACCTAGTTTACATAGTTAGAAACATTACTGAAAAACGGCGGAAGACAGTACCGATCATTTCGCTATTTTAAGGGCTGAGCAGCCATTCCTTCTTCGGGGCATCGGAGCCAGCGACCTGCTTGGCCCATTCGCTCGTATTTATGGCGGCAAAGAGCGTCAAGGAGAGCCGCGGTGGGGGTGGGGGTGGGCACGCGCTACGGAGGAAGACTGATATTGTTTTTTTATAGTTTGACCTTTGAGTTATTAACTTGCTCTTGATGTATAACCGTGTTGCTGCTGCACTCTGGGTAAATAGCTGTATCCTGATGAGGCCAGAAAGGCAGCTCAACAAATACGAGGGGATATAGATACATCTCCTCATTAGCCCTGACTAAAGGATGCGCAGGGAAGCGCTGCCGGGCTCTGATCCGACGTGACAGATGTAGTATGAGAACAACTGCTTTTGAAAGCCTTCTGGCGCAGTCAGGAAAGACATACCTCAGGCCAGAGAGGCTCTGTGAAAGGCAGCTCCTCCTCACCCCGCTCCCGCCGTGACCTTATCCCGCCGTGACGGATACCCCTGTCACAAGCCAGTAAGTGTCTCTTTCCGGCACTTTTCTCCGGGCTGTGCTGCCATCGCCGCCCCTGGTGGGCGTCTGTCCCGCTGCCGAACGCCCAGGCGGCCCCCAGAATGCCGGGGGCACGACGTGGGTGCAGATCCCTGAAATATCGCAGCATGTGAGCCCATATGCAGAAATCCGTGTATATCACCGTGGTTATAGATCCACCTATTCGTTCGTTTTCAGTCTGGAGTCGATCCCAGAAATACTGCACACAAGGCAGGGGGCACCCTGAGTGAGATGCCAGTCTGTAACAAGGCACACACTCAGACACACACACGCACACACATATGCACACGTACGCGCGCACACACACACACGCACACACACACACACTCATTCATTTCTATGGACATAACCCTAATCCCAACAGTGGCAACCTTAACCCCTACCCAGCCCTAACCTTAACCATTA
>JAAGVU020000020.1:206503-225365 GCA_011763525.2 Mormyrus iriodes
CTCGTGAGTGAGTACGCGTGTGGGAGGTCATGTGATCCCTTCAGATGTGCCCGTCTGGTGGCGTCACGCCGGAGATGCGGGCTGGCCCTGCTGAGGGTACCAGAGTGCTCGGGACACCGGGGGGGGGGGGTGTTTCTCCTGGTGTGTGTGCGTGCGGCCACACTCTGCAGCGGCAGTCATGCGTCAGGAAATGTGGATTTGCATCTAGCAGAGACTTTGGGCACAGGTATGCCCCGGTTTTAAACGTGTGGCGCATTTTAGATTTGATTTTTCATCCTTATTTAATAACATATAAAGAGGGCCAGCCCCCTTTCCTTTAATGTGTAGCCTGAAGTTACCCCCCTGGCCCCCTTTGCGCTATCTCCACATACATGTATCACGTTCCATATCACATTTAAAAATGCTGAGAAAATGAAGTCCTCAGTGAAGCAAAGCAATGATTTCTGAATAGATGAAAGGCTTGTGGCCATAAAGAATCTTCATTCTTCTGTGGTGGGTAAAGTAAACTTGACAAACATTTGTCCTCTTAAACTAGATGGAGATAAATTACCTTCATCTAAGGTTTTCCTGTTAACTCACCGCTACAGCACTGGTGTATATTTCAAAGATTTTCTTTTGGGGAGGGGGGTGTGCTATATCATGTGTTTGATAGTTCTGAGAAAATATACGATGTGGAGGGAATACTTTATGTCTATTATGCATAGGTTTCATCCTAGGGGTATTTGGAACAATGTACTGCCTGCTCCCCCCCCCCCCCGGAATTAAATATTTAAAAAGTAGGGGAGAAAAAAAACAAAACATCAAACTAACATAACAATCGCCAGCTGTTGCTCATTTGCATATCAGCCCAGCCTCATGCAACTTGACTGGAGATGCGGGGAACATGCAGCTGATTTGACTAATGTAACCTGATTTTTACCTACTGGTTGGGAGACTTATCTGGATGGGAATCATGGTCTGGGCCGTGCAAAGCTTTCTGAAGCCTCCCCGGCGGATCTGTGGGTGGGGCATAAAGCCCGGAGAGAGGCTGCCCAGTCAGCAGGGACTACAGGAGCGAATCCCAGAAGATTAGCTTGTGCTGGGGGCTCGGTCCTGCAAATCTGTGTCGGGCCTGGAAAAGCTACGTGACATGGTTCTGGGTACAAACACCTGAAAATATAGGTGTACCCCCTGTTGCGCTCCAGCATGTACTGAAAGGGAGATGCGGACAGGCGTGCATGGATGGACACACACATGCACGCACACACACACACAGACACACACACACATGCACGCACACACACATGCACACACACACACACACGCACACACACATGCACACACACACAGACACACACACTTGGCGCAGCTTTCAGCTTTACATTACTACTCTGGAATGCGTAGGCTGTTTCAGCTGAGAACATTTTTATTATAATAATTACATCGTTCGCAGTCGTTCGCGAGCCAGTTCGCCTTGTTTTATTCTCAAAGCTGTCCTCTTTTTTCCCTCTCAAATGTACTGTCTGTCCTCTCTCTCTCTGTCTCTCTCTCCCACTCCCTCGTTCTGTCTCTCTCTCCCACTTTCTCTCTGTCTCTCTCTCCCTCTCCCTCGCTCTGTCTCCTGAAAGCTTTGTGGTCAATAGTCACATGGCTTTGACTGTACGACGGTCGGCCATGCTCAGCTCGGCTATTTGGTGAATCCTGCTTAGTTTGCCTGTTTGTAGGCGATGGTCATGGACGTGGATGGTGAGGCACGGGGCCTGAATTCGTTGTGCCAGCAAATAGGCTGCGGTTACCGATGCCGTTGGCCTGCAGGAAGGAGGATCCCCTTGGGGGGTCCCGTACGCTCATCAAGGTACCCAGCAGTTGCTGGTTGCAGGCGACATCCGGAAACATGCAAGAAAGAAGCCACTTCAGTCATCTTTGTGCATGCAACATGCAGATAAAGGCAATCAGCATGGGCCGAGTGGCCCTGACTGATTAATGCACACAGAGGTGTGGTCTTAATCCACATGTGAGAGTACAAAGCTCAACCGAACACAGCCGTGCCACCTCCCTTAGCTGGTACGCATGCCCGGCCCTGCCAAGGATGTCGGAGGAGATGGGGAAAGCACACGGGATAAAGTCTGATTCAAGGGCACGCGTGATAATGTGCCGCTTATGAACGCCGCAGCGTTTGTTAAAATGATTACGCTGTAAGTTTTAACGACGGAGCGCTCAAATTACAGCGCGGCGCCCCGTTATGGGGATGGATACGAGGATATTAACTAAAATGGGAATCCGGGAGTAGCTTGATAACGTCAGGGCAGCCTGCGGGATTTATTGTCGCATGCCGATGTGCTGCTACGCTTGCATGCGTGAGTGTGTTCTTCCCATCATGGAAGTTCCTGTGCACACACATGCCCAAGGCACACGGCCGATGGATCCTGGGTCACTTCCTTTTTCCTCCAGGGGCTCCTTAACACCGCCCCCCACACACATATACACACAGTGGGGGCCCCAAAAGCATGCCTTTTCATGGCTTGGCCCTGTCGCAGTGTGCTGCAGCGCCCGGTGTACAGTGCAGGTAATTACAGCTTTGCAGGCTGGCAGCGATCTGCGCCCTGGGCTATGAGGCAGCTGGCAACCCGCCCCATACACGGTGCACGGGACATGTCCTCACTGAACGTGCATGGATATGCGTGTATGCACAGCTAAAGTTACATACATACTATGTGCACGCATAAACACACACACACATACACACCTGCGCCCAGGGTACTATTAGCCCCCCCCACTTCTGTTGGGAAAATCAGGTTACATTGACCATAGGCCAATGACCGCAGGGCTGTGATTGTCTGCTACCACAGGGGCGTCACCCCTCCCAGCGTAAAGTACGCCCCCTCCTTTTGAGATGACTCCGTAAGGTCCCAATTAAGTTCCCGCACCCCACTGCCCTGGGCCCTTCCCTAGATGTAGCAGGGGATAGTGGTGGAGGTGAAAGGAGACCGGCTCCTCCCCGCCACCCATGAAATCTCCTCGCGGTCGCTTGTAGCGCCGGCATATTGCCGCCACATCAGGCGCCGTGACGGAACAGCTGGCCCCCGCTCTGCTGCTCCGGCTGGCCGGCTGGCAGCCTGCACTCTCACTTCACAAGTGTCTCAAGGCGGCTGTTAGAGCGGGGCATTTTCAAACAGGCACCACCCTGGATGACTATGCAAGCCGGCTGGCAGCTTCTGATTGGAGAAACGCTCATTCTGGCTATTATGAAACTAAGACTGGTCTCTTGCTGCGGTGCTCAGCTGCATTTATGGTAAAATACGCTGATGGGAGATGGGATACTTAAAGCAAAAACAGTCCACTTGTTTAACAATCAGTGCAGAGATTATACACACTGATGTTAAAGTGTGTAACATGCTTTGACAGGGGTTTGGTAGCTTTTCATTTCCCTGATAAAGAAACATGCAGGTTGAAAAATGCATCGTCTATCCATCCATCCATCCATCCTTTCATCCAACCATCCATCCACCCATCTTCTTACCACTTACCCTGGTCATGGTTGTGGTGGGGGGGGTATCATAGGGCAGAGGTTATGGTTCAGCCTGGGGGTGTGACAGGCCATCGCAGGGTACACACACACACACACACACACACACACACACAGACACACACACACACACACACACACACACATACACACACACATACAGACACACACACACAATCAAAGATACGTGTTGAAAAATAATTGATTGCACTTTTGCAGTAATAATATCAGCATTGTTCTGCTATGATGCCTTGGATTCCTTCACATAAATCTTCTCGCAAAACTACTTTTGCAGGACGTGCTGTTTCAGGTCAGCTGGGGTGGCAGCGTGTCGGTGCGCTGCTAACCGGCAATTAGCAGCAAGCGCCGTGTTTGGATGGGGCCCACGGCGCAAAGCAGGCCCCGAGGCTCCCCCACCACACGGCTTTGGACCCTTCATAATTAACGTTACAATAAAGGTAAAAAGAGGAATGTGGGCGTTGCTGCGGAGGTCTGCATGGCCAAGAGGCTGAATGAGGACAACGTTCAAGCATGTGTGCGCGCGCGCGTGTGTGTGTGTTTGTGTGTGTGTGTTTGTGTGTGTGTATGGGACAGCAGCTCCTGTGCGTGCTGTAAACGAGGGCCCCTATGGGAGGAATCCAGAGGCCTTCCTGTGCTCTATGGCACTTACATGTTTCTATTAGAAAAGGCCCCATACAAAGACACAGTCATGCAGCTACGGAGGGTCCTGCCTGTCGAAAACACCTACCCCTCCGACATTTGACCCCTGACCCCCGACTCCAAGTCAGGGCCTGGTTGTTACTGATTGCAGCTTTGTCGTACCTCGTCCTGATTGACAGATATGAGAACAGCCCGCTGCTCGTTCCCCGTTTCATATGGGAGCTCCTGCCTTTCTGCTAACCGGAAAGTGGGTGGGAAAGATAATTCCAGAAAACAGGGTGGGGGGGTGGGGGGTATCAAAAAAACTGTAAACCGAATAAAGCCTTTTATTTGGCATAATCAGTCAATTTGAACTTAACTGGGGTGAGCAACAAAACAAATAATTTTTGGGTAAAGGATACATGTATTTTAATGCCTTCAAGCAAAACTAATTAAGGGCGACACCTCATTTACATAAATAAGCATTATCATTTGCATGGAGACACAGGGGAATATGTTGAGAAAAGAAAGCAATATTTTGCAGTCTGCTAATTTCATTTTATTTAGGATTTAAGCTTAATAAAGATTCATTTTGGTGGTGAAGGGGATAATCAAATGAGAAATTTGAACTATCTCCAAAGATGCAGCAGCTCCTATTCAAAGGAGCTGTTTGGAGTCACTAGAAGCCTCCTAATCAGAATGGCACTTTCTGGCCCCACTCCAGCGCCAACTCCTTGAAAGGTAAAATTTTAGAGCCCAGCCTATTAGCATGCAGGTCTAGCATCAGTCGGAGAATTAATGGTGGTGACTGATAATGACTGTAATCGTGGCACAAATGGGGTGTTGAAACAGCAAACAACGGCCACGAGGCATGTAATGGGCATTTTATTAATTACCGGGCCTCTCCCGTGCGCCGCGTCAGGATTTACGGTAGCGGAATCAGGTGGCCGGAGGGTGTAGCGGGGTCAGCCGGGCCGAAGCCAGGGCGCCCCCTCGCTGACCTGGCGAAAGGGTGAGCCAGCACCGTATGAAAGGTCCGATCCTTTAGGCTGGGTGGCTAACGGCTAAATTTAAATGTTTTATTCTTTATTTGCATAGCAGGCTGTAGTGGGCTTAGTCCTTGGGAGCCGGTGGCTGATTGGCTAAGGCAGCTGTACGTCACTCTCGTGGGCGGGGATAATTACCATTTTTGATGGCGTTTCTGTAGCACTGTATGGACTGGATTCAGCATGGTGCTGCGGGGTGCAGTGGCAGTTCAGGCAGGCGTGCCTGTGTTTTTTGTGGGTATTTTATGGACGTCCTTCACACAGCCGAGATGGGGCAGCGTTTATTAATGCATGTTCAAGGCTCCTACCTACATTTCACTATTTACGTAAAAGGCTGGTTTTTGTCAGCTTTGACACGTGACTTGAGTTTCATTAAATGCCACAGGGTCCATAAATATTGTTGATAGGCAGAAGCTCTCAATGATCATGCCTGCATACCAAGGGGGGAGGTGGGGGGCAGGACTACAGACAGGTGAGTTATTCTGGTCCTCTGGGGGGGGCAGGCACACATCCTCACCTGAACATTTTAGTCAGCCGTTCTGCCCCACAAACACATAACACCAGAGGCCGGAGAAACGCGTCTATCCAGCGACCAATTAGAAAGTAAATAAAACGATCCTTTTGCTGGAGCCCGAGCTAATCAGCGCTGACAGCACACCGTGGCGAGAGCATTTCCACGTCATCCACGTCATGCTCGTCAGGGCTGATTAAAAACCCTCCTTTATTACCAACTGGACGCCTAATGGACAGTGGACTTTTAAATCTGAAGGAAACAATTATACTTTTACTGCTGTATGTGCGATGCTGATTTATATAAATCACTCTGCCAGTGAAAAGCTTCCAATAAAGCAGAGCGCAGAGGGGCCCCCTCGCATACATGATGGGGAGGCCCTGAAACCCTCTCCCCCGGAGGTCCGATCGTCCCGCTTCCCGTTTACGAGCACGAACCGAAATGAACGCTGCCATCAAGCAGTTCGGCCGGACTCACGTACAGTAGCAGGTCCAGTCTGGCTCGGTCGTGGTGGCTTCCCTGAGCTTTGAAGGGTGATGTTTGGTTCCTGGATTTCCTTGTCTGTCACTCAGAAAGCCCCGTGCCATCAACAGACCTGAAAAGTCAGAGGAATGTTTGGCAAATGAAATAGTGTCACAAAAAATGCAAAGGCACGTGATAGAGTGTGGTGACCTGATCTTCAGCAAGAGTGTATTTTTCTCCTTCAGACTGTGGTTTTTGATTTAGTTTAGCTTATCAGAATGGAAAGACACGAATATTTGTACCTCTTATTATTTACTGCCTGTCAATGCATTTTTCTTGATTTCCTGTGTCTGTAACCAATTTCTAAAGAAAGCTAGTGAATATATCTGTGTGTGACACACACACACGCACATACACACACACACGCGCACACACACACACACACATACACAGACACACACACACAGACACTCAAATGAAGCAGCTGGATTTTATTTCAAAGCATAAAAGCAACAATACTTTGAATCCTTTGAAATCATCAATAGATAAAAGAAACAAAGTTCACTGAGCATCTGGAAGGAGATTGAAGTTTGATCACATTGTGTGGCTGATAACAGCGTTCAGGCGGCAGTGAGGGGCTCCAATGTGTTCCTAAACGATAAAACGTTCCTTAAGAAATATATACGCGATGAGGGACATCCGATAGCAGCAGAGTGTTTCCAAATAATTACCCAAGTATTGAAGTAGCAAGTACTGAAATTAGTTTTTAGCTTGTCCTCACCCGGCTGCTCTTAGAGTATCGCAAAACTGCACCTTTTATCAGAGACAATATGGCAGTGAGAATTTAAAAGTAAACATTTCCGATCTTGCACCTTATTAGTCCTGCGACACGCCGACCCCGGGCCGGGTGGGGCGATTGGCGGTCGGGCAGTGCTGATGGTGCCAGGAAGAGGTCCTTGTGGAGTTACCTCACGCTGGCGCTGACTCGGCAGTCTGCTTAAGACCCGTTTGTCTTTTAGCGTGACAGAGTGTTATTGTTAGCAGTGACTTTAATAGCATAATACAGATAGCTCCATCGTTTGGGACAAAACGGCAAACCCATACGCAGCCATATCTGTGCTCCAACAAATCTGTATTAATGCCACCAGCAGACAGAATAAGTCAGCTCTTCGGGGTCTTCTGTGAGTCTTTCAATTGCTCTTGGATAGTGAAAGTCACCCTGCTGCTGTTGCTTAGTGCGGAGAGAGTCGGGATCTGGGTGCGTTGGCCAAGGGCCTTTTCCATAGGTGCGTGACATTATTCCCGGGGGGGTTGGTCAGGAAGAGTCACGGCTTTGTACATTACATCTGCTTATGTAGTGGATGCTTTTTTCCCAAGAAAATGGCAAGTGAGGAGAGTCTGAGGTGCGAAAAGAGGGTCGGCCAGCTTCCCTGGAGCAGCTGGGGCTCAGGGGCCCAGCGGTGATACGATTACACATGGGATTCTCAGCCTTCTGGGTATGGATCTCTAACAGTCTGCTGCGCGGGGATCCCTTTGGCAAGGATCAGTTGCCAACATGGGGAGGACAGGCAGTTTGATCACAGTAGGGCGCAGGTAGAGGGGGGCTGCGATTTGCTGGAAGGTGATTTCAGACAAGAGGTGTCTAGGAGGACAGGAAACACGTTCTGTATGTGATTATCTCCAAAAGGCTGTCATCTGAAATCGCCGCTAGGGTACAGCATTCCTGTGACCTGAACCTTGTGGTTAAGAGGCCACTGAGTGAAACACGAAACCGCCGTGGGTGTTCAGCAGCATGGGGACGATGTTGGAATATCACAGACGGAATGTATTGGACCTGCAAAAGTGTGTGAAAAAGCCCCAAGCGGCCGCTCACAGATCAGGCGCACGCCGCCCTGATGCTGGTCTATGTGCTTGAAAAAGATTATGTGAGCTGAGAGTTCAGAGCTGGATTAAGCGTTGGCTACCATATGCTTTGGAACAGGGGAATTCCACTTCAGACCTAAATCTCTGCATGCCCTTTAAAGCTGAAACGCAGGTATTTTATTAATAACCTCATTTCCCAGTTCCAGCTTGGTGACACGCCAGCATCTGTCTGGCTGAGCACTTCCGTGGCCAAGATCAGCCGTTTTTAAACACAGATTTAAAAAGTCACTTATTTGTGGCTGCTTGAGAAAAACTTCTATTGCAGGACATTTTGAAGTCACTGTTACTTGCAGCTGATAGGATTCCGTTCTTTAATTCTATCTGTATGATCAGCATAGTCTGCATTTTTCGGTAGGATTCTTGTACCCATCGCGAAAAACCTAACGATACACATTCTTCACCACACCGTCACATGAAGGTTGAAACTCGATAAAGTGCCAGGGACGGAGTAGTCACGTTGGAGGAACGCCCCAGAAGGACGTTGGACGGAACCTCGGCTGTGGTTTTTACATCATCTATCCATGCCATCAGCACCATCACCTGCTGTCCGTCCTTCTCGCCGCTTAGATACCTGTATCTCTCCTGCCTTGATGTGTAGATGCCTCTATCAGCCTGATCTTCTCCCGGCACGAGCCAGATGCGGAATGTGCTCTCGTCAAAATGAGGCACGTAAGGTGAACACACACCCTTTAATATCTTACACCATTGTTTTTGTTTAATGCCATTTCAGAGAAAAGAAAGGTCTCTTTCTGGACAAACAGGCTGTTGATCTTTAATCGGACATCAGTTCGAAGCATTCTTTATCTCGGCCTGCGAAGTTTCACCCTGAAGCAGCACGACTGTCCGGGAAGCCCCAAATCCAAATACACGTTTTTTTCTTCCCCACAGGTGTACAAGCAAAAATAAAAAACAACCAAGGAATTGAAATAATTGAAACTGCACTGTGTAACAGCAGGGTCTGTGCTCGGCCGTGCGGGAGAGCAGAGACTCACACCAGCATACACAGGCACGCGTTTTCTCATTAAGCTCACAATCCGGACGGTTCACATTAATGACGCGCATTACTTTGACGATTTTTGACTCCACTCCTCAAGCCGTCAGCCCAAGCTTGCCACTGGAGGCATAGATAGGGGACCTGGTGGCCTAAATCACTCCAATAGCACATAAATATGACTTTAAACTGCGTGTTGCCACTCATTAGTTCCTGCCCCCCCCATCCCAGAATGATTAACAACTTCCTTCACTAACATATTGGTTTCTGAGGAGGTCGCTCTGCACGTGCTTCAAGCGCACATGGGGGGGCCCATGCACCGCATCACGTCTTCGTCCCACAAAGAGAAGCTGTCCCATTGTGGTCACCTTACAGCTTTTACAAACTACAGCAGCTCTTACGCACGTCAGCCCTGCTTCGGCACTCTGCCTCGACTCAGCGTTTCTTCTTTGAGGGACTTCCCCCCCAGAGGTATTTTCTGATCCACATGTAAACCTGTTCTCCAGCATTTATTTATTGTTATGGTTACCGAAAAATATGTTTTCATAAAGTGGGGGGGGGGGGGGCGTAAATCAAGATGGTGTCTTTTTCAACATGAAACACAAACAAACAGGAAAATCAGTCTTTCTTACAATTTTTGTTTATCTCCTGTGGAATACCTGCTGCTTGGGGTGTGTACATTTTTGCCGTTTGCGAGATCATGCTTAAAAAATGTAATGAAAAACATTTTCATGTCGTGACACATCAAAACTCGCTTTTGCACGGCGATTTGAATTTTTATATCAAAGTATGTGGCCTCCAAACACGCAAGGCACATTCCTCGCTATTTTTGTTTGTTTCTCAGCCCTTTACCGACTGGATGAAAGGTAAGGCTGCATTTCTTTTTAATGACATCATTTATGAGCGGTGATCTCATCCAGCGTGGACACAGGATTTCTCTGAATTAATATGGAATGTTTCCTTTTAAGCAGCTTAATTTATTAGATGAATGTTATCAATATGTTTCTCCTGTTGCCGTTTCTGCTTTTTACTGACTGGGGCGTGTGTATAATGAAAAAGAAAGCTTTTATAAGAGAGTTTAAAAATGCGAGTCCCCATAGGAAATCACCTCCCCCCCCAACACAATGTGTTTTTTAAAATATTATTTTCAGAAATGGCTTGGATACCCAAAAACTAATAGCTAACAAATAATCCCTCATCTATTTTCTGTAACCACTAGTGCTATTCAGGGTTGTGGGGGGTCTGGAGCCTATCCCGGAGGCTACAGGCGCAAGGCAGGGAACAACCCAGGATGGGGCACCAACCCATCACAGGACACACTCACACTCAGATGGGCAATTTGGCAACTCCAATTAGCCACAGCATGTTTTTGGACCGTGGAGGGAAACTGGAGTACCCGGAGGAAACCCCACGACGACACGCGGAGAACATGCAAACTCCACACACATGGAGCTTTGGAAGAAACTTGAACGCTGGTCCTAGAGGTGACAGTGCTACCCGCTGCAGCACCGCACCTCCCCTCAACAAATAATAATGATAATAATTATCATTAATGATGAGAATGATGAAAACATTAATAACATAATAACAAAGATTACTTGGTGTAAGACTGTTGTCGCTTTTATTAATATTATTTTGCGATGAAATATACTTTTACCAGTTTGCTAAATGCTGTACTTTTATTTTAACATACACACACACACACCGGGGAACAGGAATATGCCTGTGAGACAGTGACTGTGCTCAGCGGGGCAGGGACGTGCCTGTGAGACAGTGACTGTGCTCAGGGGAGCAGGGACGTGCCTGTGACACAGTGACTGTGCTCAAGGGAGCAGGGACGTGCCTGTGAGACAGTGACTGTGCTCAGGGGAGCATGGACGTGCCTGTGAGACAGTGACTGTGCTCAGGGGGGCAGGGACGTGCCTGTGAGACAGTGACCATGTTCAGGGGTGGAGGAACGTGTCTGTGAGACAGTGAGTGCAGGCTGCCTGCCGACGCGCCCTAGTACCCCTGAGCACCATCATTAGTGACAGCTCAGTAGTTGTGGCTGTCAGCTGACAGCAGAGGCCTGAGGGCCTGTTTGTGGCCCATTGATGACGGGACTCTGCAGTAGATTAAAGTATGCAGCCTCTGACCATGTGACATCGCTCGTTCTGATTGGCTCAGTCATTAGGCAATGCAGTTTCTGCTGTCGGACAATATGATACATACTCCTGTGATATGATTACCAAGCTCATACAATTCCATTGCTTTGTCATTTATACAAACACTCAGTGGCCAGTTTATTAGGAACATCTGCTCGTTAGCCTTGGCCACCAATCAGTGAATACAGTTGAGTAAATACTGCACACAGACTGGGTCAAGAGGTTGGATCACTGTGCATTAGCATGTCAAAGACACTCGTGAATATGAGTGCAGTGTGATCGCTGGTGCTAGACATAGACATGCAGGGCTGCCAACTTCCGTCAGCTGGCTGGAGTGAGATTTTCCAGACAGGTCTGCACACACATGCACACGCATTTACATGTATGTAACAGCATCATTACCTCGTAAATAGTCTGTAGGGCTTGCAGGCTGCCCCATCGCTTTTGATGTGGCTAATTTTAGGTTTATAATGGAATAACTCAGATTTGCTGTAAGATTTCCTATGTGAGCATGAGAGTCTGAATGGGTGACAGGCCGGATGCGTGAGTGCTGGCAGCGCTGGCCGTGGTAGTTCCAGCATGTGAGGAACAGCCACCCTGCTGGGTTTTTAGAGTTTAAAGGAAACAGTGTGATTAACAAGAAGCATCCAGCCTTCGGGTGAAAACCCCTTGTTAAGGAGAGAGGTCAGATGGACGGGCAGACTCGTTAAGGCTGGTGGGACAGCCGCCGGAGCAAAGAGCACAGTTCAGTACAGTGGTGGCGGGTAGAACGGCTTTTCTGAAATCATGACTCATCAGCCCATAAAGCCACAGTGGCCTGACCCGGTACTAGATAGGTACACGGACTGAAATGGACAGCGGGTGTGACGTGTATATAATTCACTAGGCCGGGATTAGCGGATCTGCCAGCGCTTTGCCGCAGCAGCAGGTCAGAGTGACAGTTTTAGATCTGATTTTTTCCTTGCTTCATTGTAGTCATTATTAATTTCAGCAAAAAACAGCTCTGAAGAATGGGCTTTTAAAAACTGTAATTATGTATGTAATATAAATTATATGCATAAACCCTGCGACATGGTGAGGAAATCAGTAGCTCTGTTTTGAAAACAGTGAAACACCACAAGTCTGAACTCTGCTACAGAAGCCGTTCATTACATCATTTGTGCGTTTTTGGTTATTTTTTCCTTTAAATGAATGATCCTTCAGTAATCAGAGAAAACCTTCACAGTGCAGGCTGTAGACGTGTATACTTCTTCTGTGTTGCATATTTAGCAGGTTGGGATCTGTACCTATGTCCGGTAGGTCATTGGGTCGACTTCCTGGAGCCCGCAGAATTATCAATTCAGCCTCGGACTCTAGAACTAGGACCTTAACCCCAGCCCTTCATCGGGAGCTGGACCCTGGGCCACCATGTGCTCTGACCCCCAAACTACCTCACACCTGTGTACACGTATCTGTGTCTCTCATGGGACATTCGGAAAAGTACCCACATTCCCCACAGGAATGAGTAAAGCATATTTTAATGTTTTAAACATATAGTGAAACATTTCTTATAATTGTATTTGTCTGCATGAGAGTATAGTTAATGCTCATGTTTGTGCTGTTTTCCTAAAGGGTTTCCTCTCTCAGTCTAAAACGTGGTTAGTTCAGTTGGTGTTTAACATTGCCCATAGTGTGTGTGTGTGTATGTGTCTGTGTCTGTGTGTGTGCGTGTGCGCGTGCGTGTATGTGTGTGTCTGTGTCTGTGTCTGTTCTGAGATGGCCGGGCATCCTTCCCAGGGTATCCTCTGCCATGTTCCCCATCCATCCTGGGATTGAGGGCAATATGTGCTGTGACTCTGCACTGGAGACTCTGTTACGAGAGATGGGTGTATGATTATATAAGATGGATTATATAATTAGTAATAGTCGAAATTTTAAAACGGAGTCTTATCAGCGTGTTACTATTGTGCTTTTTCCAGCTTTTGACACAGAACTGGATATTCCATAAAGGGAACTCGCGTGCGTAGACACCACGCATTTTGGTTCCTTACTAAATTAATCACATGACTTGTGCAACACCCGATGGCCTTTGTGAAAGGGGTAATACCGGTCGTGCCGCCTTTAGAAGCAGTTACTAAAAGAAAACCCTACCTGTACTTATTGATTTTTATTTTACAGCCTTGCCAGGGAATTTTGGCTCATATATTCCTGTGAATCAGGTGTCTGTGGTATCTATAACTTTCAGACTGTTTTCAAACCGTCAGAAGCTTCACTAACATTTTGATGGGATTTGGGTCTATAATTTGAGCAGGCCTCAGTAACAGCTTTTTGAGTCCTTCAGCCCGTGTGATGTGGACTCGCCAGTGTCTGTTCTACCGCATATACAGTAGAGGGGCAGACAGTTTGGGATTTTGCGGGTGCAGCGCACGGGTAAATATCAGAATCCGTGGTGCCGTCAATGATGGCCGTTGCTGATGCAGCACAGCGTCTCCAAACCTTGATGTTACGTTTTCAGACAGAGGGCTTCTCCTTTGGGGTGTAGAGCTTTCACCAGATGTGGCCTGCTTTGGAGAAAACCATCCACTTTTGACGGAAGAACTCAAGTATCAGATCCTTCCTACCAGTCTGTTCCGTGCCCCATTGTTACCAGTGTGTCGCTTATGGTGGAGTCATAGGTATGAGTTTGGCAGGAGCAGCTGGGGTCTCCTGATGTGCAAGAGGACAGACAGGAGCAGAGCGGTGGACACTTTTCGGTAGATTAGCACAGAAGCTGAGAAAGACCTGTGTTTAGGAGCCGTGCCTGTGTCGTGCCAGTCCGTTCTCGCAGATAGACCCTTGCAGGCCACTTGAATTTGGCAAATGTCACGTCACATTCATACTTTGCTTATGCAATAAGGTAACGTGCTGGTGTGGTATAACAGATAAGTATGTAATAAATGGTTCCATCATTAAGTCACACTTGTTAAAGCAATAACAGCTATTACCTTGTTTGTTGAACCTAACCATGTCAGTCTCTTTTTTTTGTCTGAGCTCTTCGAGAGGACCAGTTGTCATTTTATCATTGTGACGGCAGAATTGCAGCAGTCGCTTGGCAAATCATTTTCCCAGCACGTAGCAGGCGAAATAATTAATGGTGGGAATATAATGAGGCTTTTTGGCACAGTGGCATGGTGATACGAGCGGACTCTTGGCGGGGATGCCCATGTTGTACCTGTAATTGCCGCCGTCGGGAGGCCATTGTCTGTCAAAATGCCCGTCTTCCAATTCCCGGGCGCGTTGTGTGTCCGCTTGGAACGCGGCAGGTCGGACACGACCGTGTCCTGATTGGGGTTTTTGCATCAATTGTTTGTTTGTCGATTTCAGGCGTGTTCAGCTGCCTGAACGCCACACTCCCTGTTAGGCTGTGATCAGTACCAGTTAAGACTCGCAGAATACGAATGAGAATCTACCGGAAGCTGCATGTGTCTCGTCTCCTTAACATCGCACTAAGTTTGCCTAGCCTTCAGCTCCTCTGTCTTTTTCTAGAGGCTCTGAAGCACAATTTCCTCTTGGACGGGAAGCGTACGTAGATACACAATCTAATATAGCGCTGAGATGGATGCTGATGCCCTTTCATTAACTTTCTGAGTGGTCCCTTTTGTAAACTCAAATATTATTTTCTTCACTAAATAAATAACTGAAGCTTTAGTACATTCGGCCCGACTGCGCAAATGGACCCTGTTTTTTGAAAAAGAAAGAAATAAATGAAACGGAATGGGGTTGACCCAAAGCAGGTAACGTCATGATGAAAATGAAATTCATATGATATAATACGATGACGCGCGTCAGCGTGGAGCGCAGGCCGTTCCCCGTCAGTGCTCGGCCGCTTGCTCGGATTTTCTCGCCCTTTGAGCTTTTAGCGCTGCGAGAGTTCCTTTACGCGAAAGAACAGCCACCTAGTTTGGGGGCTAATGACTCTGCTTGTGTGAAAGTGCTCCATTCAGGCTGAGAACAGGGCCGGAAACCGACTGCTTTTCCTCTGCCCTCACAGAACCGCGGCGCAACGGCTGCTTCCCGGGTGCCTGCTGGAGGTCAGAAGCTAAGTGGACTGCCTCTCCGCTGTGGGAACTGGCTTCGGCCCGTGCGGAAAGGTAAAGCCTGGCGCCTGCTGTGTCTCACCCCAGGATATCCAAACACAAGGAGCATTATGAGATGAGGCTAATCTGCCTGTTTAATGTCTAACTGGTCATAAAACTTTATCTGCTGTCAACTCATGAATCTGAGGACTGCACCTCCGTTAGGACGTCAGGAGGCTCTTCACAACCCCTCCCCAGCTACGTGCTCTCATGTGTTCTTGCTGCCTGGCCCGATCTGCTTCCGCACCGTCACTTAGGTGCTTTCCCCTGTCACTGGTCCTTACACTGGGGCTGCAGAAACAGAAGCATTAGACTATGGGTTATTTTTCACAAAGATTAAGGCAATTAAGGGGCTAATACTTGAAAATGAAACGCTACAAAGAAAACAGATTGTGTGTGACTGAGTTGTTGGATTCAGTTAACCCTGTCTATTAACCTGGTTAATTAAATAGCCCGATCAAACAGATCTAGGTATTCATATGGTATACGTTTATGCAAGTTTTCCCACATTTCAATGAATCAATGAGTCAAGGTCTGTTTGGGCAAATGAGAATTAATCAGCTACTGCTATGCCCTGCGATGGGTTGGCTTCCCGTCCCGAGTTACTTCCTGCCTTACACCCACAGCTTTCAGGATAGGAAGTACCCCAACGATCCTGCCTAGGACAAGTGGGTGCAGAAATGGATGGACGGATGGATAGCTATACCTAAAGCCAGGTTGATGGTTTGTGCTGGATGGCAGAGTCAGGAGCTAAGATGGGCTCTGAAGAGTCAGCCTCTCTTTTGCGGCATGTAAACAACAGGGCCATGCTATTCGTGTTGGTGAATGTTGGGGGCGGGGGATGAAAAACAAGTTTAATCTGGAAAACGTTGCGCAAAGTCAAGCTTTCGATGGCGTGTATAGAAACCGCAGGTAAGTCGGGGGGGGGGGCAGAGTGACCCACTGGCTGGTGACACCACCACTCTCACTCGCACGTCCGTGCTGAGCGGCACAGACAGGCACACAGGCACCCCACTCACTGTGATCTCCGATGGAGCGCCAAACAATTTAATTGTCTCACACATATGCGCGACAGGTGTAGGCAGCCGCCAATACCCCAAGGCCAGGACTAATTATGACACGCAGACTCAGGGCTGAGGCGCGCTCGGTGTGTGCTGTTAATGCGAGTTCTTCCTGCGCAGACTTGGGGCTGGGGCACGCTCTGTGCATGCTGTCAATGCGAGCTCCTTCTGCGCAGACTCGGGGCTGAGGCGCGCTCGGTGTGTGCTGTTAATGCGAGTTCTTCCTGCGCAGACTCGGGGCTGGGGCACGCTCAGTGTGTGCTGTTAATGCGAGCTCCTTCTGCACGGACTCAAGGCTGTGACGCGCTCAGTGCATGCTGTCAATGCGAGCTCCTTCTGCGCAGACTCGGGGCTGAGGCGCGCTCGGTGTGTGCTGTCAATGCGAGCTCCTTCTGCACAGACTCGAGGCTGTGACGCTCTCAGTGCATGCTGTCAATGCGAGCTCCTTCTGCGCGGACTCGAGGCTGGGGCGTTCTTGGTGCGTGCTGTCAATGCGAGCTCCTTCTGCGCAGACTCGAGGCTGGGGTGCGCTTGGTGCATGCTGTTAGTGCAAGTTCTTCCAGCACAGACTCGGGGCTGGGGCGCGCTCGGTGCGTGCTGTTAATGCAAGCTCCTTTTGCGCAGACTCGGGGCTGGGGCACTCTATGGAACAAAGAGCCTCATTTCCTTACAAACAGCTTCCAGTTTTTTCTAAAATCTCTCACTTTGTTTAGCTCTTCGAAGTATTTCATTCTGAATTTTCCGAAGGATTTTAATAAACACCTGTGGATTGATCCTCCTAGAAATGCCTTTGTCTGCCATGTTTTTTTTTCAGATTATTGTTTTTGAAATTTTTGTAGCTAATGTTCCAGTTTGTGGCACAGTCAGCTAACTAGCAATCCGCTGAGTTCCACCAGGTTATCGGGTGAGATTCCATCATAATGGCTGCCCATGGATCTGCCGAGCCGCTATCTGGCCTGGCGGGTATGATTTCATCCTGTGATTGGCCTGTTATCTGTCAGGAAGGCTGCATTCAGTGGGTGATGCTCCGAGCTGGGTGCAGGGGCGTGGTGGCCCTCTCCCAATCCAACAGGCTTCCCTACATTTACTCTCAATCAGATGCTTAGTACAGCATCTCCTCCTGCCCCCCCAAGGGCCATGCTCACTCACTCCATGTGTCTTCCCCTCGCCCCGGGAGCAGAAGCAGACAGAGCGTTCCCTGCTGGCTGAGGAGCCGGGGGTGGTGTGGAGCCACTGCTGATGCGCCCGGTGTGTTTAATGGCTTGCTGGTGGTACTAAGCAGGGAGAAGCGGCCTGGTGCTCAGTGGGATTGCTGGCTCCTCCAGGGCTCTCAGCAGCGGGGGCTGTGGGGTGGTGGGGGGACCGGCAGCTCCCCCCCCCCCCACACAGTGCTGGAGTGTCTAAGCCCCGCAGTTTGCTGAAGCTGATGAAACAGGAGGGAAAAGCTTACATGAGCCCCCCTAAGCCCCCTGCCCAGTGGGAATGCGATGGGCTGCTCAAGCCCCGTTTTTTTTTTCTGCCTTTTAAATATGTATTTAAACGTGTGTCCTTTCTGAATATATTTCCTGTCCTGTCCGCAGTCCAGCTGACTGTATCCATTTCCTCTGCACACAGTTCCCTCACTTCAGATTGATTCTTATTCTTTAGTTTTGCGAAGCAGCTGCAATGATGCATGTTTCAGCATATCAGCTGTGGGTGCCGTTACCGTCGTGCCAAGGATGGGGCCTTTAAGGAGGCAGCCAGCTTTTGCCTTCCCATGCTGGTTGTTTTTACCCCCCCGGTATGCCTTTGCCTCAGGGGGGGCACTGTTGTGATATGGTTGGCTGTCACGCTGAAGGTCGCCGTAATCACGCCTAATGGCAGCAGTCGTGGTCGGCGTGCTTGTGGGATGGGGCTCGTGGCACAGGTCCCGGGAGCCCCTGCTGATTGCATTACCCATGTGAACCTAACTGACGGGGGCCCCTGCGTGACTGCACTGTGTTGGGGAGGAAGGGCCACATCCATCACTGTTGCACACCTGCTTAGCACAGCTCAGATAGGGCGTAACGCCGCCCAGGCGCAGCCTATCCTTTCTGATCCTTTCTGTCTATCTCAGACAGGGCCAACCGCAGCTCGGACGGGGCCTAACGCGGCTCAGATGGGGCCTATCGCGGCTCAAACAGGGCCTAACGCTGCTCAGACAGAGCCTACCGCGGCTCAGACAGGGCCTAATGCTGCTCAGACGGAGCCTACTTCGGCTCAGACAGGGCCTAATGCCGCTCAGACGGGGCCTAATGCCGCTCAGACGGAGCCTACCGCGGCTCAGACGGAGCCTACCGCGGCTCAGACGGAGCCTACCGCGGCTCAGACAGGGCCTAATGCCGCTCAGACGGAGCCTACCGCGGCTCAGACAGGGCCTAATGCCACTCAGACGGAGCCTACTTCGGCTCAGACAGGGCCTAATGCCGCTCAGACGGGGCCTAATGCCGCTCAGACGGAGCCTACCG
>JAAGVU020000020.1:237241-249078 GCA_011763525.2 Mormyrus iriodes
GGAGGCTTGTGGTCAGTGCGGGATGACTGACGGAGGCTTGTGGTTAATGCGGGATGACTGACGGAGGCTTGTGGTCAGTGCGGGATGACTGACGGAGGCTTGTGGTCAGTGTGGGATGACTGACGGAGGCTTGTGGTTAATGCGGGATGACTGACGGAGGCCTGTGGTTAATGCGGGATGACTGACGGAGGCTTGTGGTCAGTGTGGGATGACTGACGGAGGCTTGTGGTCAGTGCGGGATGACTGATGGAGGCTTGTGGTTAATGCAGGATGACTGATGGAGGCTTGTGGTCAGTCAGCTGTTTGGTGTGTACTGATGGCTGGAGGATGTCAGCTGACCAACTGAGAGCCCCCCCCCCCCCCCAGAAGTGTATATGGTGTTGTGTTGTAGTGTACAGTTGGTTAGAGGAGTAAAAATACAGGTACAAGCTATTTAAATATGACCTCATTACAGATTAGTGACTGACACCATATAGTGCTGTATGAAATCTGCAGAATTTGCTGTATTAAACAGTCCATTGTTATTACTAGATAGGTGGTTTACAAGCTAAGTCAAATATTAACACCGGTTTTCAAACATTACCAGGGAGGGGCTGTGCGGCGGCAGGGTTGCGAGCCGGCTCTGCACCAAGGCCCCTCCAGCCTGGCTTCAGCCGAGGTGACAACTGACACTTCTTCCCTTGGAAAAAAGGGGCTGGCCGACTGAATGCTGATTTCTTGGTTGCTTGAGAGTTCAGTCTCTCGCGGGAGGTTGGTGATCGGTGCTCATTGAAGTTTACTATAGCTATCATGGTTTGATCTTGAATTTCACAAAGTAGATAGCAAAAAAAAAAGGGTTCGATTGCTTTCTGTGTCGGACAAGTAGGGAGTGATTCAGACTCCTATTATAAAGTGTTTGATATGCATATATGGAGGTGAAAGCCTTTCTGACACAGAAGACTGATACCAATCATGGCAGCGGCTCAGGATCTTCTCCGGGAGCCCCAGCAGACCCTCAGTATATTTGTTAAATTCCTCCTGATTCAGATAATTATGCATTAGAAGATGAGCTGATTGGTTTAATCAGATGGGGGAGTAGAACAAAAGCATGGTTTGGCGGGGGGGTGGAGCTGGTTCAGGAACTGGATTACTGGATTAGGAGAGTGGGCAGAGATCTACTTGGCTGCTGAGGTCAGGGTCCCGGTTGTTATCCTGAAGCTCCTCTAAGGTACATGGAAGGTTCTGGAGGATCAATAGGCAGGTCCTCGTTTGATTTGTGCGCACGTGTGTGTGTGTGGGAGCTCCTTGACCTAGCACGTGCCGCCTGTGGATCTCAGCGTCTGCCGAAGCAATGGCGCTAATCTGGGTCAAGTGGAAGATGTCTCCCCCAGGGAGATCCCCCCCACACACTCCCCCCTGTAGCATCCCAGCCCACACCAGTGCCGCTTTGACATTGCTACATCCAGATGTGCAGGGAGGCTTCATCACTTCCTGAGAGGCTCTGTCCTAATAAAGAAAGGGGCCCGTTCAAGCCCATATGGAGGCCGGCTGGCTTGTTTGGTGCCTTTGTAGATCCTTTTGGAGGAAATGTAGCCAGCCGAGCTGAGCGACATCTCACATGGCGCCTGGGACTGCTGGCGTAGCGTCACGCCAGGGGGCCGTGGCCTCGGAGCAGCAATTCTTCACGATGGCTAACTGCGGCGGGGCAAGTAGCGCTGTGGGCTGACGGCCCGCTCAGTCTTTCCCAGGTGGCCAAGCCTCGGTTTCCTGTCAGCTCATCCCGCCGAGTCTGCAGGTATCCGCTTGGTGCTGCCTTTGAGGGGGTTACGGCTGGCTTTCATGTTGGCTTCTGTTTTATTTATACTCATGCAGCTGTTGTTTCCCATTATAGCCTCATCCCATCCGGTATGTTACTCCAGAATCCACCACATTTCCATGTGTTTCACAGAGTCTGTCGAATGGTTTTAATGGCTATTGGCCCAGATTGGAAGGTGACCAGTGGTACCAGGGAGGCCCAGATTGATATCTCTTTGGGTGCCAGTCGGTTTGACCTGCTGAAATGCTAACTGTATCTGTGTAGAGGCAGAGCTGCTTGCGATTGGCTAACAGCCCATGGAGCCAATCAGTTGGACCGTTTCGTGTAAATTTACCAAGAAGCCCTGTGAGCCGATCGTATTGTTTTTTTGATAACAGTGTTTAATGTAGCATTGTTGTTGTCGCTCCTGTCAAACTGTGACAATACAAAAAAACGATTTTGTTTAGCGCTCGCAGGTCAGCACAGGCACCCCCCCCCAACCCGAGGTGACACCATCCTCGAGGGCAGATGGCTGAAGCGTCCGTGCGTCTTGGGGGGGATACGGACCGTGTCACACAACTTGAGCAGCATCGCGCCTTTATACAAGCAGCACTCCCATCTGGAAAGGGAGCCTGAACATGGCGTGTCGGGCTGGAAGTTGTCCATGCTTTCCTGTCGGATGACCCTCAACAATTCTCTTATGCGTGACCTTCTCAGATCTAGACCAGGGTAAACGTCTGCGTTTCGTAATTAGATGTTTCATATGCTAATGTCAGTGGACGACTGGCCATTTGTTTCGCCGGCTCAGTGCATGTCGTCGTGGTTGGCTAGCAGGTGCTCCTGATGCTCCACAGTGCCTCCGGTGGCTACAGCTGGATGTTTGCAGTGTGAGGCAGGTTACAAGCCTCACTGGAGGATGGACTGCAAAACCCCTCCCAGGACATGCAGGGTGAAATGGCAAACATCTCCAGCACAGGAACACACAGATTCTCCTACACAGGTACACAGAGCTTCTGCTGCACAGGTATACAGGGCTTCTGCTGCACAGGTACACAGAGATTCTCCTGCACAGGTACACAGAGCTTCTGCTGCACAGGTACACAGAGATTCTTGTTGAATGTGAATGTTGCCATTAATTCTGGGAAAGTTTGTCTGTTTCCACCTTGCCAGCAACTAATGGAAATGTGCTTCTCTTTCTCCACTTCTTTGATTTCTCCTGTGTAACCGAGGGACCTGTTTTTTTTTTTTTTTTTAAAGAGTCAGAAAGACAGACGGGGTGGGGGTTTTTGTGTGGGGGGGGCATAGTCTGACAGGCCCTTGGAATCCCAACCTCTCTCTCCTGGCTCCCGCTCTAATCAACCCCTATAATTTATGCAGAAAATATGATTTATATTTAATTTCACTACACTTGCATTGTTAATTTGAGATGTAATTAACGCGTCGCCACGGCAACTAATTTCGCAATGCTGTAAATTATCGCCGCCTTTTCATCAAAATTCAGTTACTTTGGCTCCTGTGTGCAATGTACTGATGCAATTAGGTTACCGGGGCAACCCGAAAGTGTTCATTTTCTTTTGTGTAATTGCAATGAGGCAGAAGTTTTTATATCGGAAGTCATGTTCACTTTTTTCGTTCACAAAGGGCACATGCACACTCGCTCATGCACACAAACCTCTGCAAAATAATTTGAGATCGGCAAGGCGAATTCTCATTTGCAAACTTACACACGTGCGCAGAAACACTCTCAGATGTAAGAGGTAATGTAAATAGATTGATTACTGGCGACTCTTGCTGTTACGTCTCTGTGTCCTTTTGGCAAGGACATTGCGTTGAGGGAAGCCCACTAGATTCCTTTGTTCTTTCAGATCCTCCATACTCTATGAATCCATGTTGAGACTGATCTGTTCTGACTGGCTAGCAGCTAGCAGGGGGAGCGTTACAGGACAGAACACTCCCTGCTCTGTGACTCCTCTTTTGTATTGACTTGTTTTGACTCTGGAGGAGCCAGCAGACCAGGGCTCTCTAGCTCTCTGAATCCATATTGGTACCTAGCAAAAACAGGCTAACACTTAGCATCAGTGATTGGTTATATTGCACATTATTGGTCTGCCTCAGTGACCAATCACACGCAGAATAGAGTGCGTCCTATCGGACGTGCCCTGTGCAGGCTGGCAGACATACGAACAGCATGCCACTTGCTGCATGGCTTTTGTATGACTCAATATTGGGAATGACTGACTATGATGTACCAGCATGGCCAGAATAGATTCCTTTGCGTCGGGGCAGGTCTTCCGATGCCTCCCCAGAACCCGTGCCCGGCCATCCATGCCAGTCACCATGGCACCGGCATCTCTCTGGTCCCAAATCCATCCCTTATAGTTGGTATTCAGTGAACAATGGCAGACCATTGACTGCTAATCTGCGGGTAACTGAAATTAAATTTATGAGCAGGCTTTGTTTTTTTTTGTTTTTTTTTACAAATCTTTTTGGCCTCTTCGGTAACACCGGGGGTGGGGGGGGTGTGATTCACAGCCACTCTGAAGGGGAGGTGTAATTCCAATGTCGGCCAGCAGGCCGGGAGTTCATGTGAGTAGCGTGAGTCTAAACCCCCATCCTCTATACTATGTTTCTTTTTTAAATATCGGTTATGATGTCACGATGACATCGAAAGTCATGAGTCACGAGTCGTGACGGAAAGTGAGCCCAAACCCCTTGTGATGTGTGACAGCTAGTGGCGGTGTGCATAGGGGCTGCCGGCGTACAGCCCGGCACGAGGTCGATACTTTGATTTTCTCAGTGCCGTTTGATTTTCCAGCATCGCCCGGGGATCAGTTCACCGTATCCCAGTTTCAAAGGGAAAGGGGCACTCTGCTGAAAGGAACCTTGTTTTTTTGCGTGTGTGTGTGTGTGTGTATCCAGCTCCCCAGTTCCTGCTGACAGAAAACAACAGGTTAACTTTGTTGACACAGACAGGGTGGATGTGCAGACGGGGAACTCGCTTTCTGAAGTGGGTGGGGGGTGGAGGGGTTTCGTATAAAGACTCGCACACCGTGACACAATCCTGACACGTCGGATTTCAAAAACAGCTGCCTTCTGATGCTATTATTTTTTCATTTCAGCATGGAGAGTAGCTGCTGTAGAGTGGGTGCCTGTCAAATAAAGTGCATTTTGTCTAATAAAGTGCATTTTGGCTGAGTCCTCTGAAGTTCTTAGCACATTCTGATTTTCCCCAGATCTCCCCTTTTCCTTCCCTGTGAGGTGTGTTTCCTGAGCTCGGCTCTTCCGTGGGAAGGAAGCTGCTGACTCCCGGTTTTGGAATGTAAATCGTAATCAAATATTCAAAGTCTGAAACTGTAATCAGGATTGTCTCCTTTGACGTTTACCTGAAAATATTACGGGAAGTACGATGCGGGTCCTGCTTTGCATATTCTTATTGTGAAAAGCAGTCGGACACAAAATAAAATCCTATTTGATGTAAGAACATAGAGTATTTTGAAAATGTTTAATCTGGAATGTAATTTATAATGTAATGGCTTTGCGTATGAATGATAAAATACCTTGTTGAGCACTATAGTGCATAAGTTGGAGAAATTCTCACAGATTTAATTTTGTGCCAGTCCCTACAGACGGATTCTCAGCACAGTAATATAGAGAACACTGCAGAAGAATTAGATTTTTTAATGGCAATTACACCGTGATGTGTAGCTGGAGAATATATACCATGGAAATAAGACAGGAGGCAGCAAGGAGACTCACTCAGCATCATCACGAGTCACATGGTCTCAGGCCTGTAACGCCATGCAGGTGGTGATTACGAGTGTTAGTTTAGTACACATAAAGGCTGCACCTCAGATTACGGGAAAAACGCTGTTTGCCGCATCTCTGTTGCTTCTATTTAAGCACTTATCTAATAAATTGACAGCTTGCAGGTTAGGGTTGTCCTCTGTGTGAAATTGAGAAGGCTATTCGCATAAAGCGAAAAACCTTTTTAACTGAATGTTTTTCAAGTGTGTGTTTGTGTGTGTGTGATTTGCCTGAAGGGGGTGTCTCTCTCTCACATACACACACACACACACACACGCACACACACACAGTCTCTGGGCGATTTCGAGACACCAGCCCATTGAATAGTCATGTCCTTGAACTGTGATTATTAGCTGGATGGGTGGAGCAGGAAGTGAGAGTCAAAGTAAGGAGACAGGTTGGTGTCAAGTGCAGGCACTAGTCTGGGACCAGTGCGGGTCTGGTGCGGTCCACTTTCCAGAGAACCCTAACTGTACCCCCAGCTAGAAGATCAGGGGGTGACAGGCGATGGATTCCCCGGAGGAGAAGGTGTGGCGGATAGAGAACACCGTGAGCCCCTTTTAATCCCAGGATCCGTGTATGGGAACGGCGGCACACACTTACGCTTTGGAGCTGGATGAGCAGTGTGAAGGGGGGGGCCACCATGTGAGATGTTCTTAGCTGCCCCTTAGTCCGGCATTAGAAAACTTTATTCTGCTTGTTTATTTACCCAAGTCTAAACTCTTCCGTTGCTTTTGTTGCGTTTATTCCCATTTTGCCTTCGCGAGGGCTCCTGGAAGACGAGTTACCGAGGAACACAAAATTTTAATTAGTGTATTTTAATCATTCAGGCTTTTCGAGCTAATCCGCGCACCCCTGAGAATTCCCAAGATGCTCCTCTGCGCTGCTTTACCATTTACTGTTGAGTCTATTATAATTACTGTTAGCGGGAGGGGGCTGGGAGGGGGCTGGGAGGGGTTTATTATGTTTTTCCATCTTTATTATAATTACTGAAAAAATTAAAGGATGCTGTTTCATTAAGTTTAGAGATGATGCCATTTTCCCTGCTCTCCCTTCCCTCTTTGTCTTTTAATGCTATTATATTCTCTTTCATTTCTGGATATTTATACATCGCCCCGCGTCGCGCAGAAAAAGGGAAAAAGCAGAGGGAAACCGATCCCGTTTTTAGAGGAGGAGGAATGTTTTAATTATGGGCAGTTTTTAGAAGGTCCGTGAGAAAGACTCCCTGGAAATAGCGTCACCTCGCCGCGCCGCCCGGAGTCCGCCTTCGCCCTCAGCGCGCCGCGGCCCAGCACCATACTTTTGTTCCGTTTTTTCCAGTCGGCGCTAAATGAAGATAAGAAGTTGTGAGTAAATGTTTGAGCCGCAAGCGTTGGCTGCTCTTCAGGGATTTCCACAGGGATCCTCCTTTATGAATGTCTTCTTTGCTCCTGAGCACATATGCCCGTCTGTCGGATCTTTTTTTAATCTCCCTCTTTTTCTCCCCTTGCTCAAGTTGCAAGTGCTGTACGTCAAACTTGTTGGTACACGGGCACATTAACGGGCCGGGGGAGAGGAGGGAGCACCGGGAGAGAGGGGGCACACCGAGGGGGCTGAGGGCGCACCGGGGGAAAGGGGGGCGCACCGGGTGAGAGGGGGGAGCACCGGGGGACAGGAGGGAGCACCGGGGGAGAGGGGGGCGCGTCGGGGGAGAGGAGGGAGCGCCGGGGGAGAGGGGGCGCACCGGGAGAGATGAGGGAGCACCGGAGGAGAGGAGGGCGCGCACGGCTGTGTAAAACTCACGCTCATGAAAGTATACACGCGCGCACACGTGAACTTACACGTTAAGACATACATATACAAAGACACAAAGGCGTGTTCACATTTGATCTCCTAAGATCCAGGGGAGGAAATGTCTTCTAATTTTTCTTTTTGTTTTTTTTTGTTTTTTTAACTTATATTAAGTGTCAGGATGGTGAAACGCACACTCCCGTACATGTGATGTCACGCTGAAGCACTAATTGTCCTCTTTATATAGCAACAGGACTTTGAGAACAGAGTGGCATGTATAATATGAGAGATATGAGTGAAAACATAATGTCCTCTACAGAGGACAACTTGAATCTCAGGAGGATAAATACTTAGATCCATATTAACAGAGGCAGAAATAGAGACGTGTGTACACGTGCTAAAACACAGAGCAGAGGGCACACACGCACATGCATGCACACACAGATGACGGGCAGTCCCCACGGTGCCTCTGGAGGACGCTTTCTGCCTCTGAGCACTCAGCCCTGCGCTCCACTCATGTCAACTGCCGCGCATAAAGCTTAACGGTTACAATCATGCCGACGCCCACCGAGGGGACCATTTGCGCCTCCGCACCGTACCCCATCAATTTGTGCGGAGTACTGATCTGGGACACACGGTGTAGGCTCTGGCTGGCCCCCCAACTGGGACAATGTGCGAGTGAGTGGGAAAACTTGCCCCCCCCACCCCGCACGTGGTAGCTGGGTGTAGCAGGGGTTACAGAGCCAGTGAATTTTGGCTGCTGTGTACCTGTGCTAGGAAGGTAAGCAGCAACGAGGGACCATTAGTGAGTGCCTGGTCAGGACAGGGATATACTGGGGGGCGGGGCCTGATTCTTGGGGTGTCACACACATCACCTGTTCGTACGTAATCAGCTGTAAGACTCTCTGAGAAAGTGTCAGCCCCAGAAAAAGCTAAACCAGGAGCTGCTGCTGGACCCAAAGAACTGTAACGCACTGCTTTTGGATTCCAGCTCCCTTGGAGCAGATGTCACGCACACGCCGTGAAGAGACAACACGGCCTGTGTGAGCAAATCCTTTGAGATCACAGTCTAAAGCCCCCACCCCCATCCCCCTCGCTCGAACTGCTGCTTTCAAAGCCTTGTGCGTCTCAGCCACGGTTTCCAAAAGTCTGCTCACATTCAGCATGCATTTGGTACCAAATCATGGGACTATTTTGGTCCCGGGTGGAGAGTGGGGGGGGGGGGGGTTAGGATGAACCCAGGGGCTGCTTTTCAAGTTTTCACGAAAAATTCCACATCTCCTCATGAGCTGGCCTTCGTGAGAATGCAGAAAATGTATTTCGGGAGGGATCCTGGGCAAAAATTAATTAATGGGCCTTTGAAGTGAAGTGAGGGGCCACAGTGATACAATTATAGTGTCTCTGTGAACTGTCAGGATTCGGGATTATAAAAATCACACCGGATTGGCAGGAGTACTTAGGCAAGAAAAGTAGAAAATAAATCATTTCACACTTCCGCAAGATATTTAACAATTTACAGCTCAATTTGCAAGCTCTCTCTTTTTCCCGAGTCCTAAGGACAGTAATATTTATAGGATTTATAAACAGGAAAATGTTTTCCCTATAATTTATAGTGCTTCCTATTGCCATTCCTCAGATGGCTGCGCAGCTGCCCTCCCTCTGGATTGTTGACCTGTGCCTGTACGCCCTCGCTGTTTAGTACTCACGCGATACTCTGGGTAGTAACAGTAACAGTCTCTGATTCCTGCCTCTGCCCTGCCCGTTCGGAGTTTGTATGGGGCTTCTTTGGCTTGCAAAGACATGCAGTGGGGTGAACTGGTCTGGATTGCCCACAGAATGCGACTGTGTCTGTGAGCGCATGAGTCTGCCTGTACCCTGTGATGGGCCAGGACCCCACCCAGGGCAGCCCTGCTAAGTGTCCTGTGTGTCCCAGGATTCCAGGGTCCTGTTCTGGATAAGTAGTAAGAAATGTGGATTGATAGTTATCTGTGATAATATTAATACTAGTAGTTTTTTTAGACGATATTGGGATTTTGCATGTGGACACAGTAGCAGGTTGTTTACCTGCCGTATGAAGTGGCCCTCGTGGGGCCCTCATGGGGCCCCCGAAAGGACAGAGCAGATTAGCAGCAGAACCAGTGAAGGGCCAAGCAGCGAGGCCATTGGCACCATCGCCCTGCAATTCCGTCCCGGCTGACAGACGCTTCCTCCGCCAGATTCTCCAAGGGATCCCCCCGCCCACCTCAGCCGCATGCACACACACGCCCCCACCACCTTCCCCTCCCGCTGGGACTCCCACCCGTCTCATCTTCTGTGTGATGCTTGTTTAAACTCAGCAAAATAAACCTGAGATCCTGCAGACGAGCTGTATGTGAAGCGGGGGTGGGCGGGGGCTTATGGGGACCAGCGTCCTGCGCTTCTGTTATTATTGTTTTCATTTTTTGCTTAAGACGGCGTAGCAGAGGAGCCGAGGCACCAGCCTCAAAACGGGAAGCCGAGGGCTGTATTTAGAAGCTAATCCCCATTCTGAGGACAGGAGGATGTTTTGTCTGAATGGCACTTGTGACAGTGTCCTCCACCCCGGCGAGTCAACAATAACAACACGGGCCCCGCTGCCTCGGGCCCCGCTGCCTCTGCCATCTGGCCCCCGAGGCATCTGAAAGTCACACCCGTATCCGGGCCTGAGATACACGTCCCAGTGTGACTCTGGCCCGGGCTGAAAGCATGGCGTGAGCCTACTTTTGCCTTCTTCTGACGACGTATCGATTCTTATTCAGTTCAGAGATTTAGCCAGATTAGTTTGTCGACCATCAAGGTGGATCGGCAGCAGGCATGTGCCCTTTGTAAAATGACAAAGTTAAACTGGCACATTTTCCCCTGACCTGAAAGTGCACGCTATTGATTAATCGATCGGGCCGCTCAGTTGTGCGCCGGCAGAGATCTTAAATTAGACTCCAGATCCAAAGGTTTATATTCAGAGCCCAAACCAGAGAGTTGTCCGCTGGCGTCTGTGTCCCCAGATCGCCACTATTTCAACACGTGTGGTGTGCCGTACCCAGAGAGGAGAGTTGCCGTGGAGATCGCTCGCTGGATGCCCGTTAGCGTGGGTGCCGTTCCGCGGAATAACAATTAGCGCATCATGGCACGGCCTGGAATCCGGCTCTCTCTCGCGACGTCAAAGTCTCGGTGCCAGAAGTGGGGCGGGGGCATAAAACATGCAATTATCATTGTTGATCAGCCTCTAAGAGCTATATAAAGGAGTAGTAGAGGGCGGAGGCTGGTTTGTTGGTTCAGAATTGGGGGGGGGGTTGTGCTCTCAAGCCCCCTCAGTGTCCTTGAATTCTCACCCCTGATCAGACAGAGGCCATCCTGTCCCTGACCGACGGCGTCAGTCAGCAAAGTGATGTTTTCTCTGCATTTCCTGATTATTTTTATTTTTATTTGCTTTTTTAGCAACGCTTCAGTTCTCACGCCGTGTCACGGACAGAATCAGACAAATTACAGCCCCGGCTTCGCCTCCCACTCCGAGCGCCGGGCGGCACTTTGGGGGGCGGGGGATCCACTAATTACAGGCGCAGAGTTGCACTGAAGTCGCTCTGAAGGTGCCTCTGTCCAAACCCCCACACTGCTTTCATTTTATAGTATTTTTTTACAGTTTTGCTGTTTTTCTTACTAATAAATATGATGTACAGATTGTGATGGAGCTGAAGCTTGGGGGGCTGAGGGGGTGGGGGGCCCACTGGTCACTCATCCGGCTCCGTCCCGTGGCCTAGCGAGTTGCACACTCGTCTCTGCTTTCACTCTTTTCGGCGTTACACTTTTTACATCGGGCCAGTAGGACTGTTAGTTGGGAGAGTAAGAGGGTATAAAATGTCTCACTCCTGGCATATTTGTGAATCTATGATCCGTCCCACTTGCTGCCAAGCCTTGCAATGTGAAGTCACTTCCCCTCATGTGTGAGACACAGATGCAAGAGCCATGGATACGGAGACCGGGGCGGGTGGGGATGGGGGGGCACCCAGAGTTCAGCTTTTATGTGTGGGCCCAGGGGGAGCGAGGCTGATGATTGACTAATGGTCGATTGAAAAACTTGAGCAGACTATGCGCGGCCTGTGTGTGGACTGTATGCCGACTGTATACAGACTGTATGCGGATTGTGTGGACTGTTTGTGAATTGTGTGCGGATTGTGTGTGGACCTTATGCAGACTGTTTGTGGACTGTGTGCGGACTGTGTGCGGACTGTGTGTGGATTGTGCGAGGACTGTATGCAGACTATGTGTGGACTGTGTGCGGACTATATGTGGATTGTGTGTGGACTGTGTGTGGACCGTGTGGTCTATGTGTGGACTGTGTGCAAACTGTGTGTGGACTACGTGTGGACTGTGTGCACACTGTGTGTGGACTACGTGTGGACTGTGTGCACACTGTGTGTGGATTGTGTATGAACTGTGTGCAGACTGTGTGGGGACTGTATGCAGACTATGTGTG
>JAAGVU020000020.1:260293-307622 GCA_011763525.2 Mormyrus iriodes
TAACACAGACAGTGGGGGGGGGGGGGTGTAACAGGCCATCTCATTTTCTGCAGTCCAGAATTAAGTGCTTCTAATTGCTTATGTCCGTCATTTACCAATGCTTAAGACACATGCGGGTGAAGGTACAGTATCTGCAACCTTTCAGACTGTTCCATGGCTGGGCGCGTGAAGGTTTTCCCGGGGAGTCAGGGGCAGACACCTCGTCTGGGTTTGAATGATTTCAGGTCACCTGGGTTTAGCGAGCAGGGATAATGCAGCCCGCCCTGCGGCCCATCCCTCTTTGTTTCCTGTTGTCCTCAAGCCGCCGTCCTCAAGATCGCCTCCTGGTGGTGTGCCGTGATGTCTTAGGTGCATAAAAGTCAGCGCGTTTGCGGCAGCGTGATAACTCCCTCCCTGCTTCCTCGGCATGGGAGGTTGTCGGTTTTATGGCTCCTAAGTGCTTTGTCAGTGTAAACGCTGTCAGACTGGCAGTGCATTGTGGGTATTCTCAGGCCCGAGCCCCTTGCCTGTGATATGTGGAGGTGACGGCTCCCTCACGTTACAGGAACGTTCCTTTCTTCGCAGATCTAACTCTTCTGACATCAGGCACCCTCTCCTAACCGCTAATGTGCTCGTCACTGCTGGGCTGTCTGCATCACTGAAGCCGGCAGCAGTGGTAGGGGGTGTGGGGGGGGTGACATTGGTTCGGTTCAATACGATTGAGTCGGGCGCGGACGCTAATGCGATGGCTTTGTGTCGCCCGGGCTGTGCGGTTAGGGACCACGCCAGTGAATAATTAGATTAGGATGCGGGGGACTGTCTCTGAAGGATTATGTAAATAGCGGTGCCCCCACGCACGAGTCGTTTGAACTCCTGGAAGCTCACAGCTGTCGGGGTCACGCGGCAGACAGGATCGTCGACTTGCCGGGACCCGATTCCACCGTGTTCTGGGAAGGTGTGTGAAGGTCACGCTTAGAATTAAACTAATTCAGCCTGATTGAGGAGTCTGAGAGACCCTGAGCCATGGGGTCCTGGGGTCCTCTCCGTAAACAGCAGGGCCACACGGGCCAGCCCTGCCCCAGGAAGGACGCAGGACGGAAGGTCTATATCCATTGTGGTGCACTTGCGCTATAATATGTCTGTAGTATTTGTTAGATTGAGCTCTCAGTTACAAAGGAGAGGTTTCGCCTTCATGTGCCGGTGCTGACACCAGCAAGCTTGAAATGTCGTTCAAACGTATAACACTTTAGTCCTGTGCTCATTTCATTAGTGATTCTCCCATGATGCCTTATTTGGTAAATGCCTGGGCGTGGATCTGTTTGTGTATGGCGCCATGGCAACGACAGTCAAGGTGACCAAGACCCTGTCGAATGCGCCTGGCTCCCAGAGCGCAGAGTCAGGGGCAGCATGGCCAGGGGCACGGCGCCATGCCGGCCCTCCCAGACGGGGGAAGTGCTCAGGAAGCCCCCCCCCCCCCCCCCAGGCTGCTGGAGGAGCACAGCCAGGCCAAGCCCCGCGTCTGTCACCCAGAGAGGCCTGCATCAGCCTTCACACTCTTCTCCATGCAGTTCTGTGTAACTTCATTCACTGTTATGATTTTTTAGCTTACCCCATATGTTGTTTATAATACTTAAGTTATGTACTTTCATACAACAGGGATTCACATCAGTCACATTTTTGGTCAGTTTTTCGTTTCTTTTTTCGCTCTTTAGTTTTTCCTCCCTCTCTCTCGTTCTCTCTCTCTTTCTCTCCCTGTCTCTTTCCTGCTGCCTCACTGGGCCTGCAGGTCCCACCTTGCATGAGGGCCGCTGCAGATACTCACAAGCAAAGATGGCCATCGCCGGTACCTGCGCCATGTTCCCATCAGGAGTGGCATCGCTGTGGCCGGCAGATGGCTAACTGACCTGTTCATAAGCTCCTCTTCCTGAAATTTTGGCTGAATATGAACCCCTGATGCTTCAAAATATAAAAATGGCTTAGTATGTTCTGCGCCGGTTGATGTGTAATAATAACAGACTTTGACAGCGGAGGAGGCGTGCTCGTTTGCCTCCTGAGCCAGAGGCGCTCCTGTCGCTCACACTTCGTTTTTATCGGTTCCCAGGGAGCCGACCGATTTTAGCAGCTACTTTAAAATGTGCCCGTTCCCAGGCAGCTGCATCTAAATAACGTAGCCTCTTTGGCCACTAAATCGAGGCGCTGGAGATCCCTTTGCAAGTCTGAAGCGGCACGTCAACGCAGCAAAAATAATCACTTTGGCAAGGGGGGGGGGGCTTTGAGCAAGGTCGTCAAAAATAGGCAAAACTAAAAATGAAAATGGGGCTGTCGCAGAAGATGGGCAGCTCAGAGGTTAGTCTGCGCTTCGGGTTGATGTCAGCTACTGTGCTGCGAAAACAAAACAAAACGCGCACGCGGCCGTCTGCAGGGCCGCCTGTAGCGCCTTCTGCAGGGCTGTCTGTAGTGCCCTCTGTAGGGCCGTCTGCAGGGCTGTCTATAGGGCCATCTGTAGCACCCTCTGCAGGGCTGTCTGTAGGGCCGTCTGCAGGGCCGTCTGTAGCGCCGTCTGCAGGGCCGCCTGTAGGGCCGTTTGCAGGGCTGTCTATAGGGCCATCTGCAGGGCCGTCTGTAGGGCCGTCTGTAGCACCCTCTGTAGGGCCATCTGCAGGACCATCTGTAGCACCCTCTGCAGGGCCATCTGCAGGGCTGTCTATAGGGCCTTCTGCAGGGCCGTCTGTAGCGCCCTCTGTAGGGCTGTCTGTCGTGCCCTCTGCAGGGCCGTCTGCCGCTGTCCGCTAGATCTCGCTTGCTTGTTTTCTCGCTCTTGTAGCTTGTTCATTCTTCCCTATTGTGTTTTTTGCTTTTTTTGAGGCTGATTGGCTGAAGGGAAGTTTTCCTTGCTTTTCCTTCAGAGCTATTTTTAAAGGCACAATTTCTGACCTTTGCCTTGAATGTTTATTGTCGTTGGGGATAAACCTTTAATTTGCTACTGGGGGGTGGTTTGTTAAAGGAGAGTGATAGTGATGATTAGCAAGTGATTAATCTCTATATTTTTCTGAAGGGGGGGCCAGGGGTATGGTGGAATACGTGTGGATGGTCGCCATTGTCTTTAATTGATATATTTGGGAATCAGTTTTTCACCTTTCTGTTGATAATGATTTGGTCTTTCCGGATGTTTCTCTGGGAGGTTTGACCTGAGGCGCTGTCCCATCGTAACCACACGCCAGCAGGTTCCACTCAGGTCCTCTTTCCCTGCTTTGCCTCAGCTGGGGGTGCTTTAAATGCACCCCCCCCCTTGCTGTCAGTGTCCTTGCACTTCCCCTGGAATGCAGAGACACAAATATCTCTCCCCAGGAAGACGGGACAGCTCGTGCCACTTTTCCACGGCCGTGCGTGATTCCGTGAGCTCAGTGGTTGCAGGCGCAGAGCAAATGTGATCCAGGAGGGGCGGGGGACGGGTTCCGACACTTTTAACCTCAGGGAACATGCCGCCGTGTGCGGGTGAGGTCCACTTGGCATGATGCATGAGCGGCAAAAGGAAGACTGGGGGGGTACCCAGAAGACACCTTTGCCCGTTCCTGAGAGCCATGTGGGGGGTGGGTGGTTGAGGACAAAAGCATAGGGAAAGCATCCCTTTCTGTGCGAAATCCAGGCGGAAAAATAATATCAAAGGAACGAATGAGGAAGCGGGGGCTCTGGGCAGGCAACGGGGAAGGAGAGCGTCCTGTCTGCGAGGTGTCCCGGGACCTGCTGCAGTGTGACTGGGAGAGACCTTGCAGTTGGATCACTTTCACTAAAAAGTTTAGCCACAAAATTGCCTGTGTGTGGGGGGGCATAAACTACTCTAGTTTAAGACCTGCTAAGAAATGATGAGATCCATTTGACAAGTGGGCCTAAGAACGCCCCCCCCCCACCAAGCCACAGAAAGCACTGCGCAGCTCCGTGTGCTGGCCTGGGAGCCACCTGAATACTTCATCTTCCCTTCCCGTGGCAGCCGGCAGGTTGAACGCAGATGCGTTATTACCCAGGAGAGGTCAGGGGGTCGCCGTCGAGCACACTACCGGCTCAGAGTTCCACACGTGGGACCTGCTGCCCCCCGTTGTCATGTCTAAATAATTCACCGAGTCCTTGTGTGCAAATATTTCCAAACTGATAAATAAACACGAGCGTGATGAGGCCGCCCCGGGTATCTGTGGTGCCCCCCCTCACGTAAACAGCCTCTCTTGACCAGCACGCGCCCTTGCTGCCTTCCTTTGGTGACGGGGGGGGGACTCGTTTTCCCCAGGAGCTGGAAAGCGGACAAGAAGGCTTCAGCCAAATACCTTCACTTTTACTCTACATTGTTTGCCTGTTTTTCGACCTTCTGATGAGGAACACGTCGTTTTAACGCTCATTTCGAGAGAAAAAGAGAGGAAGAAACAACAGAAGAGTTATAGGGGCGATAGGAAGGCGCACTGGAGACAATCGAGAAGCAGAGTGACGGTCGGCGGTAAGGAAATGTCAACAGAAGCTTCTGACATTGAAAGGGAAGATTATAAAATGTTTCCGTGACATAAAAACAGAGCGGCTTCCAGCTGATAACATCCAGGTGGATTTGGGATCACGCCTGGGTTCCATTCCCATCGTCCACTTGAGGTTCTAAAACTTGTAGACTAGTGGAACTATGGAGAATGGGCTAGGAGAAGGAAAGAAACAGAAGGACTGCAAGAGGGCTAGGAAAAGTGTTAGGAAATAACTGGGGAAGAGCTGGGAAAGACACAGAAAGATTTGGAAATGGCTAGGGGAAGACTGGGAAAAGAGTGGGAAATGTTGCTGGGGAAGCAGCTGGGAAAAGGCTCAGAATGGCCTGTGACAGGCTAGGAAATACTGGGGGAAGGTGGGCGAAAAGCTAGGGAAGGCTAGGGAAGGAATGAGTAGAGGATGGCTGTGGGAAGATGTGGTGACAGCTTGGAAAAAGACGGCACAGCTCTGACCCCGTAGTAGCGGATTGCATGAAGGAGTTAGTGGCTAATATTACACGGACTTACTTAGCAGCCGCTTTCCCCCAAAGCAGCCCACACAGCTCACTGTGTTATACATTACTGAGGCTGGGCAGCTTAAATAAGCCCTCAGAGGTTACACCAGCTGATCCCCTCCTCGAACGTGAAGGTGGCCCCTCAGCCAGGAGTCCAGGTCTCCCGTCATAAAGAGCGGCCCACCTAGCCACCCACTGACCCCAGACTCCTGTTTTGTTGTTGACAAATATGCAGCTCTGCAGGCCAGAAGCACAGGAATCTGTTATGGGGAGTGCTGGTGGTGGGGGTGGGGGGTATGTATTATCACACACACTCAAAATAACCCAGAAAGCAGGCGGTCCCATATTAGGTAATGCATCTCCCAGCTCCGGGTGGGCAAAAAGGAAATTTATTCACAGGACGGTGTTACAGTGGACTAACGGGGGGGGACAGAGGCATGGCTCCTAGGGCGGGGGGGCTCGCACTGCCACTGTATGGCCATGACTCGTATGTCCATGACACTATTATGTTCCTTGGGACAACAAAGCAATTGTGACATTCTCTCTAGAAAGAGTCGCACACTTTTAATCTAGCAGCTCGACTAGTTTCTCTGTTCTTTGTAGCAGCACTTTAACCAAGTGAAGGTCACAACCCATTGATGGAGCTAAAAATATGCGTGTATATACATAGTGAGAAGTGGTTGGGGTGAAGTGCCCCCCCGTGGAGAGAGCCACAGGGATGCAGGCTGCTGTCGCTGGCCTTCCCGTCTCATCAAGCTCCCCTCTGTGAGTGACAGGCTTCAGAGAACCATTTAGCCCTGGATAGACTCCGCCCCACATTCTCGGTGGTCTTGGGCGCGGTTCTGCCTCTGCATGAGGAGTGGAGTGGCCCTTCCCTGGATTCAGACGCGTGACCTTTCGGGATGTGAGTCCCAGGCACGGTGACGGCTGCATTGTTAACCGCCAATTTTAATCCCGTGCTATAGAGAGACCGTTTGATATTTGTCCTGTTTTAAAAGTCTACTTTTAAACTGATTTTAAATGCCATCATGACGTCATGCTAAATCAGTGGCTGTGTAATTCACAGGCCCCAAAACAGCCACATACACCCCAGCCCCAAAACAGCCACATACACCCCAGCCCCTAAACAGCCACATACACCCCAGCCCCTAAACAGCCACATACACCCCAGCCCCAAAACAGCCTCATACACCCCAGCCCCAAAACAGCCACATACACCCCAGCCCCAAAACAGCCACATACACCCCAGCCCCAAAACAGCCTCATACACCCCAGCCCCTAAACAGCCACATACACCCCAGCCCCTGAACAGCCTCATATACCCCAGCCCCTAAACAGCCACATATACCCCAGCCCCAAAACAGCCTCATACACCCCAGGCCCTAAACAGCGGAGCCGTAAGCTTTGGTGAAGATCCTCAGAGACACAGCAGCCACAGTGGCAATAAGGAAGCCAGACTGTTTCCTGCTGGCTCACCGCCTCTTCCTGCCACGCCACTAAGGTCAGCCTGTCAATCTGGCGCGACACTGGGTCAGTCGCACAGCATCAGTATGCCGAGAGGCGAACGGGAATACCAAATGCTAAAAAGGTCTGACAACGTGAGGCTCAGTGCGGGAAAGTGGGCCCTCGACTTTCCAGGCCCTTTTCCGACTTGCCTGCAAGGTAGTAAGTGGGTTTTCCCTCCAGTGGGTAAGAGCAGGCCTGTTTCTACCCTGTGAAACACCCCCCAGCCAACCCCCAGGTTTAGGAAAAGTGACACTTTGCCTTTAAACGCACCCTGGGGGCAGCAAGATAAGGAATTTAGTGACTTTATCAGAAATGCCGCTGTGTAATTTAAAGGGGTGAGGCACTTAGGGTCTGGCAGCGGCCTTTCAGTCTGGTGATAAATTTGCAAGAAAGTGGAAAGATTGGAGGCTGCACAGGCGATTAGAGGGACACAAATATAGCAGCAGAGTAGCAGGGATTAGTCAGGTGCTCTGCTGGACAAGTGGCTGCCTCCTGATAGCCTGGGGAACCGGAGCTGGGGGGGGGTGCAAGTCTAACAGCTACACACCCCCCATCCAGCCCAGCATCCTCTCTTCATTTCTGTCACCCTCTCACAGTCACCGCCCACCCCCCTAGTGCAGGCCTTTGCTGGCCCATGGGCCTAGTTTCACGTGGTCATCCTCCCCAATAGGATCCAGTCTCCACTGACTCCCTTTAAACCCTCTGTAGCTCTGGCGGGCCTCATCCTGCGGTGTGGCGCACTTGCTGCTGTATGAGAAATGTGGCAGGTCCTCCGCAGGTTCCTCACACGCCATTGCGACATGGATCCTGCAGCCATGCCGAGGCTGACATTTGTACCCTCATCGCATTGTTGTTTGGACTATTTCCACACTATGTTTTTTACTTTACTGAGAAGCTGGTTTGAAGGCCCTGATAATAGCAAGTTTACGGCAGCCCCTGTCTCATTGGAAGTGACGTCTATGCCTGTTGCCTTCTAACACAACATAGAACGCACTTGTGTTGTTGCTAAGCTTGAAAACTTTTTCAGCTCCTCTGTGGGTCAGTAACATGGCTGACCATTTTGGGAAAAGCGGTCAGACAGCAGGAGAAGGAGGGAGAGCAGCGCTGTGGGAATGGATTTTTATGAGGCTGTGCAGAGCAGGTGGGAGTTTTGAATTACAGGGTGATCGCAGATGACAAGGATCACCATAAACGATCCCGTGCGGAATAAGGGCTTCCCAGGATCCGGTCTCACAAGCTGAGAGGCCTCATGTTTGCCTATGACGGAAGCCATCATGTACTTAAACCGCCACAAGGGACACCAGTGATCGAGATGGGGAATCTCTTCAGCCATCTGGACGTGTGAGCGCCCCCTCCCCCCCGCTCTTCAACCCCAAGACAGTTCCATCCTGGCATGGGGGGGGCATGTGGTTGCGGTCCATCCCGGTAATGGTGGTGGTCGACGTATGCACCGAGGGTGTGGGTCTGAGGCAGAAACTCGAGTGTGGCAGAGATCAGGGGGACCAGGTGGTGAGGGCGGGGCACGGTCAGTGGGGGGGGGCACAGATTCTGTCAGAGGGAGGACGGCCTCTGCCTTCTGTTCTGTTCTTGCCAAACGTGCAAAGTGGGGAATGGCAATGGAAGCGCGTACAGGGAGACAACGAGTTGGGCCACTGCAACCGGACAGTGTGTCTGTTTCTGTTGGGGACCCAAACATTCATCAAATGTCATAAGCAGAGCTGAAACTCAGAAAAGGTGGCAGTGGGGCTGCCCCCACACAGGGAAGCAAACGGGCCACGCTGGACGCAGACAGGACTGTCACATCTCCGACTGCTCCACCTGCACCTGCCCCGGGGCAGGGGACACACGGGGTAACCGGGCACGTGCAGGCACAGACACAAACACGCAGACGCACACAACACAGACAGAAACATGCAGACATACACATAATACAGACAGAAACACACAGTCACACACAACACACAGACCGAAACATGCAGACACACACAAAACACAGACAGAAACACACAGACACACACAACACACAGACACAAACACGCAGACACACACAAAACACAGACAGGCAAACAGAGACACACACAGATAGCAGACACACACAGACAGGCAGAGACACATACAGCGAGACATGCGGAGACGCACACAGACAGGCAGAGACGCACACAGTGAGACAGGCAGAGACGCACACAGACAGGTGGAGACGCACACATACAGGCAGAGATGCACACAGACAGGTAGAGACACACACAGACAGGCAGACACATGCCTGCATGCACTTTGGGAGCCCCCCCGTGCCTCCCTGGCTCTCCCCAGACGCTGATTGACTGAGACGGCGCCAGGCGCGACTGCAGCTGTACCCTAGAGTCAAGGTTTTGCTCGTTCAATAGCATCCAGGGATCCTGTCACTGTGGTGGCTGCCGCATTTCAGCCCCGGGATCACCGCATCCCCAGCTATGCTGGCGAGCCCACACTCTAAGCGGGCCTGAGGCGTGGAAGCTGCGAGGTACACCTGTATTGCAGGCACATTTACACACCTTAAGGCGCTGTGTCTGTCATTATTATTTATTATTAAACCAGGACCTCTCAGTCTCCCATTTGTTCTTTTTAAGTTGTTTTAGTTATTGCAGCATTATGAGGCTCCTGAGCCTGATCCCAGGGCAGCAGGAGCAGAGCGCTTAACCCCAACTGGAACACCTATTGGGTGTCAATATGCATCATCCAAAAGGCATCGGATTGTATACCAGAACCCAAAGAAGCATTGACTGCTGTTTCATTATGAATATGCAATGTTTCCCAATATTCTAAGGAGTGCTGTCTGCTGAGGAACATTGTGTGCTGAAGAATGCTGTGTCCTGAGGAGCGCTGTATGCTGAGGAGTGCCGTGTCCTGAGGAGTGCTGTGTGCTGAGGAGTGCTGTGTCCTGAGGAGTGCTATGTCTTGAAGAGTGCTGTGTGCTAATCAGGGCTGTGTCCTGAGGAGCGCTGTGTCCTGAAGAACGATGTGTCCTGAAGAACACTGCGTGCTGAGCAGCACTGTGTCCTGAGGAGCGCTGCGTGCTGAGCAGTGCGGTGTTCTGAGGAGGGCTATGTGCTGAGGAGCACTGTACACTGTGGAGCTCTGTGTCCTGAGGAGTGCTGTGTCTTGAGGAATGCTATGTCTTGAAGAGTGCTGTGTGCTGAGGAGTGCTGTGTCCTGAGTAGTGCTGTGTCCTGGGGAGCGCTGTATCCTGAGAGCGCTACACACTGTGGAGCACTGCGTTCTGTGGAACACTGTATCCCGAAGAACATTGTGTGCTGAGGAGCGCTGTACACGGTGGAGCACTGTGTGCTGAGGAGTGTTGTGGGCTGAGGAGGGCTATGCGCTGAGGAGCGCTGTACACTATGGAGCTCTATGTGCTGGGGAACGCTGTCGGCTGAGGAGGGCTGTGTGCTGAGGACGGCTGTACATTGTGGAGCTGGAAAGCTGCTTTATGATATTTGAATTAATGGCGGAGGGAGATTTTACTTAAACACGTTTTTTTATCCACGATAATTGCCCTTGGAGCAATGACTAATTTGTATGGAAAAAAACGGAATGGGGGATGGATTCTGCACTGCAGGCCCCTGGGGTGTTTCCACATGCCAGGATTACACTTTTCTATTTGTCGTCTTTGTACAGACACACTCAGTACCACGGACAGCAGGGGCTGGCTGGGCCTGGAGCAGGAAGGCGAGCCCGTCTGGCTCCCCGTGTTCGGCTCTAATATGCGCCTGTTCCGATTAGGATTAGCGTGTTTGCTGGAGACGTAGCCGACCCCGATAATCTCATAAATCAAGATAAAAAACCGCGAGATTGCTTTACTGAGAGGCCAGGATTTACAACTGGATACATAAGAGGAACATGGTGGGGTGGGGAGATTAACTTTAGCTGTTACACAGGCCTTTGGCGAGGGGGTGCTGAGTTGGGGGGTGCAAGCTTTATGCCGCAGGACAGACAGGAAGTTTAACTGGGAGTGACAAGGTCAGGTTAGGCCCTCCAGGGGGGCTCTGTCCCGTGGGCAGATTAAAGGGCTTTTACCCCGTTTTTACACTTTTGGGGGCTTGTTGAGCCAGGAAGGAAAGCGACCCAGCTGAGCAGAGGCGTGGGGGGTCCTGGCCAGGCTGGGACGCCGTATGCAGGCACACGTGTGCCGAGATGTGGCACCATGGGGACAGTTACCCCTGACAGTTTGCAGAGGGATTTGTGGTTCAGAGTCGTGCTCTGGGATTGGCCGACACTGTGATTTTTACCTTGGTTTACTTATTAGTTCTGTTTTAAAAACATATTTTTTGCTGTGTGAAAGCATTTATAAAAAACAATGTTCCTATAAACTTTAACTGTCAGCTAAAAATAAAATATACATGCATGATTTATTGTCATCAATATAGTCCAAAAAGGCTGTAGGTGAGGTCGTCTCCAAGCCAGTGACATCACAGGTTGTTACATGAACCCTACAGACAACTAGGCTTAACCCTGTAAAAGAATCCACAACATCGATGGCTCTTAACAATCCTATATCCACTCTGAGCCGCTTGCTGCCGTTTACTTGAGTGAGATTGGTGGAGATCCACCGGGGGTCCACCAATCAGCTCCCAGCTTTGCCTTCAGGGTGTTTCTGATCCTGACCGGTCCACAACGTTCAGAATCGCTGAGCCTAGCTGGATTTTTGCACCAAAGCTTTGTGTTTATAATCAGCTTTGTTTAAAAGGCGCTGGGGCATCTGTCACCGTGTGTAGGCCAGCGCTCTGCGGCTTGGTCGTTCCTCTGAGGTGATAACCATAAGGAGCTGATCATTTTGGGGTTATTCCCCAGACCTCCATCTTAGTCTCGCCGTTTAGAGTTTTATCTCGGGGTGAAAATTATATATGAATATGTGCAGACATATCCCTCCATCCATGCAACAATCCAACCATCCATCCATCCATCCATGCAACAATCCACCCATCCATCTTCCGTCGGTATTATCTAATGAGGATTGTTGTTTATGTGTAATTTTAATATGTATGAATGACATTCAGTAATCGTGTGGCTCGTGACAAGGTATTTGCAAGATCAGCTGTACAGACTCACCACCACCCCGGCTGGTCCAACATGCCAAACCCTTCGAGCTTAGCCAACAGCGGTCCGAAAAAAAAAATCCAGCCTGTCCAAAAGGAAACGTTATTCTCCCCCGCCCCCCCCCGCACCTTCCTTGGGAAACAGTTAGCAATATCATTTGGCAATTAGCAAGGAAACTGGAGAGAAATGGAGAAGCCAATTACCTCTCGGAGCTAGCTGAAGGCCATTTTAAACTGTGTGCCCATGACATAATAATGTTTATGGTAAATATTATAGTCAGGGTGAGCGGGAGCGTGGCATGAGAGAGGCAGGGGGAAAAAAAGGCATCAATCTGAGATGGAGAATAATTTATTAAGATCTGAGATGCGCCAATTATGTGGAAAGGACCAAAAAGAAAAAAAAAAAAATCAAACTCTCCAGGAAGCGCATACATGATTGCAATCTTGATTAAATCCCCCTGGATCTAATGAGTTGATTTTCTGCTGTTAATATTGCATTGGCTGATGATGGATTCGTTAAGATAATGGAACGAAGCTAAAATATAAATGACTCCCTGTCAAGGAGCAGATTTTCGTCATTTTCTGCCTGACACCCTCGCCTTGGGGATTTGGTTGGGCCTTTTTGTGTCGAGGATCGCCAGTGCTGGAATACTAATTTTCCACGTAACGGTTGTGGGGGTCGCATTAAGCTGGGAGCCGTCTCCCCACCGCACGCGGCCTGTTTACCTTGTGGGCATGGAAGCGCTGTCGTAATGATACTTTTAACCTCGACTCCGCCATATTTAACAGCCCAGGCAGAGGCACAGGGGCCCGAAAAGCCACCTATTGTTTATAGGCCTTTTCCTGTTATATAAGGAAGTGTTTCGCTGTGGCGGGGCACCCACAGCCCGAGTACCATGCCCCGCCCCCTCGGCGGTTCCTGTGGAGACGATCACCTGTCTAGGTTTGTCAGATGTGATGAAATGGCACGTACAGGGGTCTTGGATGATGCATGGGGTGGTGGCAGTCTGGTGAAGGGTCACAGAGATGCAGTCTAAACGAAAAAAGATTCGGTAACCGTGAGGTGGTTTTATCGAGACATGCTGGCCTGGACTGACTTGACACTGTTGCTGAGCGAATTTGCGGCGTGAATTTAAGGTGCCCCCTCGTAGCTAGTGCTTCAGGTATCATGGTAGGATCCTCGTAACAACCCAACTGGAGCCAATTCCTGAGGACCTATTGTCAGGTTCACTATGGGCAGGACAGGGTACACGGGAGCAGGGTTTCAGGTTTAAATGTGGATGCAGGGAGCAGAGCGTGGTTTTAACCCGGGGCAGGGCGCCGTTTGTGCCTGCGCATATCCCTGCTTGTAGACTGCCTTCCCCCCTGACCACCAGGCGTATTATAATCGTCTTAATCGCCATTGTTGTCAACGTTCATGCTCTGCCTGACCCTGCTTTTGAGAAGATTATCACGGGGTTTTTAAATGTTTTTTTTAAACCATCACCCCACCTTCTTTGCCTGTATTATTACCAGGGAAACGGCCTGGTAGGGGCACACCCCCGGCCCATTCTTTGCCGTGTCACATTTTTTGTCCTTTAACATGGTTTTCCTAAAAAGTTTTTTAATCAATCAAGTATGAGGCAGAAAATAGGCTTTGTCACGGCCGGGCCCGGGGTCGCGTGATGCCCACACCGCCCTGGTGACAGCTCCTCAAAGGGGATAAAAAGGAATATTTTTTTCGGAAAACGCTGGTTTCCATGGCGCTGGCACTTGTTGCACACACCCCGCCATTTCAAAGATTGTCGGGGGGGTGGGACGAAAATTAGACCAGAAGGGCCGAGGTCTCCGGCTGGGGTGGCAGCTGCCCGGGAACCCCATGCCGTCGCCCCCTATGGGCTGGGGAGTACGGCTCGGAGAATTGACAGCAAAAAGGGGGCCTGCTTGGTTCTGTCAGAAATATGCATGAGCGGTGTTATTTAATAAATGTTCAGTCCCCCCACCCCCTCCCCACCATTGTTCCCTGGCCCATTCAGGGGGGCGATTTGAAGGAGCGCGTTCCTGGTGGCGGTGCAAGACCCAGGAGACGGAAAAACCCGCGCGGACTCCCTACGCCTAATTAACGACCCTTTTTATTTGTCTTGGATTTGTACAACTTTTTCGTCGTTTTTTTCCCCCTAGTTTGTAGGTAAACAATGAAACCAGGAAACAAAATACAATGGAAACACGACAAAGGGCATTGTTACCTTAGGAGTGCTGAGCACAATGGTATGTATCGTCTTTTTTTAATCATAGTGAAAACTTTTTTTTTGCTGCAACCATTTGGGTGGGACACTTGGCCGAATGTCCAGCGAGGAACCCGCACGTCCGATGGGCTCCCATATCGGCGACTGATGTTTTGGTCGCATTATCCCCTGTGTTATTTTTTGGGTCGAAGTGACCCCAGTCCATTTTCAAAATGAGGATAAATTCTATAGATTTTAGAATTTAGAATGGAAGAAGTAAAATACACAAGGGATACATGCAACATGCTCCTCTGCATATTCCTGCAGAACTATTTCACGCCTGGCTATTTTTTCACTAAACAGAGCGTGAGCGTTGTCGCAGGTGGGAATGGCCGAGCGAGCTTGAGGATCCTACCTCACGGGACGCCTTTCCGGAGGGATCTTCCCCCGCCTACAGTAACAAGCACGCTCATGCTCTTCACCGATTTATCTCCTCACACCATTTGCTGTCGCAGGGTTGGACCGTGATGGTATAAGCCTGGTCCAAAATTCTGCAAAGAGTAGGTGGCATCGTGCAGCTGATCAGCACAATGGCCGTCTCAGTTCAGAAGAAAACAAAAATGCAAACAGGGGATGTTCAAAGTTTCCCCCTCTCTGCCTAACTGTCCTTTGGAGGGGGGTGGAAAGGTCTGTGCTTGAACCCGTGTGTCTCTGAGGGTCCCTGCTCTGTGCTGGCTGGCGCCGTGGTGGGGTGTCTTCCTGGCGGAGGTTTATAATGCCAGGCGTGCCCTGTTTCCTGATGAATATATTAAAATTATTACTGTGCAAACAGAGTTTCTAATTACTGACCTGCGTGCCATTGTACTCCATTCTGAATGCTGTTTTTTTTTTCTTTTCCTCTCCCTCCCTCCCTCTCTTCCTCCGCCCGACTCTCTCTCTCTCTCTCTCTCGCTCTCTCTCTCTCTCCCCATCCATGCCTTGTTTGTTTACCCACACCGGTGAATAAATCGCCAGCAAGATGTCATTCCCAGCTCTGTGAAGATGTTTCGAAAGCGCCCGTCCTTCTGGTTGTACTATACAGCCCTGGGTTGGTTTAATCATTTCGCCAATGGGCGGATTTCTAAACTAGGCAAATAACTTCCACGTTTCGAACTTGCCTTTGAGACGAGGAAAAAAAGTCAATATTTATGTTCATAATAGATGGCAGAAATATACTGAGAAGGCAGATGTAAAATCAGGAGTACGTTAATGTAACATTTTAATTCAGTTCTTTGTTTCTGTTAATGAATGGAACACACAGGTACCCGACAGGCGCTTGACAGCGTTAATATGCACGGTTTTCACGGAGACGCTCTTTCAAAAACACTCTGCGTTCTAAGGCATCTCAGATATGGCATGACGGCAGCACCCTGTCCAGCAGGTTCCCTGCGTGAGAATGCCAAGAAAACGTCAAAATTCCCACCCTCCTGCCTTGCAGTTCCGTGTGGCTACATCTTGTTTCTTTCCGGTTTTTCTGTTTGTTTGTTTGTTTGTTTGATGGCCTCTCCTGTTTTCTGGACGCAGTGGTGTGTCTGTAAAGTCACCCGGCATAACTCTCTTGCCGCCACAGCCTCCTCGCTGGTGCCCGCCCCCGCACCACGTGAGGAGGGCGACCCCGTTGTTTATCCGTCAGCTGAGGTGCCGTTCAGGGGTTTGATCGGGCGGGTTGATTGAAGCTGCAATTTGAGAGGACGACGCTGCCACTCAGCGCAAAAACAATTAAAGGAAAATGAAAGGCGCTCCCCAAGGCTTAAAAATAGAAAATTAGCAACATGCATGCTGGAATTTGTAGGCCCCCCCCACCCCGGACCAAACTTACCGGGCCTGAATTGTTATGTACGATCAGATCTGCCTTTTCTTTCTCTAAGCTCCTTGTCACATTTTGACTTAATGAAGTGCAACTTAGAAGGGAATTGGGTTCATCACGGCAGTGGCACGCCAGTCCCCAGTCGCGGCAAACAGGAACGGCGCGGGACCCTACCGCTACAGCACAAGTCGTTATCATTCTGGTCAGTCTGTTTAACACAAAATTAAACAAAGAACTAATTAGTGCCTCATGAATTAATAACTGCAGTGTTGCCGAGTAGAAGTTAGGTTGCTGAGGGGAGATATAAAATAAGTAGGAAGATCAGGTTGGAATTATTATTACTTTCTTGCCCCCCCCCCTCGCCTCCCCGTGTTCTCAAGGTTAGTCGACTTTCGCAAATAGTTTCGCTAACTCGACTGGTTCAGCGTGAGCGCACGTGTTTGCCGTGGGTTCCCGCACGGTTCTGGCGGAAGGCGCGGGGCACAGAATTTACAAAAATAAACAGCCTTTTAATTTGCCAATAGACATCTAAGCTTCTTGTTAATCAACAGTAAACACTGTAAGTTATTAAGCCATGAAAATTTAATCTGAAAAGCAAGCTTTCCGCAATAAGAATTCCAACCTGCCTACTTCCCCCAATTCCGAAATCAGCTAAAAATGAACTCGTTTCAGCATTTTTTTTCCCCGTTCTTTGAGTTGAAAATTTTTGTTATTTTGTTTTGAAACACTCCCACGGTCGGTTGAAGTTGCAAAAACGAAGATTCTGTAAATACTGGCTGCTCATCTCTACTGAGCTGTTTGGTAACACAAACGGTTTTGTAACTGTAAACTATTCATTGTCATTAAAAACATGAAAGATTAATCTGTAGAGCCGGATGTGTGACCTCTTAGCTGTTGATTTGCTGCGTCACCTTCCCGAGCCTGGGCCCAACCTGCTTTCCGGAAAATGTGCCTTCTTGGGGCAGTTCCTAGTGGAGTAGGGCCTCTCTGGGCCTGAGCCTTCTGCCTGACGGCCGCTGATGGCAGCTTCCCCAAGGTCACGCTGGATAATAACGACCTTCCCTCAATCAGATTGTAGGATTACTGATTCTAAGTAAATTACCATTGGCAAGCTGTGGTGAAATATTCACAATACTGGCTAACCAGGCTCTACCCACATTTGCTTCTGTCTGAGGAAGGTTTGAGTGTGTATATGTGTGTGTGTGGGGGTGGGGGGGACCTTCACCTGTAAACTCAATTCTGCTGACCATGAGGTCGCCAGATGTGGAGAGGGGTCAGAATGTGACATCATTACTTAGAAGGGTGCATAATCACATCTGAACTGTGTCAGGAGAACATCAGACTGCATAAAAATATACTCAGTGTCAATGTCATCAATTTAGTGTTAATTTTCTCATCAACAGTAGGCAGTTGATCTGTTGAGCTCCCTCTGACCGTCAAAGACACTGGTCGACTTCTCGTCACACTCAGAAGAACTTGTCTTCTTCCATGTCTCGCAAACCCACCTCCCACCTCCCAAGTTTAATTCTAATTTGTCTCTCCCTCTTTCTCCATCTTTTTTCCCAGGATGAAGTGAGCCTGTGCGGAGAGGGACCGGCTCCAGCGCCGAGAGAGAGCGAGGTAGGCCAGGTTCGGCTGGGCGTGAGCGGTGATGTCCTTTACTCTCTGCATCCACAACAAAGCCGAGCATCTTCATTAATCCCCACGAATCGATGTGTCCCAAGTTGTAAAAATTGACAAATGACTTATTAGAATCGCACCGTTTTATTTTCCAACTGATTAACTTGCCATGATGTAGGTCGTTTGTTTGTCTGTGTGCTTATTTATTTATTTGCGCTGGAGTGTGCGGAAGGGTGCGGGAGTGCGTGGAAGGGTGCGGGAGCGCGCGGAAGGGTGTGGGAGTGCGCGGGAGTCCGCAGGAGTGCATGGTGGAGGAGTGTGTGTCACATTCCATCCTTCTGCGACGTCTCTCCATGTGAGAGATTGAGTGGGAGGGTTCCCGTCCAGCCCGCAGGACCCCGACACGCCAGGCTTCCGTGGCCGGTGTCCAGGTCAGAGAAATCGACAGATTACCCTTTTCATTCAGAAAGTTATCCGTGAAGTGACATCAAATACCAGCAGGGCGCTGAGCAGGACCAGAAGTGGACGTCAGACCATGGGGGGGTTGAACAATAATTATGGACAAATGCGTAATTTCCCAAAACATGTAAACCTGGTGAGTCAGGATTACCACTAACCGATGTAAGCGATGTAACAGCTACAGAGTGGCATAGAACTACAGTGCCCCCCCCCCCAGAGAGCCATTCAAGACAACCAGCTGGGGGGGGGGTCTTTTGGAATACCTGGATAATGGGGGCAGTGTGCCATGAGAGGCGTGCTTTTCAGTGTATGGCCAGGACCCAAGGGAGGATACTGTGGGGAAATTTGCAGAACAGGGTGACCTCTGAGAGGACGGGGGCCTCGTACCTGCCTCACTTACCTTGCTACATGTGGGACTCTGCCAAAGAGTACCCTGTCAGGGAAGTGCCACATAAAGGATGTTATTTTTTCATAACCTCTCCCAAGTTTCAGAGTTAGCGGAAGGGGGGTGGCGGCCTCCATCAGGAGGTTCCCTAGGTATCTTCAAAGCATAGTGAGCTCCCCGGCTCCAGGTCCCGTGCCCCAGGTCTGCTATTCCCGCAGCTGCTTCAAGACGCCTGTGGATGGACGCTCTCTCAAACAGTGGGGAGAAAATTAAACTGTCACATTTGTTTTCATTGGTTAGTGCTTCTACAGGGAATCAGCGTCTTCTAATTGTGCTCACTTAAAATAAAATTAAAAATTACATATCGGCACCTGTTTTAAGTACAGCAACGTCAAGCTCATGTCCCCCCCCATGCTTGGTTCCTTTGGGCCCCAGAGTCTGCACAGCGGCGGCCGGCTGTACTCCTGTAAACGGTTTCGCTCCCAGTAGTGTTTCCATGCCTCGTATTTATCCGTGGAAGCCACCCCTTCCTTCAGTCAGCTGGGTTTTCCTCTTTTACACAATGGCCCGCGATACAGCGGCCATCAGCTTTACTGGAGCAAAACATTTTCAAAAAGCGGAAGTTAGGGGGGAGTAAGACTAAGGAAAGGCCGAAGGAGAGCGGCTGAACTTGGGATAGGGTTAGGGTTAGGGTTAAGTGTTGGTGGACAGACTCTGTGGTGGGTAGCTATTGGGGGTTTGAATCCCTGTTCTGTCTGTGTGGAGTCTACATGCCCTCCCTGTTGCATGGGCTTCCTGTAGGCTTCCTATAGGCTTCCTGCTACCACCCAAAGACATGTAGTAAGGTTAACTGACATCTCTGTGTGAGCCATTCAATGGGCTGGGAGCCCCATCCCTTGTGCCCTGTGCTGCATGTAACATCAGCTCTTCCCAGCAGAGATGTCCTGTGAATTTATGACAAGCCACCACTTCACAGATATGATAAGGGTTTTTGACGTGTTACAAACCCATCCATTTTTCACGTGCATCCTGGTAGCACCTCTGTGTTCTGCAAGCTGGCACTTTGGCTCCCTGGGTTAACACAGTTAGGACCATGGCTACTGTGGGCAGATCCCAACGGGATCCCAAATCTTGCCCTGTGTTTTTTTCCTCCCCTCATGACTGTGCCGGCACATTGCAGAAGTCCCAGACACTTCTCTGTCTCCTTGTCCTCCCTCCTGCTCATTTTCTCTCTCCTTTTTTTCTCCTAGTGTGTCAAAACAAGCGGAGGCAACATGGAAACGGCGGCGCTGTGTAAATATTTATGATGTAACATCTCCATGTGAATAGGCCTACCCCTGAACCCATCCATCATTCCCGCCAAAATCCCCACCGTGGCTCGATCCGCTGGACGCTCAGACGGGGCCTGTGTGTCCCCCCCCACCCCCCCAAGCCCAAAGTATTTGTTTTTCTTTTGACTTGGGGTGTCCTGCCGTGAGGGTATCTCTTATGCTGCCCCCCCACCAGACTTTTGTTTCCCCAAAACTTCAAAGTCGCCGCAGCCCATTGTCCGCCTGACGTGGCCGCCGGCCTCAAAATGCAGCGACAGAAAAATGTGATGTAGGTCAAATTACAGCGGTTGTGCTTGGGAAAACTGAAATTCTTGCTGCAGCGAGGGAGAGTCCTGGTTACCGCCATGGATTCCCGGGCCGCATGCCTGCCTCTCCCTGTCCCAACACAATCTGAAGATGATATCTTTCTCTCGAATATATATATTTTTTGCCTTCAAAAAAAAAAGACGAATGAAAATTAGCCCAATTACTGAAAGCAATTCTTACTTTCAGAGTAAACAGATTTCGTCAGAAAAACTTGCCCGTTCAGGCACAGGTACGTGCTGGGTATTTTCAGAGACGTGGCGGTTTCTCCGAAGGGCAGGGGCCGAGAAAGATGCGGAAGCAAGCGCCGGTGACAGCAGGGCAATTACCAGTGGAAAATAAAGGTATTTAGTAAAAGCCCTTTTCTAGGCAGTCAAGCATCTGCCGTAGTGAATAGGCATCCGATTAAATAGTCAAATGCCATCAACAAGTGCTGCTTGAACCGGCATGATTTTTCATGTAATGGTGTAATGATGACATGCAGGAATTCTGCCTTTTTCATTTTTTATTTTTTCGCTAAGTTAAGCAACTAGTTAAAAGTCGAATTAAGTTCCTGCCACGTAAACATCAGTTGTTTTGTCTGTGTGTCTCCTTGAGTGGAAAAAGATGGGCGATATGGATCCCCCAGATGTGGAGCTTTTGTGCTCCTCTCTAAGTGTCTGAGGTGATATACTTTTCCCAGTATGACGTGGGTGCTCACGCTGACGGTTCCCCATGTTTGCGCTTATGGACCGGCGCAGTGGCACTGGAGCCCCCACTATCCAGTCACCTGCAGTGATGAGGGATGCCTTTTGTGTGCTGTAGCACTGTAGCACCTCGCTAAATAAGAAACCCCAGTGGCGTACCAGCGAAGTTGGACCGGCTTTCTGCGTAGACATTTGTCCCCTTTCCTCTCTCCAACGTTCAGGCTGTGGCCCAAGCCTCAGGGCATCTCCATGTTACAAACACTAAGTGAAGGAGACTTCAATCGGGACAAAAGTTATGAATCGGCACCCAGGTCCCCATTGCCCCCGCGCCCCCCGGTCCTGGCCACCGCCCACTGTGAGGTGTATTTGTTTAGCCCCAAAGGCGGAATATGCCTTTGTGTTAATAGCCAATCTATTATTTTCATGGTTGTTAAGGGGCTAAGTGTTGCAATTTTGCCTTTAAAGAAGTATTCGCTGTTTTGTGTTGTCTTCTGCCGGCTTTGAACTGTATGTATAGAATGGATGACATTTCTTCATCTATTTTTTTTCCTCTTGGAGGGACTCTCGTTTTTTTCCGTCCAGATTCCTTGAAGCCTTCAATAGCTCCTTCTCTCTCTCCTGCCTCTTTTTTCCCAGTGAGCAGGAGGTTTTTTTTTCCTTACTTTACTCTTTTGTCATCCTAATTGATTGCATTAACCTTTTGAGTATTGAATTTCCCGTGCACCACGCCGCGCACAATGTGGAATATTATCATAATCCCTTCGAGTAAATGGACACACACCAATCAACAATGCTCCTGGAGAAGCGTGTCTTCCGAAGAGGGGGCGCCGTCACGCTTCCCGTCGGCTGGGTCCCGAGGCCGGCGCCGAGCTCGCTGAAACTTTCCAGGCTTTCGAGGCGCACTCATTACTTTGAAACCTGCTTTTTTTTTAAAAAAAAAATTGAGGCCGTACAAAAAGACGAGAATATGATACCTGTGACTGTGAAGTACTCCTTCACCTTAAGGGCGACATACTTGTCACTGCAAAAAAAAACCTGTGCTTCCCATTAGCACTGGGTGTAGTGGGCTCACGGCAGTCGTGAATACAGGCATTTTAATCACATATAATGAATATTTTACACTTTTAAACAATAATGAAAAAGTACAATAACCTCTGTTGTTAAACTGAGTGTGCAAGTGAGAACTCGTCTTTAATATCTGTGCGGTTCCATCTGTGTTTTGGGCTTGGATACAAAATTAAACATTTCTGATCAGTTTCAGAGCTGGAGACCAGTTTAAGGATACCGTAGCAGTGGCAATCCTTACTGGGAATTAAATTCCCAACCTTTTTTTGTCTTTCTATTATTGCACAATTAAAACTTGGATGAACCGTGCAGCAATGAAACAGCGTGAATGAAACATGACGAATTTAAATTCAAAGATTTCAGATAACGCACATTAAAATGACAGAATAAAGCACAAAGCCCTTAATTAATATAACTGGACAGAGGCCGATGTGTACCCAGAACGTGGAACATATGACATCATCACCAATGGCCAAAGATTTAATGAAAACATACGGTAGCATACAGAGGAGACACAGAGGTGCTTTGTGGTATTGCGATCCTTTCTGCATGTTAATCTTGTCGCCTGGGCTACTTATCCATACGTTACAATTACAGCAATTAGAAAAATAGTGGATTCAGTGACTGGCGATCAGTCGCTGGCCCACAAGTCTTCCTCCTCACTTAGCAATTAACTCAATTATGATGCATCAGTGCCTGGGCATTATCAACTGTTTACAAACTTTTTTAAATATAAAACATATTCGATTAATTCATTAATTCAATTAATTCAGTTATTCATTAAACCGGTCATTTAAGTAAAGTTGTTTAAATGACAGGTGTATGCACTCTGGTTGTATAATAGTTTCTGTGATTTTCCACATAGCGACAGGATTCTATTTATTATATATAGGTTTTAGTGTCATACTTGTTTGTGTGGGTATTTTGTGGGTATTTCGTCGGTCCTCCAAATTACAAACCCATGGAAATAAAACACACATATTCAAATAAACACATGATTTAGTGCAAACCCAAGAAAGCTTTTCTCGTCACGTTGCATATCATCAACCTGCTGCACTCTCAGCCACCTAAAGGGAGCCCACCAGGAAGCCCCGTCCATCTGCGGAAGGGCGCTGGCCGTGAATGTCGACACAGGGCTCCAGCCGTCCGCCACTGCCGGCCGCCCGCCTCCGCTCACCAGCGCTCAGCCGCTCCGACTGTCTGTTTTTTCTTCTCTTCCTGGTAGTTTGAAGAATTTGGATTCAGAAGGTGCTGGCTTTAGCAGCAGGATTAGCCTTCGATTTACTTAATTTAATCTCTTTACCTGCTTCACATTTGCCCCTCAGTCCGGAGCAAGGCATCGATTCAGCTCTCTGCTAGCCTGTGCTGTCCAGTTATCGCTTCTGGAGGGTCAGGGGTCTTGGTAACATGCAGTGGTGCGCAATCAGGTTGTCTCGCATATGCCGTTATCGGTGCATTGTGACTTTTTGTTTCTTTCAAGCTGTACTTTTTCCCTTTTCCCTAGGTCCTTAGTCTATCAGAGCTGCTGAGAGTTCAAACCAGTATGGGTATGTTTGGGTCACAGACAGACAGGTCACACCATATGGGGTTCTAGGGTAGGAGGGTGCGAGAGTAAAAAAAACTCTTTGGGGCTGGTTAATCATCGAGTACTTTTAAAAACTCAACGTGAATCAGAGTATGAAAGTAATTATTATAGGAAAAGTGTCATCGACGGGCACGGAGTATCGATCTCCATGCCAGCGCTGTGTGGAAGTGTGGGTGACGTAGGTGACCCCACACTGGCATGTGTTCTCACTAAAAACAGAGCAGTCATGTCAGGGACAACAGGCAGTAGGTTTGGATGATTTGGGACAAACGTGGCGGCCTTGTTTGGGCCTGTGCCGGACGCCCCCCATTGTCCCTTGCACACCCTGGCGGCTTATTGACGGAGTCCTAGCTGAATTTCCGAAGCAAACAAAAGAACCGGCCCTTACGCCACACCGTCCCGCATCCGGACACCTGACTTTCCTGACAGACGCTTTTGTATTTTGGGAGGGGTGGGGGGTATTTATCACCACTCCAACCTTGTGGGGTCGAAAAAAAGGCCTAAACAGACTTTTCAGTTTCATATAGAGCTCTAAGCATTGGAACAAAGGCATTAAATTAATTGATTGTTGAGCAACAGACAGGGAACAGTGTTATCATGTTTCCGTGGTAACAAAAAATGTATTGTCTTCTTGTTTAGATGAATTGAAGCAAAACACCCTTTAATTCATATCAGCTGTAATATATATTTGTTCATCTAGGAGACGGAAAAAAATCGATCAAAAGGGGCTTTTTCTGTGCAGGCCCATGCAGTTCCTAATCAATAATTATTTTAAGCAGGGACACACTGAATCTTTTTTTAACCACACCCAGGGTGGAGAGGGCATTTTACAGCATATTTCTGTGTTTTTAATTCTGGTAAGCAACACAAAGAGGAAAATGAGAGAACTCCCTTGGCTGGTATTTACAAGTTTTATGGGTGATTATTTGGCTGGGTGGCAGTGCAGCTTTTTTTTGTTTTTTATTGGCATTCGTCATGCGTGACAGAGCGATGGAGCGGAGATACAGGTCAAGGTCGTGGAGGGAAAAAAAATTAAATAAAATAAGCTCATGCTGCAAGGAAATCAAAGCATGTCCCTGCCAGTCGTGTGGCCGTGGGCGCTGTACGAACGTTTGAGGAAAGGCCTGTCTTCCGGGGTAACGCAGTAGTTGTTATTTTACGGAATATCTGGAGCCATTTACATCTTCTGCTTCTTACGTGAGGCTGGGGGGGTTTAAGGAAAAATTCAGTCTAAGTGCTTTGCTCTTCACAGCAAAAGGCTCGTGTCTGTTACACCAGTGTGTGTGTCTGTGTGTGCGTGAATGTGTGTGCTTAGCAGAGGCTAATGCACAAAGCGACTCACGCGGATCCTTCACATAAACACTCGCACTGCCCAGCCTGAAGTGCCCTGACAGAGGGTACCGGAATACAGCCCCTTCTGGCAGCCACCCTGACTTGAGAGAGCTAGGCTGGGGTATCACCATGGATTTCTGAGGGGAAGAAGCAGGCCGAAGCCCAGGTGGCCCCAGTGGGATGGGAGGCCGGAGCCGGGTCGTGTCAGGGAGCCGTGCGGGAGAAAAAAGAAAAAGAATGAGGCCATGGGGAGGTTTGGAAAGCCTGAGTACCTTCAGGCGGCGGGATTCATTAGGGGCCGGGTGGCAGTCGCTTTCCGCATTAATATCTATTTCAGGCCAGTCAGCTCTGTATTGGTTTTCATACATTTATCCATGCTGTCGCTTCTGCTATGGCAATGGGAAGGTTCAGAGGCTAGCAAGCCAGCCAGAACTGCGTCTGTTAGCCAGATGTCTATTAGCCCAATGTCTGTTAGCCTGATGTCTGTTGGACCCATGGTTGTTAGCCTAATGTCTGTTAGCCCTGTGTCCATTAGCCTCATGTCTGTTAGCATTGTGTCTGTTAGGCTGATGTCTGTTGGACCCATGTCTGTTAGCCTGATGTCTATTAGCCCCATGTCTGTTAGCCTGATGTCTGTTGGACCCATGTCTGTTAGCCTGATGTCTGTTAGCACTGTGTCTATTAGCCCATGTCTGTTAGCATTGTGTCTGTTAGCCTGATGTCTATTAGCCCCATGTCTGTTAGCCTGATGTCTGTTGGACCCATGTCTGTTAGCCTGATGTCTGTTGAACCCTTGTCTGTTAGCCTGATGTCTGTTGGACCTATGTCTGTTAGCCTAATGTCTGTTAGCACTGTGTCTATTAGCCCCATGTCTGTTAGCATTGTGTCTGTTAGCCTGATGTCTAGTAGCCCCATGTCTGGTAGCCTGATGTCTGTTGGACACATGTCTGTTAGCCCCATGTGTGTTAGCACTGTGTCTGTTAGCCTGGTGTCTGTTAGCCCCATGCGTTTTATATTATTATATTATATACTGATATTTGTTAGGGAACCCTTCCTCTGTTTGGTATGTATTCAAACAAGGCTGGCTGCTGGGTGTCACACTATCTGCCAGGCCTCACCAGGAACCTCCCAGTGAAGAGAGCAGGCAGAGGAGCACCTGGGCCGGGCTGGTAAACCTGCGTTATCTGCTGCTGCCCCTCCGATGTCATTCCCGGGTCTGTGGACAAAGACAAAAACAACTGTCATAAATCAAATCTGTTCACAGTATACAATTACCAGCGGCCACATGGTGCTATGGTTTTGCAGAAACCATGAGAGAGGGATAGATAGCAGTTTTGTTTGAAGCTGCACCCCGGGCTGTCCTTTGAGAAGTGGCAGCACCAGGCCAGACGTTATCGTCTGACGCTGGCAGGACGCAGGGCAAGGCCTCAGCCCCTCCCCCCATGCCTGACCAGGTCTGCTGTGTCATTCAGCTCCTTACTGTTTGCTCTGTCCAGCATACCCCCCCCCCCAACTGGGGGATTAGCCCCTGGGGCTCTGGGTTTTTACTGTGGACAGAAGGGTTGGGGGTGCTTCTGCATGTGGCCTTCAGTCAAGGGGGGGCGCTCCTTTTGGTGCAGTGACCGAGTCCCCTTCACACTGTCATCTGCCTGTAAATTTTCTGCTGTCCTTGCTGTTCACCCAATTACACCAAAAGAGCTTTTCTCTCTCTCTCTCTCTCTCTCTCTCTTTCTCTCTCTCTCGCTGGCAGGTTCATTTATATATTTATTAATTTAGCCTTACAGGGGAGCACAGAGCATCCTTGTCTGCTTTTTCCAAAGGGCTGATTTAACCCCCCCCCCCCCCCACCACGTCCAGGATCTGATGGATGGCCATGACCTTTGCCCTCTGTGACGCAGGGGCGTGGCATGCAGGAGGTGGGGTTTTAAATAATTCATCGATCGTGTGCTATGGCAGCGCCGTTGCCAGTTGGGGGTTTGCACACGGCAGGTGGCACGTGTTGCAGTCTGTGCTTAGCGTGTCACAGTCGCCCTGAGACTCACTTCTCGGTGTTTATTACGAATGTGCTTGGTTATACGCACTACAGAAAAGGTGCTTTGTGGCTCGCAGGTGACGGTGTACGTTGATGCTGCCGTGGACAGTGGGGTATTTTATGCAGTGTGTTGTGACTGATGTAGGACACACTGTAAGATGTGTTATGGGATGTTTGCAGCGTATGCCATAGAACAATTGCGCGGTAGGTGCTGTAGGTGTAATTTTGTACTGATGTTTTGTAGGAAATTATACTGCGCTGTGCTTGTAGTGTACTGTATACGATGTAACACATGCCATGACACGTGTTGCATGTTGCAGATATGTTGTAGGATTTGGGCTCCAGGGAACAAAGGCTCATGCCGCTATGACGGGCGCAGACAGCCGGAGGTGCTGGCACAGTGTCAGGTGAAAGGGAGATGCCATCCAGTGACAGGACAGACAATCGGCAGATGCTGCTGTTGTTACTGTTCTCATTGTTGTTGTTGTTTCCCAGCCTGGAATCGCACACCGTCATTTGCCAGTTCTGACAGGCCTCTGTCCAAAGTTGGACTCTCGGCTGTGTCGGGGGGGGAACAAAAAAGCCTCTTGTCGCTAAAGAGAGTCAATGGCAGCTCCCTGCTTCTCTTCCAGTGATGCACACCCATCCCCCCCCCAGCCCCGAAGGTAATCCGCTCTGTCCCACAATGTCTGCTTCAGTCATGTACTACGTCTAATAGTTGGTTTGGAAGCAAGTGTGTTGCCTGCGGGGAGAGAACTCTATTACCTCTTTAAGGAGGCTCAGTTTTATTGGCTCAGCTGCCATGTTAACTGTTCCCTTTAAACATGCTGTTAAGGCTTATTTTCTCACCTTTACGGTGTTCAACAACAGAAATCTTCATGCTAGGAAGGCAGCATGTGTCCCTGCCCACACCACTCCTCTGCACCACCAGTCGTGTTAGCAGATAGCAGATTCTTCACACAAATGGCGCCGTCCGGTGCAGATCTGGGCTGGCGCAGGGCACAAATTAATGCTGCACATATGGGTCACGCCTTAGGCCAGAGCTGCACTGGACTGCATGTGACCCAGAACTTTGAAGATAATGAAAAATGCATAATTTTTTTTTTTAAGTTTTTACTGTGCACTCCCCGATTGGCTGGTCGCTACCTTTGTGACTGGTGGCCAGTGTTTGTCATGACGACCGTTGCATGACGACAGCAGGAAACTTTTAATGCGAGTTGCGGACAGGGTTACGGGAATGAGGCATTTATGCGTGCTGTTATTTTTAAACCGAAGAAATCATTCCGTATAGACATTTATATGGCATCTGCATTTATTTTTGTTTCCCTTTCGATCGCTTGTCTCTCTCTGCCTTTACTCTCACCTTGCCTGGTGCCACTCGTGTTTTGTCTGTCTTCCTCGTCGAGGAGGAGGAGGCACTGTGAGGAAGGACGGCCTCTCTTAAAATTCCTGGTGAGTTACACTGGCGGTTCATGCTCAGGAAGAAGACTCCACCAAAGAATGCTGGGATGCGAGCCGGCTCCCTGCTCACCGCCCAGAGAGAAACGAGCCAGGAGCGCAGGGAGGCGGGACTGCAGCTGCAGAGGGCTGAGGTACCTCTGCAGAATCACTGTCACGTCGGAAAGCGCAGCACTCAGCCTGTTTAAGGCGGCAGATGTTTCAACTAATTCAGCTTAACTGCCGTATCCAAAGGTACAACAGTTGATCCCCTCTTGCGGCACAGATGGCTGTTTAGAGAGCTTAATAAAAGACACGGAAAACCGATGAGCTGGGGTGTCATTGAGATAGGGACTCCTCAAGCCGGTAGGATGGGGGTTCGAGGCCCTTCACCAAGGGGCTGCTGCCATCGGCTGTGGGGCAGCCTGTGAGAGTGGGCGGGAGGCTCGCAGAGGCCAGGTGACAGCGTCTGCCTGCGCTCCCCCAGCACCGAGCCGGTGTTTCCCCCCCTGCGTCACGCCATCTGCATTTCGCTGTTAACACGCCTGCACATCCAGGGCCGCATTAGCAGAAAATCCCCAGCCTTTTTTTTTCCACCCCCCCACCCCACGCACCCTGCTTCAGCCGGTTGACAAATATCAGATTTGTCTCTGAAAATTAGCTCCATCCATTTCTCCTTCCATATGACACACAAAAAAGATTATCTTTAATACCCAGCCAGCTTGAGTATGGAAAAAAGCAGATTATAGTTTCAGTTTAGTCATATTTACCCAGCCTCTTCATACGCACTGGGCCAGGCCGGGACGGCACTTCAGGATATCAGGATATGCCTTTTTCTTTCCCGGCCCCACAACTCCCAACATTGAAAAAAAAAAAACCAGACGTTTGTCGCAGAACAATTAAAAGCAATAGCGATCCAATTCATCATTATGCGAGGTGACGTGTGAGGGGCCATTCTCTCTGCACAGCGCCGTTTAAACAAACAGCCGTACAGCTAAAGAGCCCTAAGTGAACGCGGGCAGCAGGTGCCCTTTCAAGCGGCACTTTGTAGTGCCGGAGGCCGCTGGGCTGTTGTCTTAGCAGCCTTTGGGCTGCGGGGCGAGGGGGTTGGTGGGAAATGGGCCTGCTGGGTGACCCCCGGACCTTGGTGCTGGTCCATTGTGATGGCACTGGCCTGCCGGTACAACCCAAGCATATCAGTGTGGAAAGAGTTTGTCCAGAGATACTTATGGCAGTTAGGAAGAGAGCTGCAGCCTGACTGATTGGGTTCAGAATGCATGGTAGGAGAGAACATCCCTTTAGTAGCTTTTATATAGGCTTACCTGAGTCATGCCTTTTCAATGACCCATGGGGGACAATGTGGTTGCTTAATGTATTTGTCTTTGCCGTAATTTTGGAGAATTTCATATTTTTGCAGGAAAAAAAAGGTTCCCTGAAAAAAGGTTCCCCGTGGGTCATGGAGAGGCCTGGCATTCTGCTCCAGCCTGCCGCAGTGCTGCGTCTGTCATCGTTAGCAAGCGTCGGGGGGGGGTCTTGAAGGAAGAGCAGGCTTCCGCTGAGTCACAGCTCAAACCCTCCGCGTTTGAGGGCCACCGCCACCCCACCTGTAACGCTCGTGTGCCCCCAGGGGTGGGCGGCCAGCCTCCTGGATGCTGGAGCTCGTAAATGAAATTAAGGTGTCAATTAGACAATTAAGCCCTGAGAGCTTGGAGGGCAGGCGTTTGGAGGCGGAGAGCACCTTGATCGGAGCCATTCCCTCTGCCCCTGGCACACGTCATCGCTGGCCCAGATAGGCCCAGCCGTCCCATCCTCCCTAATTCCATTTTCCACTGGATATCTTTTTTTGATCAATGCTTCCCTTTCGGAAACTTGTTTTTCGTGTGCGAGGGTGCTCCTATTTTTTTCTCTCTCCCCAATTTAGCTTTGGAGAATTTTATAATTTAGTAATTAAAATCTTTGATAGGCTTTTGAAATTGCAGCTAATTGAATTTAATGGGAAGATGAATTTCAATTTTATTTGATTACCAGGACCCCTGGCATAGGTATTTATGGAAAAAACTGTACTAAAATATGCTGTGTGGGCTTAGATGGCATAATAAAATTAGGGATAATCGGATTTCTCCATCATGAATTTCACTCTAATTTCACTATAATTTTCCATTAGATAGCTGGTTTACAAATATTTGCTCATCTGCGATCGGGAAGGGCTATCTGTCTGAAATGATTATGGAAAGAGCCCTCAGAAAACTCTGGTTTTCCCCCCCGCCTTTAAAAAAGTGGACTGGGATTCAAATGCCTAAAATATGACAGTGAATGAGCCTTTATGAAAGCATCTCTCTGAAATAATATTTTAGTTCAAATGATGACACAAAAGATATCTCTCGGTTAAGCATTTTTATTTTGGTGAAAAACGCCGGTCTCATGCTTTGCGGGGGCACCCTGTCTCATACATCCCAGGAGGCAGAGCAGCACGCAGTTCTGGTCGTGTGTAAATGAAGGCAGCTGTGTTTTCACACAAACAGGATGAAGTGATTCGGCAGTATGGTGCCGAGGATGATTATTAAACCATTTTACAGTCTTTTAAGGGGACTGCTGGGTGTTTGAATAGCAGGTAGTGTGGCACGTTCAATATAATACGCAGCAACCTTGCTGATGAGAAATAAATATCTAATGATGTTCAAACAGAGCTCACGGAGAATAAGATCCCACATCTCAGCTTACCAGGCAGGCAAAAATGGAACATATGTTTTGGTTGAGGCCTTTGCATTGGACTAAAAGTTGTTCAAATGTTCAAAAACTCACAAAATCCAAAGATTACCAAACAAGGAACTGTTGGGAGAGAAAATGAAAAAGAAATCCTCACGAGCCTGCCCACAAAATAAAAAAGATATTTAGCAATAATTAATTCAGGCTGCCTGGTCCAGCTCTGTTAGTAAATCACAGCTCCGCTGCTATCCTCTGCCAGGACCACATGCCCCCCCCGCCCCCCCCCCCCCCCACCCTACTCCGCCTACAGTCTCTGCCCCACCACTGAAGACAGAAAGGGGTTCAAACACAATCTAACTCTCAGCAAAAGGTCAGATTTCCCCACTCCGTTTGTCTCCCCGGGGCCCTACCGGCACAAAAGCCGCCCCATTCCTGTCTCTCTTGCTCCCCCCCCACGCCTCTCCCCGCTTTGTCCCATCGATGCAGGGAGTCTGTGGAGTCTGTGGCCTTAGACCAGCATAGCCTGGGGTATGCGGTCAAGGGGGGGGGGGGGGCACAGAAGCCCTTTAACTGGTGTGCCCCCACCATGTCAGCCCATCCCCCCCAAACGCACCGCAGCCCCCCAGACAGAACACTCCCACTGCTCTGTCACCCCTACCTCACAGGCCACCAGCGCCGTGGGACTCGCCTTGGAAATAAATGCGCTTTACTGAAAAACGCAATGATCATAAACTGTCGCTTCTCGTCCTTCAGTACGACAGTGAAGCGCTTTTGCAAACATTGTCTTCAGTGAAAATAATATTAGTGATGATAATAAACAGTAATTTCTGACCCCATGCAAGAAAAACAATGGAATTCTCATGGAAAATGAATCATTAGCACCAAACTGCATAAGTGAAGGCATATTCATTATGCAATTATTGTTCAATGTTATTTGGTTCTTCTCTCCATTATTTCCATTGACGTGGGACTGTGAACCTGCAGTATTCCTGACTCCCACATTCCAAACTTTAAAAAGGTCTTTCTTGCTAAGGTCCAGTCACTGAACGTTGCCAGCTTTAAAACCCAGAGCACCTAGAGGAGGTACCATTCAGTGAGTGAAAAAATTCTCTGACATCACAGTAATAATGAAACAGGGCTAAACAAAACAGAAACACACTAAAAACATTTATTAATGATTGATTCTTTTTCACTGACTTTTGCGTTACAATCCACCTTTTTAAGTTATTTATTCAGTTATATGTATATACTTAAAAAAATGGTATTTAATATGGGAGCATCACAGACACAATGACTTGCTTTCCGAGGTAAATAGCAGTTATACAAACTGCTTCCTTACAGTAGCCGCTGGTCCGATAAACAGTCTTTTTTCTGCTTTTTTATCACATTCCATTTGGTTTGTCCCTAGAGCCTTTATACAGTAAACATCCTCAACTGAGGTACAAAGGTCAACTAATACATTAGTCATTTTAACACCCTCAAACGGCAGTTTATATTTCACTCCATGTACTGTCCGTGTTTAAAAATGCGCCAAGTAAAAGTGCAGAATAACGATCTATAAAGTTTAATCCCGTGAAATAGTTGACCCGTGTTTTTGTATTTTTTTTTAGTTATTTATTAATATATGTAATATTAAATACAGCAGCTCTCCGAGTTTATGTCCTTGTACGTCAGAAAATACACACAGACACCGTTTTTATTTAATGTGACATGAAACCCAAAGTATTGTGCGGCTGGTTGTTTGAGACAGGGTGTGGCAATGATAGGTGTCTCAATATTTGTCATAATCATCTCTAGATACCTCTTTTCTGTCCTGAATGTCTTTTAAAGTACAAAGTATTTTCTGTATTTTTTTCCCTGATGTCTGATGAGAAGCTGTGTCGTATCAGTATCAAAAGAAACGGTGACCTGAAGGAAGCGTGGGGGCGCGCACGCACACACACACAGACACATACAGACACAGACACACGCGCACACACACACACACACACACACACACAGACACATACAGACACACACACACAGACACAGACACACACACACACAGACACATACACACACACACAGACACATACACACACACAAACACACACACAGACACATACAGACACACACACACAGACACATACAGACACACACACACAGACACATACAGACACAGACACACACACACACAGACACACACACAGACATACACACAGACACACACGCACAAACACACACACAGACACATACACACACACAGACACACACAGACACAGACACACAGACATACAAACAGACACATACACACAGACACACATGCAAATTTACTTTTATGGCAGGTAAGGTGGAGGACTTTGATACGAGACGTTTTAAAAGCACTCCTTTTTTTCCTCAAGTACTGTATCAAAAAGGAGGGGTCGTTTTCCCATTGTTCAAACATGACTCACAGTCATAATTACTAAATCAACCAAAACCTGTTTTTATGCTTTTATGTTGTCCTTGGTGTTAGCAGACAGGAACTGAAGTATTGACTCACATCGCATTCATAACGTCCAAAAACACGCGTTTCCCTTTTTTTAATTCGGCGACGCTGAGCTCCTGCGCCGCAGAACTTCGGGCAGTTTAAACGACATTTTAATAATTAATGTAAATAAATGCAATTTGGGGAGCGCAGTATTTACCTTCCTCCCGCCCCCAGCCCAGCGCTCGCGGACGATGACGAAAGTTTTCACCGCGCGCCGCCGTGCGCGCGCCGGGCCCGAAGCGCGCGGGTAGAAATAGGTTTATACAAATATCAAAAAAATGTGCAGAAAAGCTCCAGAGGCGCTTTGCATGCCAGTGCGGAAGAAACTGCCAGGCAAATAAGGGGTTTGTCTTATAAAGTATTCATTGTCACCTGGTAACGGCTGCCGTTTATCATTTCACCTGAAATTACAATGGAAACCGATACCTTATCAGAAAGAGAGAGGGATAGACAGCGAGGGGGGAGGAGAGAGGGATAGACAGCATGGAGGAGTGGAGAGAGGGATAGACAGCGAGGGGGAGAGGAGAGAGGGATAGACAGCGAGGGGGAGAGGAGAGAGGGATAGACAGCATGGAGGAGTGCAGAGAAGGATAGACAACGAGGGGGAGAGGAGAGAGGGATAGACAGCGAGGGGGAGAGGAGAGGGATAGACAGCATGGAGGAGTGGAGAGAGGGATAGACAGTGAGGGGGAGAGGAGAGGGATGTGTGTTAGCGGGCACGTGTGTTAGTGGCCATGTGTGTGCCATGGCGTGTGTGTTAGCGGGCATGTGTGTGTTAGCGGGCGTGTGTGCTGAGGGGCACAGGAAATGTTTTCCCTTAGACGGACCAATGGGATTTTTTCCTTCTTTCCTTTTTTCTGCAGCCAAATGTTCCAGGATAAGGTTACTAATAAGACGTGTGTCTGCTTTCTGATCGATACCCCCCCTGCCCTTCCTTAACGAAAAGCAGTGTCATTCTGAAAAGGTAGGCACTGCCCAACCCAAGTATTCTAAAAATTATAATAAGGGTCTTCAGGCCTTCTTACGGTTGCCTTCCTTCCGCATTTCTGCCTTGTAGTAAACATCCCTTCTTATATGAAGAAATGCATAAATATGTAATGAAAAGAATCTCAACTTCCCTTATCTCTGGGAGATTTTGGAAGTTCTAATTTAAGATCCATATTAAAATACACATTAATTATGTTGCGCTGTCCCCTTGAGAAATATATTAATTTAGAAAATTTTTAAAAGTTGTTGGGTCTAGGAAGTAGCCTGCCCTTGTTTTTGCATAAACCTCACTGTTTATGAGGCCGTACTGAATTGTCGTGGTTTCACACATTTATTTTAAACCAAAACTGGATAAATGACAAACCTATTGAACTGTTTTCTATTAGTTTGATGAGAGTAAATCTGTTTACAAACAGACTTTAAGTTTGGCTTCTATAAGGATTTGCTTTCAACAATGTTTAAGTGGTAAGTCATTGATTTAAAATTAATATAAGTGACAGAATTCATTCATTATTGATTCCAGAAGTTCAGGCTTTATTAATGTTTTCTTCTTAAGGGAAATTATTTGGTATTACTGCATATGTATTTCTGTCTGAATATATTGTTCAGTCGCTATAATAATTAAATTATTTGCACAGGTCATTTTTTGTATCTAATAGTTAAAAAAACATGCGTTTGGCAGCATAAGTCCCCCTGTCCACCATCACCGCGCCGTGGCTGGATTGCATCATGCCCCGCTGTTAGTTCGGCCCCAAGATCATTTTTTTTCTTCAGTCCAGTTTTTGTTGTTCACCCTTTTTTTCATTTTAATCGAGCAGCCAAAGGCTCCACCTCATGTGAGCTGAAAGGCTAGTAGACCACAGAGAGAGAGAGAGAGAGGGAGGGAGGGAGCGAAAGAGAGAGGGAGGCCGGCCCACCAAGGGGAGGGGAAAAAATTCTGCCCTGAGCTCTTGCTCTTCTGTAATTTCCTATCTGTCTATTCAGACAACATCGCCAACACGGGCGTGTGTGTGTGAGCGAACCAGAGAGAGAGAGAGAGAGAGAGGCAGCAAGAGCAAGCAAGTAAGCAAGCTAGGGGGAGTCTCTGTATTTTTTCACCTACACCCCCCCCCAGTTAAAACCACAGAAGGAGGGGCCAAACCCCAACTGCCAATCAAATCCTCTCGTGGCAGCCGGTATTATCTCTACTACAAACTATTGACAGATTACATGTCAAGGAGTTTAGTACATTATTGAAGGAAGGTGTTTTTTTTTCTTAGCCGTTTTAAATTTTGTTTTTTAGTTTACCACAACTCTCCTAACTTCTAATGATTTTTTAACAGAGTTGAGTTGTATTATGAAAGTTACATGTCTGAGAGGATTTAACTTCGAATTCCCTGAACATGGTAAGTACTTTTCTTTCTACTCTAATTTGTGACACTTTAGTTAATTTTGGGTGTTCATCTTGGGGGCGCCTCCACGTTTGGTGACTTTATGCCCTGGGACTACAAGATTTGTCCGCGCTGATCGGCTTGTGCTGAGAGGCACCTATATTAATCAGCCTGAGACAGGATCAGAGGAGAACTGCGACATTAAGTATGACTGTCCGGTCGTTCGTGGCTCCGGTCATACTGCATCTACCGTATCCTATCAGAAAGCGAGTAAAAGTTCACTAACCTAGTTTCATTTTCTCCTTAACGAAAAGAGTTTGATTTCTGTGAACTAACGTGAACTGTCAAACTCACGGACAGGGCATTTCAGCTACAGTGGAGCGAGTCAAAGTCAAATTTGGGTTTTTAAATTATTAATTATGATACTACCTCTTGTTCTCATTTTAGGCCTCTCCGTGTCTTTCTTTTTGTTGAAAGAGTCCGTCCAGAAAGGTTTTTTCACCGTATTGAATGTTGTTAATAGACTGATATGAACGGAGGTATGAGTTTGTGTTTGTAGGTATGTGAGCTGTCATTAGGATACCGAGAATGGCCTAAGGCTTTGTTGCCAAGGGGATATGGCAAACATTGAGTCTTTTTTTTCTGGCATGACATATATATAAAGGCATACTGAACAAGTGGTTGAACATATTATGCTATTTCATAATTTCTTTAAGTTATGCAAACATGTATAACAGTCATGCACCACACAACAACAAGTTGTGGAAATGTAATTGTTGCATGCTAAGAAAAGTGTGTGTGTGTTATGTGTGTGTGCCACACAGCAGTAAAACAAATACATGTGTGATCTGTTTTTTTTGTTATACAGACTTATTTTGCTGTAGCTCTTCTGCAGCTTACAGCTCGAGTCTCCTAATGTGCGTATCTGGCCGCGGGGTATTTTTGTGCTGTGATTACCCTCAAACCCCAGTTCAACGCTGCAGTGGTGGGCAGCCAAATAAAGCCGGGCTCTGTTTGACTTCACCGTCTCTTCCTCATCTTCATTTCAGTTTTTTTCAGTTTTACCTTCTGATAAGATGAGACTGTGTAACATTCAAATTGAACACGCTGTTCCTGTTTTTCTGTAAAGCCATTTTGCTAGTGGTGCGTGTTCATGTGTGTGTACGTGCATGCGAGGGTGTGTGTTTGCGTTTGTAATAATAGAAGAACACATTAATTTCTGTGCTTCTTTAAAAAACTAATATCACAGTATTGGCAAAGTGGGGAGCAACATATTTTGACCGTTTCTGAACAGCGCTGATCCATATTGCTCATGAACATTTTTTATATATTGCTAACGATAAGTACAAAGTGTATTTGTATATTTAAATATATCTAAACCGTGTGTATATATGTGTGTGTAAAAAAATATATATATATATAAAATTTTATCACCAGCAATTAACAGAACAATGCTGAAATATGAGACCAGAAAGGAAAACTTTTTAATCTGAAGGTTAACGACACTTTATTATTAGATTGCCAGAATTTTCTCTCTGAGTTCTGTGTTGCCCGTCAGTCACAGCTGCCATATAGTATAAAAATGACATTTAATTCCGTACAGTAATATTATTGATCCACCCTCACATTTTAAGCAGCCTTTTGAAGCGAGGCTGAGTCGGGTTTTGTGACTGAGCATTTCAGACGGTCCAGGCTGTGCCACACTTCCTCGGTGACTGTGGCCATCGAGCGTCGGCCTGACTGATAGTCCTGCACTGATCTTTTGTTAGGGGTACAGGAATAGTCCGTCTACATTTTTGAGATATATGGAAATGATATTAAAATGAAAAAGATATATAAATAAAAAATTGTATATATACACACACATACACACGTGTGTGTACTTATATATATGCCAACTTTCAAATGCTGTAGAAAAATGTCAGAACGGACAAATAATATTGTAGTTTGTCACTTCGAGTTAAAAATAAAGTATTAGATTTCGGTTCCTGTTTTAAAATAATGAATAATACAGGGCTGTTTTTAATTTTTTTTGATTGGCCACGAAATTCTTTGACATAAGAACAAAAGTACATCCCCCCCATATAAAAAGCACTCACAGGTCATACCCTCTTTGTTTCGGTGAGTATCCATAAATCGAGCTTCTTACCCTGAATGCACCCTTGTCTCAGCCGAGCAGCAAACAGTCTCACTGCTGTCCTGCCGCATGGCGAATGGAGGCATTTTATGGGGTGTAATGGAGAGCTGTAGTTTTCTCCTTCGGAGGAGAGAACTGATTTAGCCCTGGTTCACCCCAAACGGTGTCTGCTGCTCTCAGGCAGAACAGGATGAAGTGTCTTGCAGAGACAGTCCAGGGCCTGTAGCCTGCTCCAATAACCTTTATCACAATTTAGCAATAACTGAATCAATTTGATGTCTTAAGCAATAAAAAATTCTGTTGCCGTCCTAATTCTCTAGCTCCTCGGATGACAGTAAATTTACATTTTTTAATTAAACTAGCTGGAATTTTTATGAGGAGGCTGGGCTATGCTAATGGGGAATGTTGTGTACTGCAGATTAAGAGAGTTTTGATATAAATTTAGCAGGGAGCCATTATGGAAGGGTAAAAAAATAAAATAAAACTGAAAGCATTGTCTTTAACCCTTTTAATACCGGCACCTCCTGAGAGGAGCCAGACGTCCTGGTGGGTCTCGCCAGGGTGGCGATTAATATCTCCATGTCATCAGAGAAACATCATTTTTGTCACAGTATAAAATTTGTACTTGTTCCGTCCCTTTTCAGGGGACGAATCCCCTGTTACTCTGCAAACATTTTGCTGTGTACAGGAAAACTAAATGTTACAAATGTGCTTTTAAAAGGTACATTGAGAATTTTGGGTGTAGGATATGATGATAGTTTATACCCTCCCCTCTACGTACATACATGAATAATAGCAAATATTTTTCTAATAAACATAAATGAAGTTAAATAAAGGAGTGTTTGTATTTATATAACGAGAAACCGGAAATGGTCAAGCTCTGTGAGCTTCAGAAACGTGACGAGGCCTTTTTCCCGATTCCCATTCTCCAGTCTGCGCAGGGATGTGACCAGCGGGTGAGTGTCACCCTAATGGGACGGCTTCATGTTTGCGTGTCATCCCGGCTCACGAGCCCGTGTCGCGTTACGGCCTGGCCGGGCCAAGCAGCCTATCGGCAGGACGAGCGTTATCTCCTCGGCGCGGGGAAACAGGCAGCATCGGCACAGCTCAGTCCCGATGGTCCGTGACAACAGAATATCATAATTAACTTCATCGCCTTGGTGCCCCCCCCCCCCCTCAGCAGCCATGTTTGTCACCTTCGTAGGAGAGGCAGGTCACTGATCCACTGCTGTTTGGTTCATGGAGTGTGTTTAAACATGTTTGATGCTTAAAAAGGGGGGAAAATGCTTATGTTCACGTGTGTCTGTCCGCCTGGAGGAGCCAGAATGAGGGAGTGCTGGCAGGGGTCTGTCGGGGGGAGGGGGGGTACAATGCCAACCCATGCCACCTTCCTCCCTGGCGTGTGTGTGCTCATCCAGCGGAGCGATCCTAATGAAAACTCCAACACTCCACATCACCAAAAGAGAGTAATGGCCTAATTAATACTCCGGATTCCGGAATAATGAACAGATTTCACCTCAGGACTTTATTTGTCTTGTTACTGATATCTGCTGGGAATCTGCCTATTATCATCTCTCTTAATAGCAGAAGTTAAGTGAAATCACTTTGAACGATTTGGCGCGCGCGTCCGCTGAAGGTGATGCGTAGATTCTCTTGTTTATTCCATAATATTTACAAAAACAATGTTTTTTTGTTGTCCCTACCGTCAGTCTTCTTTAACGCATAAGCGAGTGGTTGGGATTAATTGGAAACATTTCCACTGACACGGCCGTGACCCCACAGAAGTGCTCTTATTTTGGAAAGTGTTTACGGAATGAGTGAAAAACACATTTTAAACCGTGTCCCCTATCAGCTTCAGACACTTCTGTGGCATCTCCATCCCATCCCCTCGCCGAAGTTTCGATTTTCTCGGAAAAGTGGGAGCTGGACCGCTTTCCTCTTATATGATCTAACATATGAAATTATAATTTCATGCAAAGCAGGAGAGAGAAATAATCTCCTCATGTTGATACGGCATACAAGCGAGAAAAGCAGAATATGAAGAGGCAATTAGCAGAGTGTAAAATGCTTTAGTACGTCTGTCTGCGAGCCGGAGTGCTGGCGGCCCAGAATGAATTTGCATGCTCCGCTTATCCAAGCACACTTATTAGGGAGCCTGAAAGGGAGATTAAGGCAGCACAAAATGTGACGAGTAATCCTTTTATACTCGGCGGGGGCTTTAAGGTGTGTGTCACCCCTACATGCAGGTTAAGGGCAGGGTGGGCCGCCGGGGGGTGAGGCGAGGCTTACCACCTCACACATGGAAGCGGCCTGTGATTTGGGTATCATGGCAGAGAGTTTGCTGGGGGAGGGCAATTGTGTGCGGGGTGCCTGGGGGGGGGCATTTCTTATCTTAACAATTAGGAGTTTTTTGGGGCAGACAGCCGGCTATCAGTGGAGAGGTGAAGAAGGTGATTTGTGCCTCCTTGGGGGAAATCCGGATTTTCTTATCTGTGGAAAAAGCCGAGGAGTAGGTCGGAAGCCAAGAAAATGGATCTTCTCGGGTGGTCCGGAACGTTCTGCTCAGCCTCACACAAGCGTTTCAGTCAGGTTGTGGCCGGTGCCCCGTAGTGCCACGGCTGTGTCTCCGAAAGCGCGCTGATACAGTGTATTAAACTCGATGTAAAAAAAGGGCACCGGCCCCACATGAAATTTCCCAGGATAAAGAGGCCAGCCCCCCCTGCACTCGGGAGCCCTGGGACAGCCCCGGCTAAGCAAGCAGGCTGGCTTTCAACTTCCACGGCTCACCAGCATTCCAGATCGCAACTTTCCTGACAGGAAATCATTGCTTGCGGAGCCCATTAGCCTACCCCCCATCCTCATGTTTTCTCTGTCCCGCCTGGCCCACGCTGGTGCCTGTACCCTTCCCTGCCCCCCCCCGAGTAATCGACTGCAAGCACAACCCCCACGATCGGGGGCCTTCCTCGCATTCAGCCTTTTTTACTTGATATTCTGTTCGGAGAGGTCAGTAGCAGGCAGCACCAGCGATAATTACTGTCTCTACGTGATAAATTTGAACGCCACCTGTTCCATTCTGTCACTAGCAGCAGATTGGGGGGTGGGGGGCTCTGGAGCTGGGCAGTTTTTTGCTGTTTGACTGAATTTTTTTTTTAAACTCTGAAACCTGATAGGATTACATGGACTTAGGGCCACACCTGTTAAGAGGCCGCTGGTGGAGTGGTGGAGCGATGGGCTGTCTCCCAGCCAGCCGCGAGTCCGCCCTCCTTTTTCAGTCGCCCCCTCTTTCTTCCTGTCCTTCTGACAGTCGCTCCACGGAGCGATAACATGCAGAAAGCCGCTGTCTGCCTGCCTTCTTCTGAAGGGAAACGTACTGGGATGTAGTGGGGGTGGTGGTGGGGTGGGGGGGGTTCACTTTAGGATGTCGAAAATATGTTTACGTCACACCTGTGAACACCCACACACACACATATACAGCCAGATTCCATCCCATCTAAGCTTCTCCCCAAACTTGGAGCCTTTGGCTGGGGGGGGGGGGGTGCTGTTCCACAGATCAATGAGAACGATCCATTTTGGGTCGGACTGGGCCTGGTGCCGCTGTTGCCCTGAATCACACTGCAGACACTGGGGAGCCTTTTGGAAACACAAAAGCACTGTACCACATTTTAAGTGTTGTTGTTGTGTTTTGAGGGAGGGTGGGGCAGGTGTACAACCTCCTTTTGGATATTTGCACAGTGAGTCAAATTCTACGTAAGCGGCTCGGCCGACGCGGCACGCGACGTGTCCTCACACTCGCACACGGTGCGGCTCACCGTGAATGAAAGTGCGGCCGTCAGCTCCGGCGTTCCAGACCAAGCCGCCTGCGGGACGTTCCTGAGACAAGCGGGAGCCTCGCCTACACGGGGTGGTCCCCGATTTCACCCGATTTATTGCCATTTTTGCTGGCGGGTGCAAAAACTGCATACTAACTGCCCTATATGTCAGGTTGTACTTTTAAAGTTTTACATTTAATTCTCTCTCCAAAGTCGCCTCCTTTCTAACTCCTGTGTTTGGAAGAGAAAAAAAAAGGATCGGTCCTTAATAACAGGAGGTCTCAGGGTGTTGACTGCGATCTGTCCCGCAGCAGGGTCCCTTACCTTATTTGGTGTGGCCCAGCAACAACGCTGGGAAGCGCCGCTGTGGAAGGCGCAGGCCTCTCTCGCTGCACTCCTGACACCTGTCTCCTATTGTGCCGGAATCTTCTATATTTGGCCAGAAGCTGAGCTCTATCAATTGGCCGGGGGGTCGCTGTTCTCAGCAGCCCCCCAGCTCTCAAAGAGCACTTCTCCCTGGAAAATGCTTCACAAAAGAGCCATTTTATTATTATTTTTTTTAACAGACACCTCAGCTGGCGAGGGTAACTGAGGGGCAAGTGACCTGTTAGCAATCACTCAAAAATGGTTTCAGAGAGAGCCCTTGTGAGGAAAGTTTATACAGTTTAAAATATAGTCTTTAAAATATAGCACATTTCTGTGTGTGTGTGTGTGCCAGTTGTGCGTGAGCGTCTGTTTTTCCGCGTAGCAAAGTGATATTTTCACATGCCAGAGAGTGGAAAGGGGGCAGATTGTGTCAATAACAAGGTAAAGAGGATAAAGCCACAGTGAGCTTGAAGCCCACAGAGGGCTGATCTGAATATCATAATGAAAGACAGTGACGTGACCTTTCTCAGTACCCACTTTGCACCAATAAGACTGTACGTGTCCGTAACTGAACCACCTGATCTTTTCTTCTGAGTAAAATAACCGGTCTTAATTGTTTGGAAAATATTGGAAGCCCCCCTCCCGGGCCGCCGCCGGCCCCCCTCTCCCCTGATTCATTTCGCCGGCTGTCCTCGGCTGCAGGAAAATGGCGTTAATTTTTTTATTACCTGTTTGACTCTCCAGCCTTATTACTGTAGCCCCTTAATGTTCTCCGTAACCGTGGAAACCAGATGAATAAACGTCCGCAAAAGAAAATGAGATGATTAAACAGGTCACCCTTGCAAAACAAATTCGCTCGGTCGAGCGCAATTTGTGTACCGAGCGGCTGTCTTAACAGTTTGCTAACAAGGGGATCGCGGAAAGACGGGCAGCGGGGAAAGAGGGAGGGAGAGAGGGAGAGGAGAAGAGGGGAAGAGGGGAACAAAGCCGCACCGGGAGGGAGCCCGTTCTTTGTAGATCTGACGGCGGACGAAAAAGGCTTCGTGCTTTTGCACATAAAATTATACATCAGATGAGTGATGTCAGTCACTGCTGTCCCGTAAGAAATGCAGGGGAGTCTAGTGGGGGTGTAAGATGGGGTGAATTGCACCTGTCTTTTTATACGGTCAAATCCGGTTTCAGTTTTTTATTTTAAATGTTATATTTTTGATTACTTTTTGCATTTACTGTTTGGAAATAATATTTCACTAATATCAAGTATATGAATATTTATAACCGAAGTATTTTGATTTCACATTTATTCGAGGAAAAAATAATAAATCACTTTTTAAAGATTTTTTTAAAGCCGGGGCGCAGAGAGAATTCAATCCGCGGCCGCCTGCACGTTTTTTATTGTGGGTGCGTATTTGCGGCTGATGATAACCGGGGCTGAGTTGTTTTTTTCAGACGCGAAGGAAAGGATAGGTGACTCCGCGTTGTGAGCCGAAGAGCCGGGCTGGCGCTGGGCGAAAGGGCACCGGCCCCCCCGGCTTCCTCCGTGCACCGCAGTGCATCACCGTCTCCCCCCGCGGCCGCGCGCCCTAACCCCGCGGCGGCACCTCCTCATTCTCACTCACCTCCGTCTGTGTAATATTTCTAAATCTTACTTTCACCTTTTCCAGAATTTATCAGCAGTGGCGCTATAAGCTTCAAGTTTTGCTGCTGTTGAAATACCTTTTGAACATAAAATTGTTTTCTACCCCCCCCCCCGCCCGAGCACGCTATTAGACTGATATTAGTCTTTATGGACTTTAAGCAGGAATTTTATACTCTAGCTTAAGTACCTCTGTGTCAGCTATCGGTCCGGTGAATAATGTCTCTCCTTGCCTGTATATCTAGCTGTGTGTTTGTTCGTTTTCCCGTGTCCAGTGTACTGCTGGGGGGGTTGGAGTGTGAGGCGAATAGGCTGTGGCGTCTGTTCCCACTGTGATCACACATCCGAAAATGTGGTTTGGTTACGGTCTCCTTTAATGGGGCCTGGTCTCATTATAGTCAGACACAGACATCTTGGATGTAGTTCCCAATCCATGTAGTCTGTAAATCCCCTGACTGCCCCACCCGCCTGCCCCCCAATCCGAACACAGGCACACCCCCCTAGGCTCCACCCGGTGCCGTGTGTGTTCGGTCTTCAGCGCACGGGGTGACGGTTGCATTCTCGGTGCATTTCCGCCCTCTGAGAAGGGGGGTGACTGAAAGTGCGCGTTTCATCGCCGGTTGCGCCGAGTGTCCGTGGCAGGGACCTGAAAAGCACTTGTGCATTATTGATGTTTTAATTTGCGCGGACGGCGGCGGCTTTGTTAAGCGATTGTGATGTCTTAGCGATAGCAGCGAGCTTGCTTCCAGCCGGGGCTGCCGGCCCGCTCAGAACGCACGGGCGACCGCCAGCCGCAGAAAGGTGCAAAATATCAACGTGTCTGAGATGAAAAAAAAAGGAAAGGAAAACAGGCAGTTAATCTTTTGCTCTTTTTCTTAGGTTCACCTCTCCCATTTATGGTCCTGCTTTATAGGTCTTTTACATCCCTTATCAAAAATTATTTGATGTAAATGTAATAGAACAGGCCTGAAAAGCCCTATAAGCAAATATTACACGCAGCAGGCCGAGCTCTGACCTTGAGTAAGAATTCAAAGTTATAATGTCACGCAAGAAAAACAAACTCATAAAATCCTACCAGGGGAAAGTTTGGCACTTTAGGTAAATAAGAGAGGGGGGGGGGTCTTTTTTTTATGCCACAGTCAGCTTCAGGAGAGAAGATCATAAACTTTTCCATGACGTGTCTCTCACCATCATAGTTCACTCTTGTGCATCATGGCTGGGCCATAGCAAAACCCATCTTTAGAAAATCTGTAATATTAAATGGATAGATTAAGCCCAGGGGAGAAAGTTTGAAGTTATGTAATTACATAAGGATGGTGTTATTGTCCGCGGCGGTTTGAACGGCTGGTGCTCGCTCTGCTTGCTGACACTCACTCACCCAGAGAGGTTTTACGCACTGGCTGACATCTCTTTGAGGTGTGAGACAAGACCCCAGCCTCCCTCGCTCGCTCCCTTGCTCCCTCACTCGGCACAGAAAGGGTACTTCCTTACCTTGGGGGGGGGGGGGTTGGGCTGCCGTCCGCCCCTCAGCCGATTTCCTCCAGCAAGCGGGACACCTTTTCTTCCATGGGCCAGGCTTTGGTTCTGGGCTGATCCAGATATAGCTGCCACTGGCAGATGAGGAGTGTTTATCCTGGTGTAAAAGGATAAAATACAGAGAATCTGACCGCGCTTTTCTGTCCCTGTCAGGAGCAGAGAGCATCAAATTAGCTCACCAGTTCCCAGAGCGTCTGCAGTTTTATTAAACCATCTACTAAATTCATGAGCTTTATGAGGGAATGCAGGCTGGGGGGGGGGGGGCGGCAGGCATTATTTTCATTTCTGATATCATTTGTAGTGCGCAAAATACTGCCTTTATTGTGTGCTCACAGATGGGAAAGAAAGAGGACGGCCCTGAAATATGGTGTTTCAATTAGCTACGTAGCCTGAGTCTGGGTGCTTTAATAGAGGCCTTTTCTGAGTAAAAATACACCAGCACTTGTACAGTATTAATCGAGTGGGAATGTTTTTTTTTAATGAATTGGTAGAGCTCTTTATTGGGGAATCCTTGAAAGCAGAAAGGAGGTTTTCCTCGCACAGAAGAACTGTTTAAATGGACACCAGCTTCCCTGAAAGGGGGGGGGGGGGGAGAGGGAGAGAGAGGGTAAAAAAAAGATGTCAGAACGTGCCGGTTCATGGATTATATCATAGTTGAATACAGGGTTTTGCTGAAGTACGGAAATATATCCCCCCCGAGAGTGAAACCGAGCACCAGCCCAGAAAAGCGAGCCACTATTTTAACGAGTTTCTGTGTGACAGATGACATTTAGACCGTCTGCTGGATCACATTGCTCCGAGATTATCTCTGATTTCACTCCACTAAAATTATTAATAATTAATTAATATATAGTGGTGGCGCTGATACAGAAGAGCCATAAAAAAAATAGTTCCCTTTTTTTCCTTGGGTTTTGCAGGGCGTTACATGCACACCGGTGAATACAATGCCGCACAATCCGGAAACATTTGTCAAAAAGGGTTTTTTTTTTGCTATGATTACTGCATGCAGACGAGTTGGCTGACAGGAACTGGTGTGTGTAGTTTTATGTTTGTGTGTGTGTGTCTGTGCTGGGGTGGATATCTGAGTCACCGCTCGTAAACGGCGAGGAAGGGCAATGCCGGCATATGAAATGCACGGGTGGTTCTGCTGTCTCTATTAAAGCCATTATCCCCATGTTTATAATCCTGCAAAAGTTTGCTGTAACATTTATTTTTGTATTTTAAATCATTATTCTGACTTTTTATATATTTTAATATTTTTGGCAGGTCACCCTGTACTCAGTATCTGTCTTTTTGAAACTTCCTCTAGGGCAGTTATTAGAAGTTGTCTGAGTACAGTGGTAGGATTAGTGGATGGTTATCAGGAGATGGCAGGTGTGAGGGTGTTGGGGGGGTAAATAACATGTTTCATCCAGTGGGCCCGAACACTGTACAGCGGCGGAGTTAATGCCAGCCGTACTGGACCCATCTGGCCAAGACCCGGTTGAGTGGGGAATTCTGGGTAATCGATTGGCAGCTCATGTCCCTGATCGCATCCCTGATCGCTCAGTGTTTCCTCCCGGGGGCTGGGAAATTCACCGGGGGATGACGTCAACCTGTTCGCTTTTCACAGCAACTTAGTCATTTTAATATGCAGCGTGTAATATTACGGCTATTACAGCGATATTGATCATGATGGGTATTACATCTATTATTATTATTATTATTATTACCTTTGTACTTATACTTTTTACTGTTATGGTAACATGAGAATCTCATTGAAATCTGCCCAAGTTTTTTTTAGAAAGTGTAAACAGACACATTTTCTGAAAATTTGGACGGGAATTTTTTTCCGGGACAGTTCGGGCAGAATCAGATTATTAAAAATAGCACAGCTCAGGTTCCCGGGGGCCGCAACGAGAATGCTGCGGGCACAGAGCGCTTGGTCTGGTGCAGGAAATGCACGTAGGTGTGTGTGCATGTCTGCTGGCATGCAATGAGACGGGGGCCGAGATTAGCAGGCCAAAAACTTCAGTGTTTCAGAAGAGCAATTTTGTCCTTATTAATGCCATTAGTGTAACAGTCAAGATGGATCAGATCAGAGGACGTCCAGAGCGAAAAGCACCCCCCCTCCGCCCAGGCAGGATGATGAGGGGGTGTCGCCAGTGATTGCAGTCAGTGCTCACTGACAGCCAGCGTTTTTCCTCTCCCCGCCAGAGCCCGTCAGCCTCGCTGCGTCGGTGCCTGTCTATGTCTAACCCCCATGATGCACGGCGGAAAGCCGAAGGTATCTTGCGGTGGTATGCCCCCCCCCCCCCCCCCCCCCCCCGCCGGAGCGGCGCCGGGCTCACCCGCCCCCCCGCCCGCCCGCACCACCCCCACCCGCCCCCCCCCACCCCCCCTCCGCCCCGCCCCCCCCCCCCCCGCGCGCCCGTGCTCCGTCACCC